>WBMY01001711.1:47500-324686 GCA_013397315.1 Donacobius atricapilla | reverse complement strand
GGGGGCGGCAGGGCCTGAGCTGGGACCTGCTGCTTCCCCACTCTCAATGTTACCTCATGGCCAGGCCCGCAGCAAAGAGGAAGTTTCCCAAAATCCCACCTGTATTTAAGCCGTGTGTCCCATAGGTGTACGCTTGTATCCAATTGGCCAACCTGGCTGTCAGTTTTAAAGCAGATCACTAATTGGTTTTTACCATTCATGCCAAACCAATACACTCACCAAAGTGAATTACAATGAACATAGATTGGATGTATTTTAACATGTCAAAAATAATTTTCTGTAACATGCAAACTTTTGTTCCGTGGTCATTCTTAGTAACACAGCTCCACTCTTCTTCTCTCATTTTTGGATCTAAATCCATTCCAAGTATTTTAGAGAACTAATTTGTATTTCAATCATCAATACCCTTTTCATATGAATACACATCACTACAAATATGTCCAACTCTGCAAATCATCATATATACATTATTCAGTTTTGGTTGCCTTAAAATTAGTGAAGAGAAGTGTCAAAAAGCTTGTTCACTTTCTTTTCACAGCACCCTGTCCCTTTAATGGTTAGCTACACAAGTTAGAAACTGTAAAAAAAGTTTCATTGAACATGCAATTCACAGGTAATATAAAAAGAAGATGATAACATATTAATAAAAATCACTTTGAAGTCCTCCCATTTAGGGGGATACAACTTTTTTTTTCCCTTTCCTAAGAAAACGAGCTCTATGGTATTGTTCTGTTTGTCTGTATAGCTGCCTTACCAAAACACTAAACTTACTGACCTATTTACATCAAATTTAAGAAAAAGGTAGATGTCTCAGACACTGAGTGCCAATGAGCTTCATGAACTACATGGCTGTGTACAGAAAAATGATCTAAATTCTGAAGGAAAAGCTCAGCCATGGTTTTGGACACTAGTCTCCAGGCTCACATTGGAGTCGACCATGAATATATTTGACTTCATTAGTTTCATTTGTACTTGATTTATTTCCTTAACCTTGTTTTGATTTTTTTTTTTTCTTTGATAGGAGCTTCTCAGTAAATGATTTCTATCTGTAAATGTTGAAGTTTTTATCTCACAAAATTTCTGATAAGCAAAATCTTTTATCTCAAACACTAATTTAGGAATCTCCGGACTTAGATAATCTTCTGAAGATTTCTACGTGCAGTATCCCTTAATTTTCAAGACACATACTGGACACTAAGAAATGTATGAATATGAAAAGTATAACATTTTACATCTTATCTGTAAGGAAAGCATAGAACGGTTTTTGAATCTGACACTGATTAATGGCTGTCTTCAAAAATCTCTTTTGAATGATCAAATAGCATTTTGGCTTGACTGGATTAAAAAAGCTATTTGTACCATTAGGAAATACTTTTATAATATGGCTTTTAATTCTTACAGGGAGTGCTATTGCTATTATCCATGTAACAAAAATCAATTTTGATATATCTTCAAGTTATCATTATTATAAATAAATCTGTTTTGTCACCATTGGCCCAACCCTGCAGTACATTAGCATCACTAGGTGCTCTTCTGGTGCAAAGTCAAAAGAATACTGCTTAATGAACTTGGTCAGAATTTGTGTACTTATCACTTATTCCAAAAGAGTAATAAAGGTTTCCACACAGAACTCAAAGCTGAGATTTAGATAAAGCAAGAAGTAGAGACCAAATCACTGCCAGGCCTTGTAGTGATGCTTATGTGTATTTATGACAGTGATCCTATGAGCTCAATAGCATACTCCAGGAGCTCTCATTAATGCCCATCAGAATGATCTGTATGTTACCATGGCAAAACAGAACCTTGCAAACCTCTGTCATGAGTTGAAAAACTTTCTCAGAGCTCATGGGTATTGATAAAGGCACCACATTAGCTACTGCTGAATGTGACAGATTGAATGCAGTTTATTTTCTGTGTTCCAGGAAGTTCCCAAACTAAGTTTTGGCACTTTTTTGCCATGTGTCAGAATAGCATTTACTACAAAATGCTCGGTTCCCTTGTTAAGCATTCAGCCTGAACTTTCTTTTTTGGCTCACTAACAGAAGTCTGACCTATTTGCCTTTTGGAGGTATGCCAAGATGAGACTAGCAAGGTGCAAACTGACCTGCTCAGAGGTCACCAGCATTTGAAAAGAAAGGGTGGCCAGGTACTATGCTTGAGAGAAAATCACACACCAACTAACTGACTAGGTGGGATTTACGTGGATTATCATAGATCAAAATTTTAGAAGGAGTGTCAACGTGTCAAATTTTCTTTAAAAGAAGGCAAGAAGTTCATCCAAACATTCCAAGGGCTTTATTTAGCATAACACCTTCTGCTCTGTGGCTTAAAAGGGCTACTACTGCCTCAAAAAACCCCCCATGTTCTGTCAGATTATTCAAAAGGATTTGACTTCTGGGAGAAATGTTCTCTTCATCCAAACATTCTTTATCATTCCTGTAATGGTTTGCCACCTCAGGGACAGACATGTTTATTTCAGATTGGTAAATTCATTGCCTCATCCTCTAACCTCACAGTTCACCTCGTAGTTAACATAGGTGAATTTTTTCCTCTAAGGATTCTTGGCAATACACTTCAGATTTCATATTTCTCTTTTCTTAATGAAATAAGACAATAAATTCCTAAAATAGGTGTGTATACATCACTCAGCTATTCACTATTTGATTATTCTTAGATAGTATAAGTCAGCTTCAAAAATTTTGTACTTCTGACAGACATTTGTTTTGTCCCAGAGAGGCTTTCCTGAGTGAATTTTCTGAAAGATTTTTTATTATTTCATTTGCAAATGATGTTTTAGTGTATTGCATATTTCTTGTCAGTGACAGCTTTTACACAAATATAGGATGACTCCTCTAAGAGTCTGACATGCTCAAAAAAAGAAATCATGGGCCAGAAATGTCCAAATTTGTTACAAATCAGACTGCAAGAGAAGAAAATAGAAACTCTACTGCAGTGTGAACAGGGATGAATTGCTACATGAAAAACTTAACATTGCACTGTATGTTATAGAATTACACACTTTTTATCAGTAGTAATTTTTCCTTCTGCATTAGGCTTGCAGCATTATCCACAGATGGCCTCACTTTCACTTACATTGCTACCTGAACAAAGGATGCTTGAGGAAAAGAATGCTGCTGTTGCTAGTCTTTTGTGAATTTATATCCCAACTTTCACATTTCAAAATGTATTGTTCTCTTTGCATTGAAACAGTTTTCTACATTAATTCAAATTAATTTAGTTAGTTATTCATAATAATGTCCTTTACAATATTTAATTTTTATAAACTTTTTTCTCTTATGTTTCCTTTATGTATAGATGTATATTTCTGTGTTTATTTATTAATTCAAAATTTTAAGCATTTCATAAATAAAATGTTTTCTGCTATTTTTCATAGAAGATTGTGAAAAAAGCTCTCTGCTCTTAGTAAGCTTTTCTGTTGGTCTTGTCCATCAAATTTAAATTAATTTAAATTTTCTGCATCACTTTGCATTATCAAGCAAACCCATAAAAGACTCATCAGGTAAATAGCAGGGACATGGTCAGATGACTTAATCCAACAACATGACCTCATTCTCATGTCAAGACAATGTTAAAGCTCTTCTACCATCTACACAATATAGGTTAGAGCTACACTAGATCTTTTAATCTTACATTTCCACAACTACAGTTTCAAAATACTGAAAATATTTAAGGCAAATATTTACTCTTTTAAGTCTAATTCAAGCCTTTTTTTGTCAGGCACTTTGTTTATTTTGTGGCTATGATGATTTATCACACCCTGCTTATTCTCTTGGGAAAAATCAGAAGCAACAAAGACAACTTTGAGAGATTTTGACTTTTGGAGAACACAGAAAATCATTAATTTTAAATCTAAAGACTACTTATTGATTCTAATGCCTTTTAAGTATTCAACACATGCTTTAGGTTTGCTTATATTAACACAATCACTGTTCTGATTTACAAAGGACATTTTCCATTCTTCCATATATATGCTATTCAATACTTGGGATGAGCAAACAGGCACTAAGGGCCAAGTTTCTCTTTTAGCTCCACAGCACATGCCCCCACAAACTAAACTGTAGATTCTGGAATTTGAGGGATTAACAATATTGCTTGCCTTTGATGGATTTCACAATATAAAAATCAGACACTTCAAAAACTGACATCTCTATGTTTGTAAGACAAGACAAATATCTAGAAGTGTACAACATTCCCACTAGAGTGAATTACAAATGAGAATATCCTTAGTAAACAATTCAAACAAAATCTAAATGCAGCTGATAGTATACCAGTGAAAACCAGGGAAAACTAGTCTATAGCATATGGGATATCTAGAAATATCAGTACTTATTTTCACATTTAAAACTGCTTGCTGTAGAAATGTGCTTTAGACAAAGTACATGAACTCTCTTCTGTAGCAGGTTCCATTTATAAAAAGGCTGATGTCGCCTAACAATGCAGATTTCTGCTATGGACTCCCTCTGTACTTAAGATCTGCATCTAAATTTGACCTTTGATCTTAAGAGGAGGTCATTAACTTCAAGACACAGTACTTCTTTCTATTGGGGATCCTGGAGGGAAAAGAAGGAGCCACATTTTGCTATTACCTAAAAGCTCACTACCTGAAACATGCTGACAAATTATGGTGAGTCATCTCCTTAGTGTGTTTTCACCTGTGGGGAGATACCCACACTGAAGGGACCACATGTTGGAGCAGGGTAAGAGTAAGGAAGAAGTGTGGAAGAAGGAGCAACGGAATCAATGTTATGAAAGGCTGCCACTCCCGTTTCCCCTCCCCCTGTGCCACTGGCGGAGAGGAGGCTGGGAATTTAGGAGTTAAGCTGAGCCCAGGAGGAAGGGAAAGCTGGGGAGAAGGTGTTTTTAACATTTGGGTTTATTCCTCACTATCCTACTCTGCTTTGACTGGTAATAAATTCAGTTAATTTCTCCAAGGTGAGACTGTTTTGCCTGTGATGGTAACTAGTGAGCGATCTCTCCTAGCCCTCAAGGCTTTCCTGTCCATGTAAGGAGGGGAGTGACAGAGTAGCTAGATGGGCACTTGCTGATCAGCCAAGACTAACCCACAACAGCCTTGAAGTATATCTACAATAGAAACTTACACTGTACAAATAACAATTCTTCATTTTAACTTGGAGGCTTCAACCCATTTCTTCCCAGTCTTCTCCCCCTATCCTATCAGGACAACGTGGTATCTCTCTGAAACAGGTGGGGAAGTTTACTCTTCTTAAAGGGTAACTTATCAACAAACTGCTTGGGACTTGCTCATCCGTGGTAGGTATTAAAAACACATTCTGATGAAATACTGTTTTCTGATAACATAATGCAGCTTTACCTCTTGTCTAGACATGCACCTCTGTCATGAATGGGTCTATCCACTTAGAGACCCTGTGCTTGTGTAATGACCTGATACCCTCTGTTCGTGCTGTTTTGCTCTTTGTCCTCTCAGGAATGCATAGCAGGAGGTTACGAGCTCAGGTATTGAAAAGTAACTTAGAAATAAACTTATAACTAAGTATTAGATAACAAAGTGCAACGGCCCAAGATACCGAAATGAAAATGCAGCTCAGCACCATTTACTTGTAGGCTCAAATAAAAGCAGTAATGGCTTGATAACTCTCTAATCCCGTTGCACAGAAGGACTTTAAATAAGAAGAGGAAGGATTTCTAAGCAGCCAACAGCTCCCTGGACCTCACATCCCACCTGAATAGAAATCAGAGCAAAGAAAAGAGGCAGAGAAAGTGTTCTGCTTTCCTCTGAATGACTCTTACTATGTTCTTGATGCAGTAGAAGGTTTTCTTAGAGTCCACTTTTCTTATTCCAAACAGGAAGAAACAGTTTGAACACCCTCTTCTGAACTCACCAAAATCCCTGAGAATATTGATCTATACTGATTTTTTTAAACCTCCAATCCTTCATCAAAGGAATTAGCAATTTAAAAACTGTAAACCTTGATTTAGCCTGAAAACACTTAGGTGGCAAAGTTTAATAGCTATTGCTGTCCTTCACATTTTGCCATCTCTGTGTTTTTGACATGTATTAGTGAGTCAAAGCGTTGGATTTAACCAGCAGATTTCTGGTGTCTTTATCTACTAGCATGTTCCAGGTATTACATACCTTTTCAAGACTTCTGAAGACATAAGATGACAAACTTTCTAAAAACATCTGTACTAGATCATCTGTACTTTTCTGTTAATACATACTATATTAAAAAAAAAAATTAAACCCAGCAAATTTTCAGATATTTTCATATATACCTGTGTACAGAAATATGTACACGCAGACACAAACCTAAGAGAAAACTCAAACTAGAAATCATCTAAAAAAGCTATTAATTTTGATATTCTAGCTCAGCAACAAGACAGTCTGTAAGGGAATGTTTTGTATGTTTCAGCAATGGATTAGTCTACTTGTAGAGAAAGCAATCTACCTGTAACTTCTTCCTCTTCTTTTATTAAGTTTTAATAATAATTACATAATTGGAAAAGGACTCCTATGCAAAGGCAGTTAACATCATCCACTTAACATCACAAATGGAATAAGCATAACATGTAAATTTTAAAGATTCACCTGGGAGTTTTATCTCTGAAGAAGAGTTGAGAATTCAACTCAGATATTCAGAGTTCTAATTCTGCATCTATACTCCTTTTAAGTATAATCTTCTACAAGTATCCATTCTACAAGCACAGAATCACCCATGATTCAGAGGCCAAGGAGAAGACAAGAATGGAGTATATAATGATGCATGAATTATTTATTTGAATTTTTATTGGAAATTTTGGGGAGTAATGGCAACCTCACACTTCGTATATTGCAACTGAATTTACAGAAAAGATGTTGCTGTCTCCCAGTCTTTCAGAAACAGTATCCTCCTTCAAGGCACCAGTTATGTTCTTGTAATTCACTGTCCTGCTTAAATGGCCCAGGTTTTCAAGGCATCTTAGGCACCTTTCTTTCATCATTGATTGAAATCAAATCACATTAGCCTTTCAATTCTGTGTAGAAATGTTCTCCAGCAGCCACAGTGAATTATTTCTGTAGTTGCAGAATTTAAAAAAAACCAACTTTTTTCCCTCTTTGGCTCATTGCGAAACTAAGATCAGTATTGTCTTATGCTAGTAATTTTTAATTGCCATCAGATACATGATGGTTTAGAGTTGCAGGAAATCAGCTTTGTTAATGTATTAGAATCTGTAAAGCTGTTTCCCTCCTGCTTGTTGCTCAGAAGCAGCACATCTTGAAACAGATTTAATCAGAAAACAGTGAAACAGAAAGTTAAATATTGCTTCTATTCTTTCCTAATGCCATCCTTCACAGAGTTAAGCAACCACTAAATGTTGATAATTTTCCTGATGTGACTCTTACTGCTTAAAGAGTCTATCCTGTTTAAAAATGTCATGCATGTTGCTATTTCTACAGTTTTATAATTTGTCAACAAATCAACTACCTGCTTAGCAGCCCTCATGAGGGATTTAAAATAGCTGCCATGAAAATCCTGTGCATTTACTATTTTTATAACAAACTTGATTGTCACCTATGATATTTCAGAGATCACTTCTCATATAGACATCATGCTGGAAATTAGATGCAGGGCTTTGCTTTCCATGGAACATTATGCAGAGGCACTCTGGCTAATAAATCTTTGCAGCTAATGCATTCCAGATGGAAGCCATGTCTCGCAGATTTAACCTTCCTAAACCCTTCCAAAATTCCTCCCATCAAAAGCTCTCTGAATGAGATATGTTTGATTGAAATAGGATCATCAATACATGACATCTAAGTAATAGTACAGATGATAACTGCTTGCAGAAAATTGCCATTTCCCTTCACACAAAGATATTGTCTTTGCACAACCACAGGCCATGAAGATGGACCTTATAACCTTTACCAAATAATTTAAATGCTTTTTCTGAACTCAACGCTATTAACAGACGCTGTAAAGAAAACATCCACTTCTGTCCCTTTAACTTGAGTATGTGCATAACAAATACTGCTAAAAAGAGGAATCAAGCTTATCACAGAAGCCTCTAATTAACATCACTGTTTAATCGTGTCACCAGGTTTAGCCAGTCTACATCATTAGTTTATGTCAAACAGGAGCAGTGAAACATCTAAATACCTTCATGTAGATCCTTATGAAATCAGTCATGTGAAGTGGTAAGGTCAGTGTTAGACAAGGCTGCAGTTATTCTGTACTATTTAGAAACCATTACAAATCACCTCACTAACAGACAAATGCAGAATAATTTTAGAATCCTTAGATTTTCTTGTAAGGTAATTTCTCAGTAACACCTCTCAAATGTAGAGAAGCATTTTAATCTTATCTGTGAATGACAAAAAATAACCTGATGTTGTAGCCAGTTATCTATGCTTCAATATTGGCAATGTTCAAATGGGTCTATATTGCTTTTACAGTTGAACTTCTGAACTCTGCAGTCCTTTGTCTGAAGAAAACAAATTATTAATCAAGTACAAAATAAAAGGACTCTAAATCTCAAAATACTATCAGTGCACATTCCATATGTGAAAATCTAAGGAAATTGTTCAATGTCTTAAACAAAATGGATATAGAAAATACTTAGGTAGGATATAGAAAATACTACAGTTTTTTTCCGGTGCACCACACTTCTGTAAAAGTGAAATATTGGAAGAATTTTGTGTGAGCTACCATTACATTTCTTGTACAAATGCACTCCTGGCACGTGCAGGCACAGTACAAGCTTGGCTCCTAAAAGTATGAATGACAAGTACAGAAACAATTCTAAATCAGACTGTGCAATTATCTTCTTTATGTTAAACCTTTAAAATTCTTAAGAGCCCCTTCCCAATGTATGGTTCACTTTGATCCACAGAGCTGTAAGCTTTCATTAAGAGTCGACCACACCCAAATGTCATATGCAAGCTCTCAGATGAGTGTAACAATAGACCCCTAACTGCAGAGATGGAGAAAAGATCAAGCACACTTCAGCTGGGAAAGCAGCAGGAGTTTTGCACGCAGGCAGACACCTGGGCAAGGTTAGCTGTGCTGTGGCTCCATTCCACTTCATTCAAAAAGGAACTTGCTCTACTTATGTGTTTGAAAGATAATAAACAACCATCGTTGCTGAAGATCATTTCATTTGGTTAGTGTTCTCAACCAAAGGAGAGAGTCAATGTTGGACACATATTTTTATATCAGTGCCAACCTGAACATAATAAGAAGCACAGAGGGAACTTAATAGGAATTGGAATATATTTCTTTTCGTTGAAGGGAAGTGCTTCTTACTGCCTTAGTCAGATATAATGTCACTGAATGTGACTTGTCTTTTTACTTATTCTATCAATCTGAGTCAGCTTCAGCGAAATAGTACTTCAAAAAGGCAGCAAAAAAAAAAAAAAAAAAAGCATTTGTCTGCTTTTGGAGAGGCTCCTTTCAAATGAGATTAGAAAGTTTGGGTCCATTTTTTCATGTCTAATCCTATTATGCTTGCTAATGAACTCAGTTTGCCTCAGTGGTTAAAATAAAAGCTAGTGGTTTTGTCCTAAAAAGCACAGATCCTCCTTCAGAAGAATATATTAAACCATACAGCTCAATATTATACATTTGTACAATCCAAGGAAGGCTTCCCTAAGATATGCTGCTGACTGCACTGTACAGCATAAGTATTGAACAGTTTTAATTGAATAAAAAAGACATTAAACTAATATAGATCTTTGCTGTACCTTAAGCCAAATAGAGGGAGTAAGAGGACCACACCATTATTAACATAAGACAGGAAGATTTTTAGTTAAAACTCTGTCTTTGGAGCAGTAAATCCTGCAAAAACCCCACAGAAGTGATAAATACTAAGCCTGCACTTATAAAAGACCTTTGCTTTTGTGATATCAAAGCAGCAAGTAGCCTTGAAGTACATACAATACTGAAATTTGTTCTGAAATGTAGTTTATTTTGATCAGCATGCCAGCCTGCTCTAAACAAAACCATTTTTAAGTCCAAGTATCTCAGTCATAATCACGCGGTCAAATATACTCTGCTCTACAGCAATTAAGTAAGAAACAGTAAAGAGTACAGTTATGGGAACATATAGAGATGAGAAACTCTTCTAAAAGTTTCCTGTGCATCAGGAAAATACTAATATGTCTTTTCAATAATAGACAACAATATTTTCACTAGCCATTACCCAGTAGATGGCTCCATACTGGTCTGATGGTGTACAACCCACTACAGTTTTACTACAAAATAGAAGAAGGCTGTTTACATGGGAAGATGAATTGGGCTTATTGCCCCTTTTACCAAACAGTGAAGTAGAACAGACTGCTCCATCTAATGAATGTTTTGATATAGAAAGGAGTCAAGAAAATCTTTGTATAAAACTAGACATAGAGGCTAGCTGGATCTCTTGGCTGCCTCAGCAGTGCTCAGAAATCCAGCATCTGGGTTGCTTGAAATTGATAAAGAAGGGACAGATCACATTGCAAGCTTCACATTCTTGTGAATGCTAAGCATTGTATTGAAATTACAGGGACACAGGATCTAAGCAGACTTAGTTTTATATAAATAAAAAACAGGCTGTCCAAAGCAGAGATGTACTTTGGGGTTAGTTTCCTCCTAATTTTTTTTTTCTTTTCTTTACCTTCTTTTTTGTCATTGAAGCCAGAAAGTTCTAAAGTCTTCCTCTGTAAACAGAGTCAGGACCTTTCCTTCATGGAGGCAGTGCTAGAGGTTCTGCTTTAGGAATCAAGATCAAAATTAAAACATGTCTGAGCTTTTTTTATCTCTTTAATTTCACACACTTGTAATTTAAGTCTTTCATAAACTTCTTTGTATGCTCTGTCTGTGACAGTTAAGCTGACATATTGCTACCTCACAATTAACATCTTTTTGTGTACATAAAACCTCAGGCACAGATTTTCTACATTTCTTTCTCCTTAAGAGTAGCATACAGATCACAGATATCAACATTTTGAAATATGCCATAAAATATACCGCAATATTTTCTGCAAATAACCACATGAAGAATGTTGGTCATTGTCATCATTATGGTCTTGTTTCAAATTAGCTTCTCTCATAGTCTGTATGTATGAGGTTTAGGTTCAAAGCCATGTGCCTCCTTGAGTATTTCCCTTTGTAAAGCCCACTGTCTTAATGCTAGGAAGAAAGAGAAGTTGTTAATGACAGGACTGGTTCTCCAGGGAGAGTAAAAACAAAAGTGTCAAGGGAACTCCCAAGCAGGAACTGCCCATCTCCTGTCCTGATGGGCAGGCAACCATATGAAATAATTTAACTCACAGAAATATTGCGAAGACTAGTTTTATGATAGTTACAGAGAGAGTCAGCATTTATACATGCAAACATCTCACTTAGGCACAGAAACTTATAAGGGAGCATGATAAAAGAAGGGACTGTTGCCTAAAATCAGAAGGACCTTTAAGAAGATTATCTGTCCTCTTTTAAAGCAGATTTCAAAGATTAAACTTGAAGAAGGGAACAAAGCACACAACGTGATAATGTATGTATCACATGAAATTTGATGGTGTATGTATAGACCCTGTGACAACAGGGAAAAGCAGAAAGTAAGAAGATGGTATTCTTCATTCACATATTCTTCAAATACTCCCCCAACAATCTGTGGCCCTAGTATTTCCTGAGTCAGAGATGGTTTCTGAGCTCTTTGAATAAAGCAAGTGTGATCAGGAAGGAAAGGCTAAAATGTAAAAAAAAGTAGCACTGGAAATACATTTATTCTCAATTAACTGGTAAAGGGACAATGCCAGAATGGTTAAACTATAGTTTTTCCATCTCCTGGCTGCCTCACAGCTACAATAACAGTCACATTCCTGATGAAGTTGACTATATTAAAAAAAAAATCTAATCTTCATTATTCTGTTCTGGATGGAGCACATGGAACAACAACAAAATCAATAAATTTAACTCCCTCTCCCCTCTGTGAACAAAATGGACTGCCAGCTTCCCTGCTCACACACTCTGACTTGTGTAATGTGAGGTTGCTATCCAGATTAGTTCTCTCATTTATCGCCTTTCACTAGGAATCTCTCCCCTGCCAATAAATAAGAAAGAACTCCTAGGATAACATGGATCACTCTTGCTCTTCCTGTGAGAGGGGACTCTCAGCAAGGCAGAGCACAGCAGTCAGAGTACCAGCATTTCTTTGTTTTGGTTGCTGAACTTCCTACTCTCTTAGTATTTGCGATATTCAGAACAGATTTCTTCTTTTTTAGAGATAGACTGGCATTGGTGTTTACCTGATGAAGGGTATATGGGTAGAATCACATGGACTGTGATTTCCACAAAACAATCTGTGGCATGCTAATGCTTGAAGCAGGACTTGGGGAAAAAAGTGATCAGCGAGGCATAGAAGTGCAATTAAGTCTAAATGAATGGGAGTTCTTTCTCCCTAGGCCTTACCAGAATACAGCATGTTTCTTACTGCAACCTAATATTTACTTTCTCTTTAAAATGTTTTACTGCATGCATCAATCCAGTAATCAACTAGTCTTAAACATATGTTATAAAAAAAATCTATTACAATATTCAAAATAATGGAAGAGCTTTTGTGTGCCATAAAACTAAATAAACCCGATCTCTAGAACTTTGAAAAAATGATTAAGTGGGAAAAGGTAGGACTGTACAAAGTCACAAGAAGTCTGGAGAAACAAAGGGTGAACAGGAACACTCCCCAGCCCCAACAACTGTTGGAGGCATCCAGTGAAGTCAAATGGAAGCAGGTTTCAACAAAAGGAAGCATATTTTTCTTAATATAGTACACAGTTTACACCACTTGTTGACATGCAAGATGGAGAGGTCAAATTCCCACACCAACTTGAAAGTAATTAAACTCAACAATGAGATACTTAAAATCTGCAAAGGTGTGGGACTCCATTTGGCTCAGAAAATCTTTGAAGTGCAGACAAAGACAGGAGGAAAACATTATTACATGCTTGTCTTACTCTAGTATTTTTCCCCATGTATTTTATAATGGCCACTGTCAAAGATGGAACTAGGTACTATGTACTATTACCATGTACTAGGGTACATGATTCTTTTGTCTTATCCAGTAGGACCACTCATCTGCCTTGTCTCAAATTTTGGTCCTCAGTAGCTCGATGTGTAGCAGAGATGACAGGGTCTGAATAAAAAAGGTTATACATGCAGTTCACACATATCAGAAACTGATCATAATTAGAGTACTTGTTAACTCTGTGAGAGAATTTATGTGATAATTCCCCAAAGTTAAAGATCAAAGGAAATACCTCACATGGTTTACCTTATTGCACATTTAAAATTCTGTAGTTATACTGGCATATACTCTTACACTGAAAGTACTGTTCCGCAGTGTGCTATGGCATGCTTTCTTTGCTACTGCAACTCGGCATTCAGTTTATGATCGGTGGAGAATTCCTTTTTAATTTGTTTAATATTAAATTATTAAGAAAACAGAGGATTTGAAGCTCATGGTTGCTCAAATTTAAATATAATAATTAAATTATTGTATGTATTTCACACTTCCAGAATTCATGAAATATGTACTGGAAGAGAAAGTGTCATTCTGATGACACACGGGAAAAAAGAGAAGAAAGAAAAAGAAAAAGGGAAGTCAGCATGAGTTCCTGTGCTCTGCATTAGAAAGTAGGAAACATGGATATTACTTCTGGATTCTGTCCCTGGTTTACCAGACTAAAAGTCACAAGAAGCAGTAGTACAATCACACTCTTTTATCCAAAGCCAGTTCAGGTCAATGGGAGTATTTTCATTAATTTCAATGGGTTTGGATCAGATCCCTAAGCCTTGTGAAGTAACTGCTTGTAATGTCACTCAACATCAACTCTGACCACTCTAGGAGCCACACTGGCAAATTCATAATGAAATCCACTCTCATTTCTAAGCTGAAAAAAACCCCACTGTAATGCTTTTAATATTGTTGGCAGGTAAAAGACAGTAGCAGTGGTGGTGGTGTGTGTGCATGTTTATAATTGGTAACCAAAAGCAAAAAAAGTCGCGGTGAAGGCATTTTCTACTGAAAAATCATGAAAGAATGGTGCATTTGTACATTATTTGACTCATTTGGCAGTTAACCAACCAACTTGGCAAAGAGGAATCTTCCTTAGTTTTAGTTATGAATGTTTGAAATACACAAAGGCATCAACTGAAAAAAAAAGACAACCTCAAACCTCAATCAAAACCCGAAATACTGCAGGTAACGTGACTGTTGTAAAACACTTCATTTTAAAATCTTGTTTCTAAATTAAGGTATTTTGGGGCTGCCATTACCTTTTGCAAGTTGCCTGCAATGACTTAGGAGAATTTAGTTGGCAATCTCAATCAGCTTTGTAGCAGACAAGCAGATCATTAAATCCAACAACATGGCTAGTATTTTCTCACCACTGAGAGTGCTTGCTGCAGGTGGCAGTATCCTCAGCTGTAAAGGAGCTTTGATTACCATGTTTAGCAATAGAAAATTTTATAAACTAGATTCCAATTTGGAGCTTCCCTGACTTCTGTTATTTTTAATGTAGACTTACGTAAAAAGTAAAATTTGAAAGTTTTATCACTTTGAAATCTGAGGAATTTGTTACATTTGACAAAGAAGGGATATATTGGAAACTTGCTTCTGCTGGACACGAAGAAGTAGAAAAAATGATTATTCAAATTTCTCTTAAACAGTGCCATTCTACATGCTGAACTTAGCCCAACCTTGTCATTTTTGGCCCTTAATTGTTACCGAGAAGCTATCTCTGGCCACAGGTTGAGTCCCACTGACATTTTCTGGGA
Source organism: Donacobius atricapilla (assembly GCA_013397315.1). NCBI lineage: Eukaryota > Metazoa > Chordata > Aves > Passeriformes > Mimidae > Donacobius > Donacobius atricapilla. The sequence continues at coordinate 309,897 of WBMY01001711.1, read as the reverse complement.
AGAAAAAGAGAGAAAGGAATCTTGCAGTAACTTTACGTTCCTAGTGAGAAGTTAGGACCTACACCCAATACATTTAAGTGTTCAGTTCATACTTACAAGCCTATTGCAGCACTACTCAAGACTTCTTTTCCTTTGACATGCTCAATTCACCACTGAAATAGCCCATGTACTTTTCAGTGCTAGTCCACCAACATGTTACAGAGACAGCAATCCATCCTAAACCATTTAAACCATACACTATGGCATTCCTGGAAATGTGCATCTTTAGGTGTACCAGCAAATCTCGACAAAATTTAAAACACTTACCATTTTATGAAGCAAGCAGATAGATAACTAGAAATCTACTTTCCAAACTAGTAAGGAATAATTAAGTGAATCTACTAATGAATTGCTTAGGAAATTTCAGTCTTTTTGAACTCTATTATTAAATGCATTTATTCCTTTTCCTGCAATATTTGCATATTGCTTATAATGAAATTTACAGACCTACTAATTATATCACTACATGGCATCAAAGAACATATTCAAGCTAATCTGATTCTCATAGAAGAAATAACATTTTGAACCATTTTTAGACAGTAAATGTAATACAGAAAAGAAGTGCACAAAATAGACACGCTAAAACTCTTGCAACCCTATTACTGTATATAAATCCTTATATATATCACTGTGTATAACACTGTATAACTGCACAACTCTTTTATGTTATTTTCAAATCAATTACCTTTGGAAAAACTAATTTCTTAAACTGTCTATAATAATAATTTAGCAAAAATATATTTCACAATATGCTGACGTTCTTTAGACCTTCAAAACGTTTTATTTTAAATGTATTACATTGTAAGTGCAAGAAAACAAAGCATTCTTTGCGATTTTGTTTTCTAAGGGGCTTACTCTTTAATGACAAAGAAAATTTTGAGTAATAGATCTATTATATATCTTTATGTGTAAGTTTATTTGTGGTGCACATACACGCAAGTACTATCGACCAAAACAGGCTGTCCAGTAGAGGGCTCCTTTGAAACAGAAAGTGGAGAAACAGGCAAAGCCTTTCAATGTATAGACAAAACAGAGATTACACAAGCATTATGTATGTTAAGGTCCAGCAATTAGTTTAGCAAATCACCAGCATACAAATGGCGCATTGAGGCAAAAATTTTAATTCTCTTTTAAAGAATGAAATGCTTTCATAAGACCTATCAGAGAAAAATGTGGAAAACAAATGATTTTTCCTTAAAAACCACTCTAATCTTCATATTTTCATTTGTTGAGGCACTGTGTGCCTATTAAAACATCAGTTAAACTGTAATTTTATTTTCAGTAAAATATTATAAAACAACATGTAGAATTAAAGAAACATTAATTCATCAGGCAGTTAGGTATACCATATTAAACTCAAAGTGAAATGATATTAAATATGTATTTTCTTTCTTTCATGAAAAATATAGAAACAGAGAACCAAAGGGCAGCACAGACCTGAGACTGCCCCATACAGCCATTTTTACAACTTGATCATTTTTTGATAGCACTTGTCTACAAAAATCTTTTGCTTCCTTGAACTGTGACATCGAGTGGCCTGCTTATTTTTTGAAGTTTCTACTTCGTAATTTCCACTCACTTTAACTTATTTCTTAGGGGTTCCCAAGAAATATAACAACATTTTTAGTTATAAATACACAAGAATCCACTAAAAAAGTAAATTAATCTGATCTTTCCCATTAATAGAAGGTTAAAATGCTGGTAGATCAATAGTTGAAATATCTACAAGGAAACTTACAAAATACATTTCTTCACAGTTTCCAGATGTGTGCATATTTTTTTCCAAACTTGATAGTGATACTTGTAAAACATGCAAATGAAAAGAAATTAATCTGAAGTCAACTACATTTCCAGAGTCAAATCAGGTAAGCAGAATATACAAGTGATAGGGCAGGTAGAATGTCAATGAGTGTTAAAATTATGAGGTATTTTATGTTTCTTACATTATATACTATTTTTCACTTTTTCTCACCTGCTACAAGTGAATAGGGGCAGGATTATGAAGGAAAACCTAAAGAGGATTTATATACATGCTACAGCTGAATACGGCTCCCATTCCAGTCAGCTATTGTATCCATTAGAAATACAAGTGTCATAACGCAGCATGATTCTTTTTTTCTTTTAATATGTGCTGATAGGTCTGATTCTGCTTGCCTCACTGGCAAGGACAGACTTTTTCTGTGACTACACTGATGCCAGACTAGAACCCAAAAGTGTGCTCCATGGGCAATTTCAAGAAACCATTTGAGAAAATTCTTTATCATTTAAGCACACAAGTTGTTGTAGAAGAGTATGCATAACTAAGGATCACGAGCGACTGTGTAGAGAGCTTATTGTCTGAAGCAGACAGAATGTGGCTGAATACTATGCAGATCCACATTGTCTGGAGTCACAGAACCTAGGAGCAGTAAATTTTCTTATCCATGTTCTTGCTGCTGAAGGGCTAATCGGATTTAAGGGGTTGCTACTTGGCTCTCAAGAAACCAGTTGGGAAGGGGGGAATTTGGCCACCCTGCTAACACAACATATTCTCTCCTGCACAATTTTGACCCTTGCATCTTCTCTTGGAGGAATCCATGTGCTATCTTCAGTGTCCTTTGCCAGCTCTGCCCCATACGGCCAGAGCCAAATCTGGACTTGGCTTTGAATGGGATGTAATTTTGTAACACTTATAGAACAACTGCATTATGTAATATGGTCTTCAAACAAATAAGTGTAAAAGCAAACGACGTGGAAAGTAAACTTTTATCTTTACTACAGACTTAAAATTGCATAAACATGCTATATTTTCTTCCATATGAATGTCACATTCTGGTATTTATGTTGCAACTAGCCAGACAACATTTGCTAATAGCTACTTTTAATACAGCATATCAAACTGCTTAACCCCTTGGCTTGCCGGGCAGTTTAGAAGCTCCTACTGTGATGTTTTTGCTCTCACATATGCGCTAGTAAAGGCTGTCACAGTCCTCATTAAATAAACAGACATACATGCCAATTAATAATTTAATTTACAGGGAAAATCTTGACATAGAGCTAGGAGGTGAATTGCTAGTACCTCCTGAATTGTCTCATCTTAAAATAGAAAGCAAACAGGTTTTAGACCCACCTCCAAAGTTATGCCACTGTAATGAGATTGGAATATCCGCAAATTGTTAGTTCTGTATCTACTAATACAGAATAAAATTAAAATCATAAAAGTTGTCCATTATTATGTACAATTTTATAAATAAAGGCATGGGTTTCAAAAGGCCAGATCTTTTAATTTTACAGGCATTCCCAATATTTTACTGTTCTGAATTTTAGCAGGATTTTGTCTGGCATTGAAGCATGCTTAGTTTTATCGCTTTTTTTTATTTGGATGAATATAATTGTTTTAATACTCCAAATACAATGATATTGGTAGTACTTTGAAAAAGGATTTTTTCCAGTTAAATATTCACCTGAATATGAAAATATGCATCTACTTTTCTGTTATTTTCCAGCAGCACAGAACATTTCTGACATTTGGTTTAGGACAAGTCCCTTGAAATTCAAACAGTGCTTTAGGAAGGTACAGATATCTCTTCTTGATGCAAACAGTTGGCTAACAGCATCAAAATTATTTCTCCAATAGAAGCAGATACACGAGTGGTTCTAATGGAAATATTTGGATCATTTCCCCACTTCTAATTTGGGCATACATTGCCAAGTTTCCCTGTACAGCATTCCTGTTATCTTGCCCTTCTTGCTCATCTAATCAAGCACAACTTTGTCAAGGCTCTCATTGCCATGTGTGTCAACTTATGTCATCCTTTCTTTTACCACCCTGCAAACAGCATCTAACATCTATTTATTCAAAATGTGTATTAAAATTAGGCATTTTTTGGGCCAGTACCTTCTAATGCCATGATTATTTCTACTTTCTGTTAAGCTTTTCTTATTAAATTGCCTAGAAGATACTTTTACTGGTACTATCTTGCCTTTTCACTCTCTGTTACTTCATACACTCATGGTCTGTTTCTGTTCCACAAATCACAGCAGTTTTGATATATCAAAATTATCCAGGTAAAACTCTAGACAGTTTCATTTACTACACTCTATGAAAAACAGCTTTTCCCAAGCACCTACAGTGTTATCCTACGTCTTTACTCAAATCCCTATTAGAAAGTGTCCTCTATTAATGAGGTTTTAATAAAATCCATAAGATGGATTTTACATCCAGCAGATGTAAAAGTTGTATTTTTCACTGAACTCTAAAGAGAAGTGATTTTTTCCAATAAACATTTCTACCTGAGATCATAGAAAGAAGATGGCCTACTCAAAAAATTTTAGGGACAGTTCTGTTTGTGGACCACTGATAAAACAGCTAAATATGGGAGTAGGATTCCAAGCAGTAAAGTTCTTATCTTTGCACAGTTTCTATACTGATAATGAGATATAAATTTGCAATCATACAACATTCCTTCTCCTCTCAACTTTTTTTTTTTCCCTCTCTGGTGTGGTTCTGAGGAAACAAAATTTGTGAACTCGCAATGATTTCAAACCTGTTATGCATACAACAGAACTACAACTTTTGATTGAAAGCTATCTTTTGATGGACTAGGGCTGAACATTTGGCCTCTCAAGCCAAGGTAGTACTGAGAGCACAAAATTTCTAAACAAAAAATCTAAAAGAGCAGCTTTGAATGAGACACCTTTCCTGTCCAACTGTTTTCTTCATTTCCTGTAATTATAGGCAAGCAATAAGACTTATATTTACTTTTAAAAGTAAATAAATAAATGGACATTTACTTTAGGCATATTCTGGTCCCTCTCTCCCAGTTCTTGATGATTACTGTCACTTGCTACAGAATCACATCAGGCTCGTAATGCCCCTGCCATTCTGGATTCTTTCTCCATACTAGCATTCCCATTGTTAGCCCTATCAAAACAAGCAACTGCGGCAATTTTACAGTGAGATTAGGAATGAAGCTCAAGGATATATCATGTAGCTGTTTAGTATGTTCAAGAAAGTGTCCATGTTAAATTAAGGGGTTTTTTAATACAGAAGAAAATGGACTTCTAATGCATTAGCTTTTCAAAGCACATATAGGATAATCAAGAGTGCAGAATAGGAAAAAAAAAAAGGAAAAAAAAGGAAAATAAAAGTTATGATTTAAAAAAAATCCATAACATATGATCTCTTTACTAAAGAACACAATAAAAGCTAGAAACATCCCCCAGTTCCGGAGATAATATAAATGTTATTTTAAATACCAAACTTTGCCCTCAATTACATTCAAGCAAAATCAGATCAGATTTTAGTTGTGGGTAAGCACTGCACGTTGCCCATTGCAAAAGCAATTCCCTTCTGTTTCAGTGAGCTGTTCAGTTTTGTTATGAAGAAGTGAATTTATAGGAGAGAAGAACTATTTGCTCATTTTCCATATAGAATCTGATTTTACCAACAAAGTAATGTAACATGGAAGTGCGATTATTTAAACCAACACTTCACTACACAGAGGGCTGTTCAATGCACTGCTCTTGCCAGACTTGTCACAATGACTGACATTTTCTAATATTGAACTCGAAATAATATGGATATTTAATACTGTAGAGTTTACATCAAGTAGAAGAAAAGTGCTATTGTTTATCAGCAATTTAATTCTGATGGCATATATCTAGATAGATGTAATTATTACTGAGATGAAACATGATTTTCAAATAATGGAATTAACACATCTGTATAATATTCATAATGCTTCATATTAGATGATTTGGAAACCTTGTAGATCCCTATTATTAACCATTTTTTCTATGCTTCCCCCTTGAATTTTGACTAAAATTTACCTTTTAGATCTGTTATGCCACTCATTAATTTTTTACAATATCCATCTGTGCATTGCAATCTCTATTCTCCATGGCTCCACGTTGTTTTGGCTAACTAACAGGCCCATATGTTGCCTTAATGTATTTCTGCACAATGTTTGTGCTTTCGGAAAAGAAGGAGAAAAAAAAACAACACAGGGAAAAACCACAGGCCTAAATAAGCTATAAGGAGCATCCAGATACAGTTAGACTGTCTTTACTGAGTCTGGAGACATTATGATTCTGCTGCGACAAGCAGCATTTGTCTTCATTTTGTCTGACTATCCTCATGTGTTATTATTAGTGGCTGTCAGGCAGCAGCACAAAAAAAATAGCATCACTTGACTAAGAAGTTGAATGCATAAATGCAATAACTACACACTGGTAGCTGAGGAGAGAATGTCTGATAAGATGGTCTAAATGCAAAACCTCTCCTATAATTACATTTAAAAGGGAAAAAACACATATCTGGCAAAACATAAGCATCCCTCCTCCCTTCTGCTTGCATAGCTAAATTAGGAACTAATTATACATACAACTTAGCTGCATCTAAAGAAGTTGCTTTAAGAATGTCCTTTCAGAATGTCAGTTTAGTTTAATAGTAAGAAAACAAATATGTTGGAATATTCACATCAAGTCATGTTTTTCTGATAACGTTGATAAATACGAACATTTTAAACATGAGTTTCTTATCATACAGAAGTTCACCCTGAAATGTATTTATGTATTTAGCACTTCTAAAGTCCAAAGATCCAAATACAGTCTCTGGTTCTGAGGAGCTCCAAATAAAGTTTCTTTATCATAAATTTTCAGTTGTAATATACAGCAAGTAATAATGATAATAAATGAACAAGTTTTATGCAGGATAAAACAGTACATTCAGAAATATACTGTGTAAGAGGGAGAAACCATAGGCTTTCCACCTTAAGATATGTACAGATGATTAAAAGCAAATGTAAACTTATGATATTCTCAGCTTTAAAGTGATTAAATTATTTCTCTAGGAGTACATATATTTTGAAAATACATACATAGGAACACTTACAGAGCATCTTTTTTATGACAGCCAATATGGGACTAATCTGTGAAGTCTCATAACAAACTGGTATCCCATGAAACATGCCATAATTGCATTACTTTATAATAACTTGTTAAGCTAAACTTATTTCACTTAAGGCTTAATAATCAAAGGAGTGCCATAACCAAGAACATTTTGTCTTCAGCAATTAAAAAACCACAAAACAAAAACCAAACAAAAAACCCAACCAAAGGAAAACAAAAACAAAAAACCACCTTATAACAAATCAATAGTGAAATGTGAGTCCTACTTTAGTCAGAGGCAATGTTTCCATTTACTTCGTGGAACTATTTCTCTTGCAAGAAGGTAAGCAAACAAGTTATATCAGTAATCAAAACAAAGTAATGTGAAGCTGATAGTACTGACAAGAGTTTCTCATGAGCAGCCCTCAATGACACATACAGGTATTAGGAATTTTGCCAATACCTAAAAGATCTGTTGGCAGCTCACTATTCACGTTAGTTAGGAAAAGACGCTTAGCATTAACTGCTGCTCCTGTTTGTCCATTTTTATTCTAGGTTCATGGATAACTACCGAGTTCCAATTTCCAAAATTAACCTTCACTTCTAGCTGTTTTCATTTGGAAGCTTTCTACTGGTTTTTCACTATAAAATTTTACACTCTGGCAGATCCAGAGGTGTGCATTGAAAGAGGAGCTCTGGCTTACGGCTTTACCATCAGTGGTTCAATCACTGGATTTTCTAATCTTGGTCAGATTTTTTTTTACCAGATTCAAAGTTATAGCTACCCATCACTTATGCACATCACAGAAGCTGTTCACCTTCAACACATGCATGTATTAAATGGAAATACACTGGAAAACTGATGCAGCCAGACTGAAGGATTTGCTCGGGAAATATAAGCCTGACATGTAGCCAAAAACCCAATCCAAATTCATGAATCCTGATGCAGTTTTCTAAGCATGAATTGGGGTGACATCACACATGCTGAACAGTTAGGCGTAAGCTTAACTTTAAGAGTCAGAAAATGTGAGCACATTGTCACAGCTTTTTCTCCTATTAGCACTGCAAATCCCAAGATTGGGATAGGAGAAAAGGAAAGTAGTTAAAGGCTGGTAACACTTTGGTCTATTTTCAGTAGAATGATGAAATAATTTCCAAAAGTAAAATACATATGATTACTGTTTATACAGAACTGAGACAGGTAATACCTTGATGCACATATTCTGTGTTTTAGTTGTGTTGAAAAACTTTTATTTAACTTAAAGGAGGAAACAGTTTCAACAAGATAAATGAGAAACGGCCATGGAAACCTACATGGCCATATTTAGAGTTATTTTTCTAAAACATACTGAGGTAATTGCAGAAGATTATACAGAGCCATAAAATTGTATCCAATCTTTAACAGAAGAAGCATCTTTGTGCCATGTACAGGAGACAGAAACAATCACTTTCTTATTTACAAAAATGCCCTTGCATCCTTTCTGTTATCACATCAACCACTAATGAAGTAGAAAGTGCTTTGGCATTTTTGGGCAAGGATAGTTAAAAGGAAAAATCCCTGTTAAACTGACAGAAAAACTGGGCCAGTAGCAAGAAATAAAAATGAAATTAGTCTCCACCAAGCGATTAAGAACTCCCTGTATTATCATTGTGTATAGCACTCTTGATTAAAATTAAAGTGAAATTAAGATTACTCCTGCTAGGAACTCTGTTTTCATGATGTTGGCCATGCAGTGTAAGGTATCAAGACTCAAACTGCATTTTGAATTCCTAATCACTGAAGAGCTTAGATGTGTTCTAATCTCTTTCGGGTTTCTTCTGTGTCAGGCAATCCCTTGCTTCAGTTCTTTCAGGAACATGGGTGAGTCAAAGTGATTTAGCCTTTCCTTGGCCACCTGAGGTATAACTGGTAGGCTCCTTTCAATTAAATGGCCTGTGCTCTTAAGCCTGTGGACTTAAACATTCATTTTTTGTCACTCCATACAGTTTTAATCAGAATTTCTGGACCTTTCAGTCTTTCTCCATCCCTCCGTGATTCAGTAGCTGTCCCCAGTCAATTGCATACTTGGGCACTATTATTTCTCGTCAAGGGGGTTTCATTCCTGTAAGGTTTGAAAGTTGGGTTTCAGTCACTCTTGTTCTCGAGATAAAAGTGTTCCCTCATGGGGTCTGTCAGAAGCAATTAATACAGAACATATCCACGTACAGACAAGCAATGGAATATCAGTTTTAAAACAAAGTTCATTCTGTAATCTTCAGGGCTGTATCACAAACTGATGCATAGAAAGTACAGATGGCAAACTCACGTTTGGTCACATTTGTTACATTTTAGTAACAGAAAATAGTTCTCTGAAATGTATGTATTATCTTTTGAAACAAATATAAGCATTAATGGGCTATATAACTTCATGACATGAATGAACATGTTATTGTCTTTCTTAAAATCTTTGTCTCTCTGTATTGATGTTGGCCTGGAACAGTAGCAGAAAAAAGGGACTTGCACCTCACAACTTGATCTGTTCTTCAGTCAATTAACATATGAACTACATAACAAAGCATGTTAAATTATTTGACATTTTCTGAGCTATTTTGTTATGTTTTTTCTAGCAGTGGTGTATCTTGTATTACATCTCACTAAGACCTACAGAGTGCAGAAGGATGTGGCTTCATCTTTTGGTGCCCTTTAAGATGCTACATTCTTCCACTCCCTGCACACCCCCATTTCCATGAGGCCTTGAAATAGACTCTTGTATCACAGTCAAACACATCCTTTTCTGAAAGGTGTGCTCAGCATTTCAAGCTAAGCCAGAGATCAGCTCTAATATTTCATTCTTCCATACCACTAGAGAGGTTGCTCTTACTGTCTGGCAGAGTACAATACTTCTCAAACTACTCAATCAGTTAAGTATTGCGTATTAGAAATCTTACACTCTTCTTGTGAAGAGCTGGAAAGAAATCTCAGTAATGTAGCCCTGTAAGAGTCTTTGAATTTTTACTCATCTGCATGATTTATTTTACTCACTGAGAAGGGCAATAAGCACTGAAAAATTTAAGGTACTTTTACACTAATTACTAATTCACAGGTATTGCAAAGTTCTTTCTCATTGGTCTGCTGTTGTTCCCTCTACTTTTTCCTTCTTGTTCATTTTTTTTTTTAAATTCTCTCTACTCTCTCAAAAAAAAATGTACAGATCAGTTTTCTTTGGAGGAACAACCAGTTCCTCTGTAGTTTATACTATTTTCACATGGAATCAGTACAAATCACTTTTTATTATAAGCTGTATAATTTTTAAGTGCTTAGAGAATTTCTCCTTTGTCTTTACACTTTCAACATTGTGCCTTCATTTTTCTCCACAACAGTTAAATCACATTTTTGGCTTTCATGGTTAGGTTTAGCCTATAGAACCACATTCAGATGGCCTACCAGCTCCTAATAATCTTTAGGTACTTCTGAAGGTCAGCTTCCGGATGGGGACGGAGAATCCGAGCCAAAGCATCTCCAATAGCATCTTGTCCAAATATTATGTCACTCTCTCATTATGTCATCTTCACAGTGCTGGGTAAAGGTGACTCAGGTATGTTGGAGGAAAAAAGGAACAAATTCAGGGGTAAGTCCTGTACAAGAGAAATCGCTGATCATCAAAGTAAGCTGAGACACTCCAGTGTTTAGGACCACCCAAATGTATTTAAATGTTCATTGTTCATCTAGTGCTGCAGAAGCTAAAAAGACACATTTAAAGTACAGGAAAGTTTCAGAGAGCTATGTCCACTCTAAGTGACCAATCATAATTTCAAGAATAAGCCTTAGTCAGTGGATATGTGCTCAGCTGAGAGGCCTGAGGAGAGCAGCACTTTGCTGGAAGGCTCCTAAAACTGCAGGAAGAAGATGCAGGTTGGGAGAACACAGCTCCCAGTGCCTTAGAATTAACATCAGCTGATCATTTTACCAGGATGTGAATGTAGACAACAAAATCCCAAATACCAAAGGCAATATGGTAAATGAAGAAGGCTTACAAAGGCTGGAAACCTCCCTACAAGAATTAGCACAGGCTATTATTCAGTTGCACAAATGTCAGCCTATTTTCTGATTCAACCAAAGTCTACACAAGCAGAGTTTCAAGTCTTCTTAAGACCTGTGGTGGATTACATACTTTGCTACAAAATATAAAAAGCAAAGCTCCGGGCAATTGAGCTTTGTGAATGACAAAGGGCTGAGAACATGGGAAGCCTCATCTGATATGGTGAGACCTTCCAAGTACTAAATGAATATGACTATCCATCACAAAATTCACAGGCAATAGCAAACAAAACAAGATTCACCCTCATTCCTGCATAAGAACTACAAGATATTTTATCCTGGAGGTTCTTACTTTGTAAGAAGACATGTATTGAAAACAGACTTCCAGAGTGCAATTCTGAATAATTTAATGAAGAAATACTTAAGATTTAGCTACTAATTTGGGAGGATTCTTTCAGAACAGATGAACTCAGAGGTCACTTTGAATTAGAAAACTGGTTAAAGATTAAATATGGCACCAAAAATGACAGGTACACTTGGATTTCAGCTTATATGGATTTATTAAGAGCCATTGCCAAATAATTGCCCTAGACTTACTTCTAACAGGGTAGGATTATTATTCAGTTGTATTTTTGAGACTACAGATGTTCAATTTATTTAGATAACGCATGTGTGGAACAATACGTTCGTCTAAACTGAGCTGAGCACACAGAAGAGCAATGCACTCCTACAGCCACCTGAGAACATCAGGCTATCAGTAACTCAGAGACAACTGTCACTGCAGCATTTGACGAACAGACAGCCTGATCCAAGAAATTTACAGAAGCGAAGGTAATGATTTCTCTGTGTGTAAACTCTCTCTGTGCATAGTGTCACAGAGTAGTAAGTGAAGTAATGTAAAGAGGGGGAGAATCACAACCCTTTGTGAAATGTTTCAAGCAAACATTGAAGTATCAGGAATTTGAGCTGACTTGAGAGTCATGTAAATAGTGTCAGCTTATAAAAACAAGGTGATTCCCTGGATAGGAGAATACCCGTACAGCGTCAAAGCTCCCAAGCGTATGTAAACAGTCTGTGTAAATATTTGGCTGAAGGTTTCTGTATAGAGAGCTTTTGCTGTCCCAGAGTGTGGGCGTTGTCTAGAAACCTGAGATCAGGAATGACATGATCTCATCTCCCATTACTTAGATAACTGCATTTGATGCATGCCTCAGGGAAATTGAAATGATCTTGGCAGAGGATAAAACAAAGGATTCAAATGTGCTCTTTAACTGATGATCTGGACTTTGAGGCTGGAGTCCCATCTGATTTTAAATAGACTTCTAAATATCAGAGAGGAGTTGACAGAAATGAGAAACCACAGATGCAGTTAGTGTCAAGTTATTTGAGTTTGGTTTTAGGACGTTTTTCAGTGGATACCCTTTGTTTTCAATTTAGAGACATCCACAGCTGAGGGTATGGGATTGTGTCATTTCACAAGCGTTACAAGCCACTAAGAAGAACACATACATCAGTCTGGATATTCTTTCTGGAGCATTTCACATGCATTCCAGAGGACAAAGGTAAGGCACAGCTCATAAAACTGTAAAGCACATGATGTTCTTATCAAGGGGGATACATTTTGGAGCCTACTTCCATTGCTTATAGTTTGCCAGAGAATACAAGCATGTCTGACTTATATAATGAAATTAGTCCTATATTTAGAAGATTTTCTAATCATCCTGATTTTGTTCTGATAAGGTTCCTGATAAGGTGAGACTGCCAAAGAAGCACATGGTGGCCTTTTGGTCAGACAATGTGAAAGGCATGCAGCAATTAACAGGCAGACAGCTGAAACAGGAGCACTGATTAGAATGTAAAGAGTTTTTATCCTAAGGTGTTTGATCCTCAGTATATCTTTCAGGATTAAGCATGTGCTTAGGATTTGTCATAAAGTTGTTGTTCACACTCTAATTGTTCTGGCTTCCAATACTGCCAAAATACTGGTTCATCAGCTATTAAAACCTATTTAAGAAACTTAGTGCCAGTAACACAAACTTTTGAACCTGCAAAAAGATGCCCAGTCTCACCACAAAATACAGTTTTGTTTCTATGATTGCTTTTAGAAGATGCTTTAGTCTTTGCCATTAGCCCCAAAAGCAGCTGAGTGTTGAGTTCCATTCAGAGATTACTGGAATAAGTGTTTATCCAATTTAAGTTGTAGATTGTGTTGAGCTGAAAAATGACTCCAAAGAAAAGATTGTAAAATTCAAGTTTGATGGTTTCAGGTTACTCCAAATATGGAACGTAATGCAAGAGCTATGTCTGCATAAGAAAACCTCACTAAATAATTAAAGAATTAGTTAATATGCACTTGTTATGTTGGAAACGTAGAACACCAGTATTCCCTGGTACCTAACTACAGGCACATTTCTGCTGATAGCCTCTATAGTAATAAGAAAGAGAAGTGTTCTCTCACTCTTATCCCTACTACATATCACTTCTTACTAGGCTGATGTAAGGATGGTTATGACTACAGTGAGTTGTAGAAGGGATTTTGTAACTATTCTTTCAGGAGAACATTTAACAAGGCACCCCTGCTCCATCGTCACCTTGTCTTTAGCAAGTAAAAGTATTAAAACCATCATCAAAATGACTAACATTTAATTCTCAGGACTTCAGACAGAACCATAATTTTTACTAGATATTACCTCAGAAACCTCCTATTCATTCCAGCTGTTTCAAAGAATCATAACTAAAATGATGAAACACTGACAGAGATTAATAAAAGCATGACAAAATACAGTTGTTCCAATTGGGACAATTGTTGTGGGGATTGGGCCAATGTATAGTAAATAATTTTTCATTGAAAGGACCTGGAATGAGTTTTTTCACAGTTTGTTTTATCCTCTATTGTGGCGTTTATTCACCTGTGATTCTGGCAACCATTATTGAACAAAGACTAAGCAACTCTTCCTCCTCAACGAAATGCTTAATAACTAGAGGGACATCATGTAAGGGTTGCATATCAGTCACTGTTTGTCAGGATTAGAGGATGTAACTTTTTGTATGCTGACAATCATGGCAGACCCATAATATAATGCAAACATATTGCTGACCCAAACTCCCTGAATTAAATGTTCTAGAAAAACTAAAGCTGTAGCTGATTGCAATTACATTTGGAAGTGTAAATCTCTGCCAGGGGTAGGCAGGAAACACTGACAGCAATTTTTTCTGCCTATCTCATCTCTACAAGCAAGGAAGTGAGGTGATTCTCTACATATTTCATTTTCCATCACTGGGATGGTAAAAGCGATCGCCAAGTGACATTTGGAGCTGGGACCAAGTGAACTATGACTCAACCCTTCCTGATTTCAGATTGAGCTGATTTCCAATCAGCCTCTGAAAACAAGGCTGCAGCAGGAAGGAGCTATGGTTTGAGAGAATTAAATATAGTCTGGTACTGATTTAAAGAGAGAAGGGTGCATTGCAATTGATAGAAAATGCTGGAGGAAAAAGTTGAGGATGTTGGTTGTATGGCTTTCATATGGATTGTAAGAAACTAAGAGTCTAAAGAGGTTTAAAAACAACGCCAAAAATTCAATAGCTGTTTTTTCCTTTGTATACTTCTATGGTATTACTGATCTCTAGCTACCTTCAGCTTCAGATGTAGTTGTTCCTTACTGAGCATGGACCATAGCAACAATAATAAGGCATATACCTAGTCTGTTTCTTACCCTCCGGTACATAATGAGTGTTGCTAGACTCGACAAAAGAATTAGAGGATGTTATATAAGTGAGAATTCAAGTCCCCATAAGCTACAAAATGCCAGAATTAACATTGTCTGGGAAAAGCTGATCCTTCTTCTCACCCCATGCATAATCAAAATGACACAAATTTTAATTACAGGATCATATAATAATTTTTCCATAGCAGCCCCCTGCCTTGCTTGAAGTCTATGATAAATACTGCTCAGAGAAAGAGGTAGCTCTTCAATATTTTTATCCTTAACATGCTATTACTGGCCCCTGTTTTATTTACTGCACACCATCAAATGCCTGCAGTGAATGTAGAATTGTTTATTTCCTCATGGTGTTTCTAGAGTGCTCATCACCACAGAATCTTCATGCCTCGTAAACATTAATAAATTCATCTTCACTATGAGATGAGAGTGTTATTATCTCCATTTTACAGGTGGGAAAATCAAGACAAAGAGACTTCCCAGAGGTCAAGCAGTTAATAGGTAGCACAGCTAGCACTGGAACACAGAACTGCATGACTTCTAAGTGTCTCTCTTCTAAGAGAGCTGAGTGCAGTGTCCTACTATATGGTATTTTCTAGGATGAACTCTTGTGTTGGGCAGCTGTGTCTACTCTGATCTTTTCCATATCTGCTTCTGTGAATTTGAACTGTTGTCAAGGATTTGAGGAATGTACAATTAGTGGCCTCATGTCAATATTTTAGTTTAAATTACTCAGTATTGTATAAAAATCTGGCAGAAACATTGACCAAACTAAGGTCTTTAGTAGGTTGCAAAACCTGTCGTTCATGAGACCAATCTTTTTCTTCCTGAAACTCCATGATTTTTTTCCGTTGTGTAATTCCATTACTAGAGAAAATAATAATGACAGAGAAATCCCCCATGTTATCTTTACACAGCTACAACTCCTCTTCAGGATGTTGGTTTTAGTGCATATTGAATAATGCAGAGAACTTGAGTACAAAGTAGTGTGATCATGTGGTTGAAGACTTTATCATAAAACATAAATGCAAGACGAACAAATTATGGTTGTGCAGAAAGCCATAAATCCAATATTGCTTCAGCTTCTGGTAATTGACTTTCTAACTCAGTTACTATTTTTTTTTAATAGTAGCTTTTAAGGCTGCTGACCTTTTTTAGTAGGAAAAAAAATAAAGATAATTCAACTTCATGCAATAACATGCAAGTCAAATTCGGAGTTGAAAACCTGACACATGAACTCAGGAACATGTGTTGAAAGACTAACTATATTGCTGACAACACGAGATAGCTAGTGCTCTGAGGAAGAGGAAATGGAAAGTTATTGGTTATGGTCTGCTGCTACTAGCACTTCTATTTGTCCCTCAGCTGGACTGCCTAGTGCTCCCACTGCAGTATGTTCAGTTGCTGCTGTGGCTTCAACAGTGTTACAACCTTAGCCTTTTATTAGAATGAGCGCTGATAATATTTTGAATTGTTCTGGAAGAGAATAGTGACAAATACCTGATGACATTTGAGTACATCTGTCCCACAGTTCTACTCAAAATTTAAATACCTAGTCAATCATTATTTTGACTGCCCGACTGACATATAATTGCCAGTAGCATAGGTAATACAAGGCAATGGACAATTTTTTCTTCCAAAGATATGTATTTTCTACAAAGTGAATGAAACTTCAGTAGAAAAAAGCATAATATTTCTTCAGCCATGGAGTTTCAATAGTGCTGAATATTCAGTCCTTTGAAACAACTTAAGTTTTAAAAGCAGTTAAAATTTGACTAAAGGAAAGGAGAAACTAATTCTATAACAAAAAAAATGTCTAGGTCTGTTCAGTACAGGGAGTAGTACTTAGGTCCTTACTATCTACCCATTACAGGCTGATTTTGAAAGCAATTGATTCAGAGTTTGCTTAGAAGTGCTGTTGCCACTGTTTCCTTCAAAAAATGTAGTACAATAGGATATCACAAGGCTAGACTGCATGGCACACACATGATGGCAGCCTGCCATCATGGGGATTATCTAATATCACCTAGGGATCATTTAATTATTTAATACCACTCAGCTGAAACGAAATACCCTTGCCATTCTGAGAGAGCAGTATTACAGTGGGACAGGAAAGACTTACCAAACCCAGGAACAAATTGTTTTCTGGAAAGTGTTCAAATTTTTTAGAGGCTCTAATCTTTACAACAGTCTTATCTAAAATCTATCACTGAAAAAATCTATCCTCCAAGTGCAGATGAAGTCATCTTTCCCCGGATGAATATTATTTTGGGTAGGACATTGAAATTAATATGATTGCATTACATCATATCATATAAATAAAGTTGTAGTGATGTTACTTCTCCTGTTTGCATAACAGTTAATGAAATTGGGTGCAAGAAGGATGCAGGGGGATGCAAACATCAAAGTTCCTATTCTCACAGATTTGAGGGGAAGAACAGCCACCTTATTAGTTAAAAAAAAAAAACAAACCTAGGACCAAATAGACTACGTGGTTTCTACCTTACTATTTAAAAGCACCAGTTTATAGCTTTAACATCCTTTTTCTTTTCCAGGTATGACACGCAGAGCTGCATTTGCAAGAGAGATAACATGAACAAAGATAAAAATACTGTCAGTGTCCGTTTATGATCCTATAATTCTAAGGTGTCAGTTAACAAAGAAATTGAATACAAAACANATTCAAAAAGATTTTTAATCATATAGACCTTGCCTGGGGAAAAAAAAAAAAAAGAAGAAAAAAGAAAGAAAAAAGCCCAAACCTACAGGCAAACTATGTAGCTTTATGCAAGCTGCATGACTGACATAAGCTATTTACCATTTTATCAGTGACTGAATAATAGAAGCAGGTGTTCCTACTGGTCTAGGTGGAATACTTTCACTAAACATTTTCTAAATCTATCGTTCTTGTATCAGTGATGCATTGTGTTGCTGTATTTTCCAGGGCCTAAGTTATGAAATAAATTCACAATTCACCAGCTTAGAATCAACCAGAAATGCTTATATCTCAGGTACTGTAAGCTATTAATACTTCATTTAGAAGAAAATTAATTCAGTTCCTCCAAAGAGATAGTGTATTTAAGTTTTTATGTACAGTGCCTAGCACACTGTCTGTTTGTAACTCATGAGGAACAACAATTTCAACAATTTTTATTATCTTCTCATGGAATTCAGGAAGAAGAAAAAACACCATAGAAGTAATACAATAATTCAAACCCATCAATCTATATGTTTTAAATCATTGCAACTTTCACATACAGTTTTGAATGCTCCTAAAGAAATAGACTTATTTGGGAACACCTATAGTATATGTTTAATTTTTTTTTTCATTACAAAACCTGTGGACATAAAGTAAGCATTTATTGAATACATTCTGAACTAATATTTACCTATTCTTTTGAGGCATTCATCATTAAGCAGCAAAGATGGTAACGGCACATGTACACAAGCATTTCTAGCTTCATAAAGTTTCACATCTCTTTATACCCACATTAGTGCTGCTTTTAAGTGCAAAGATGATCTTGTTCTTTCACCCATCATTCCTTCCCATAACAAAGGCTATTTAATTCTGAAACTGCAGTTCTATGTAAAGTACTTTCTAAACTTGTTTGCATTTTATTTCTCAATCTATGATTTAGCAACATACAGTTGTTTAAGAAAAAAAATCAAAATAATAACTATAAAAATATTTGTTATGGTGTCCTTGAAACCTTTTTAGTTATTAGCAGTTCATCAATAAAGTGGGGTACTTCTATATGTTGCCATCTCTTTTACCTATGAATTCACAGGTATGTACACACACTTTGGGAGCAATGCAAAAAGTATATATTCATAACTACTAAAATAACCAGACCTGATTTATCCAGTTTTCTGAATATAGTGATGAAAACAATCAAATAGAACTCTCTATGGAAAAAGACAGAACAAGTAAAGAAAATTAGATTATAATGCAACAAAAAGTTGAAAGTTGGACTACACTTGTGCACTCTCTCCTCTGAATTTCAGATGATTTAGAAGATATTTGGAAAATAATGGCTGACAAAGATTTTTTCAGATTCCGATTTCAATTAGTGTGGTGAATTAGTACCTTCTTTTAGATAATCTTCAAGCTCAACAAACAAGAATATTTTCTTTAAAGAAGAGAATTTTAAACTCAAAATGCAAACTTTCCATTCCTAAAGTACATTCTGAACATATTTCATTGCTGTGGCCTGTATGTCTGCTTATCGGATTTAATATGCTCTAGAGTCTTTTGTCAACTCTTCAACATTGCTCATGTTACCTGATAGTCTGGCTTATTTTCCTCTTTACTATATTTGCACTTATTTTTTATTTCCTTTTGCTAACTATTGCTCTTGTATATAATATCAGAAATGCTGTCTCCTTTTATCACTTATTAGTCTTTTATGACACTGTTAGTCACTCAAAGCCATTACAGAGCAAGCAAGACTTAAAAGCCAAGTCTATGCCTTGTAAGAAGTGTGCTGTAGCTCTGTATACACTGCACAAATCTTCTCCACCATACGCATGAACAATGAGCTATTGCTGTATTTTCACAGATGAGGGTGTTCCAAGACCTTTGATTTTGATGGTGGAAATGGTGTTGCAAGTTTTGAATAGCTATGAAGACATCCGGCATATAGAGTAACACACATTCAAAATACCTCATAGAAACCCTTCTGAAAATAAGCCTCGCTTTCTGATGAAGCAAATGTTTTTTCAAAGGCCATTTCTCTGCTGAAAATTTTAAGGAAGCAAATAAAACTCTCGCCTTTGTCTTAGACAGAAAGATGAAAAACCATGCTCACCTTTCTACGTAATCCTCTGTGACCCACATTCTGAACAGTCTGACCTCTAGATTCGTTCCATAGAGAGAAATGATGGATTTCATGCAAATATTTTCTGCTATCATGTTTAAAAATCCCTCTTCACATCCCCTTCTCTATCTGCAAGGAGTCCACTGCCATAGGTATACTGTTCCAGAGCTGCAGTTGGGCTAGAATGTAAGGGCTGGAATAGAAAGGTAGAGAGAGACACATGCAGTTGTTCTCTTGGTGGTCCATGCAACTGTTTTGTCTGTTTTTCCATGAGTGAGTACTGGATGGAGATTCTTTTAGTATTTTCTGAGGCAGGCTTCCCCCTTCCAAATGCATGACTAGTGCTTATGTGGGCTCTTTTTGCATGGGCTTTGCACACTTCAAGAATTTGGGCATCGTACATCTCATGCTATAAAAGTCTGTCTCTGCCAAGGGGAATGCAGCATTTCTTGGTGCCCTAGGACACAGTAGTCAACTATGTTTTGAAGCAGAAGCACACCTCAATGCCCAGAAAAAAGGGAGCATCTCTTTGTTTTGCAAAGAATTTCCACCGTGTCATTGAAACTTGCTAGCCAGCCAAACTCTCTCTTGTAGAAGCTAGTGTGTTTTCACTGTTCTCAGGAGAACGGTCCATGTCCCAGGGAATATTTTACATGAAAAAAACACCCCCCAAAAATTCTAGCTCCATCTTCTTAACCAAAAAGATATGGATATGTACACCTATGCACAGAACACCTCTGTGTGTTTCTCAGTGGGACAGAGTGCAATTTAACCTATGCATGTATTAAAAGTCATAGAGAGTTACAAACACCTTTTTAATTCCTGGAGCATTTTACTATGTTGCCTACTGCTTTATGGTCCCTGGAGAAGAGCTTAAAGTTTTATGAACATTCAAAACAAATTTTTATTAGACTAAGTGAACCACCTGTTACAGATGTCTTTTTAATAACTCTCGTGGAGTATACTAGAGGTGACTCAATTAAATTAGTTTGAAATGTGTGGCTATTCTTGTAAAATAAACACTTTGAGAGTCCTTTGTGTTCATAACCAACCTTGGTAGCAATCCATTTCCTGTTGCAAGTCAAGACAACACCAGCTCTTAATGTTCTAGTAAACAAATGGTTTAACAATTGGGAGCTAATTGTCACAGTGGGACAGCCTGGGATGCTTGTAATCAGGCCTGTATTGTCACAATTTATTTTCATATTGTAGCAAAATAACCTCAGGAGCCCTTCTGAATTAAAAGAAATCTCACGTTATGCTCATAGATGCTCAGTCTACGCACTTTAAATCAGATTCAGTAATTTTAGACCACCTTAATCTCCTCAAAATCAACAGCCAACATTTCCTTGCTCTGTCTAGGAATGACACTTTAGCAATAAAATCCCATTTGCAAAAAAGGGATGGGATACATTCTGTGGCAAATTACTTGAAATATTTTACAGATTTACTCCACTACACATTTACTACAAATCTTACAAAATCAGCACTTATTTAAACCACAGGCGTGTTTATAGACAAGAAGATATTGTAAATCACAGCCAGGATCCAACTGGTAAAATAAACTTGCAAAGAGATAGCTCTTCTATGAGTATGCTAATAAATCCAAGCCTAAGTTTTAGCGTATCTAAATTCAGAGTTTTTGAAATAAATTGAGAGTTTTTGAAATAAACTGTTTTCCATTCACTCAGTCTCACCTTCTCCATGTTTTTCCTAATTTATTTTCAACTAATCCCATAATACTACTAAGACTTCTAACAGGGAAAACTATATACATATTTAAACAATAGCAATTTAAACTACTTAAAGCAACACCATCCAAGCTTCAGACAATGAAAGTTGCAGAAGAAGCTCTCAAGGCTTCTATTGTTCACAATTGTCCAGATAGCAAATCCTTTTGCCAGGTTTGTATGCCTCAGAGACTTCAAAAAAGGCCTAGGGCTATCACAGAAGGGTCATCAACTCCTAGAAAGCCTTATTAACAATCTGCAACAAACTTGCAAAACACACCTAATCCATCTGAGCTGAAAGTATTTGCTCCCACTTACGAGGACATGGACTTATACCTGTCCTTTTTTAACAAATGGAAGTAAATCAGAAAATTAAAAAGGTCATATATTCACGGGCTTCTGTTCAGGGAGGAAATTATATGATCACTCAAAACAAAATTTTAATTGTTTCTAAATTGATTTGCAGATGCAAGTTCCTTACAATTCATTCTGAATACAACATTTAGATGTGATTTTTTTTCCCCCACCTATAAGAAAATGTCTAAATTACTTTTTCTGCACTAAGCCAAGACTGTTATGGAAAATCCTACTTATTAAACCAGCCCTACTGGAATTTCACATTAATTTCCAAAGACAATAAAAGCAATTTTATCAACTACTTTTTCAGAGATCATGTTTAGTTGCTTCCCATACTGTAATAAATCGAGTAAGTACACCCACCTCACTAAGAAAATATACTTAAGAACTAGCTGGAGTATCCTAATTATAATTTTTTCTTGTAAAATAAAAATACTAAAGCCTAAAGCACTTATTTTATGTTTGTTTGATTTTTCTTACTAGGACAAGCATGAAAAACCATGAGTATTTGATTTCCCAAAGTTTGACAATTACTATTCAGTAAATTTAAAATTATAAAACACTGATTATATCAAAATATAATTTCAAAATTCTTTACCCCCTTGCCTCATGAAAAAGAAAAAAAACCCCACTCCACCCCAAATTTCAAAACAAACTGTATAACTTGTTATTATCCCAGGAGTTTCTAGGTAATGAAAAAAAAAAAAATCTCATGATGACTGCCCTTTATGCACCCGATCTCTTGACCCAGGTTTCAAGGCGGTTGTTCGTTCAGAACTTTGTGCATTCCTGCTTGGGCTTTCTGCATCTTAAATATTCTAGCTGGTGTTTTTCCCACTGGTTCTTAAGGAGACAGCTATTCTTAAATAAATAATAATAATAATAATAAAGTGTCTCAAAGACTAATCATAGAGGAAATGAGAATATGAGATAGATAGATGGACAGCCAGAACAGACCATTAGGTCAGGACAACATCATAAGCTTTAGAATCAATAAACAGAATCCAAACATTATTTGGACACCATTATGCAGTATGAAATAGAATTTTTTTCTCAAGATGGTTTGCAGCAGAAACAGAAGGAGGAAGAGTTTATTTTCTTTTGTAAGATTTTAGTTCTGATTTTTGCTGTTAATTTTGGTTAAACATAAAAGTTTTTTTCCTAAATTATGTGGAGTAAACAATGACATTCAGTAATCATGTTCTTAAGAAAAAAACATATAGTATGCCCCTTTGGTGGAACAGTTTTTAAATTCTAATAGAATTTCAAGGTTATTATCTATTT
Source organism: Donacobius atricapilla (assembly GCA_013397315.1). NCBI lineage: Eukaryota > Metazoa > Chordata > Aves > Passeriformes > Mimidae > Donacobius > Donacobius atricapilla. The sequence goes on along the minus strand of WBMY01001711.1, from coordinate 287,060 downwards.
CAGATCAACACTTGAGGTCAGAGTTCACAGCAGCCAGAATTTACAAACCTCCAATGGATTTTGATTGACAGCAATCAGCATCTCCTCAGCATCACTGAGGGAACAAAGTACAGGTCAAGACAGCAGGCGATTTCATCTGTCATTTTTAATTATCTAAATGATATTCACAGACAAAACCTTTCCCATCCATCAGGGCATCGAATTACCATAGACAATGTTTGTTTAAAGAAGAGGCCATAAAATCAAACAATTATGAATGCAGACAAGCCTTGCTATTGACTGCATAAATAATCAAGTGAGATTTCCAAAACTCTCTGCTAATGAATTGGTAGATTGCTGGCAGGAAGTGGCAAGTAATAATACAGACAACAATCTAATGTTCTTATTGACTTTTACTAAAGCTTAGCTACAGTAGCAAAGATCTGAAAATGACGTCAAGTAAGGTTTCCATAGGAGCTGTATTGATATCAGTATACTGCTAAAATACAAGTAGTTAACTCCTGACCTCAAAGTAGGACCAGCAATCCCCTGTGAGAGAGCTGAAACACTAACAGTACAATATATCATGAGCTGAGTCAACAGCCTCAGGGCTTCAACAATGTTACTGCACTGGAAAGGATCCCTTCTTTCCTGGTGTAGCAGCCTGATTCACCTGCAGTCCCCAGAATAACTCCATTTGAGTCCATGAGGAAATAAACATCTGCAAACTGAAAAGTATATTTAATATTTTTATGAAAAATAGGCTGTTTTAAACACAGTCTCATGGAATGAACTCACCTTTCTCATCTGGATGTTCCCAACAGCTTAACAAATTCACAGTTTAAAGGCCACAATCACAGGTGACATAAATTGCTAAGTCTGTTGCTTCATTTACACTACCTCATTAACTGCAATCATAGGTAACTAGCTGGACCAAATGTTGATGAAAGTACTGGCTTCATCAATTTGAAAAAGCCAACAAGGTGAAACTGGTAAGAATTCCTTTCTGTGGGTCTAAGAAACTAACATGAGACCTCCTCAAGGGCAAGAAGAAAAGGGGAAAAAAGGCTCATAAAGATGATACATGAAGTGCGCAGTCTTTCTGTTCAGTGGGGCAAAGCTTAAGATGCCTTTTCTCCCACTAGGAAATACTGGAGAAGGATTTCCTGCAGGTAAAGGAATTAGGATTGACACCAGATGCACTGTCAAGACAATATCCTGGTAGGTGTACAACACAAAGTAACAGTGAAAGCTTTTTGCAAGGCCCTGGGGGATGGTTATTGAGACAGAGAGAACAGCAGAACCCTTTCCCTTCATTAACACATGTAGACCTGATTCCTGTCAGCATGCAACTCTAGTTTCTTTCACTTGAAAATATATCACTTACTACAAGTCTCACACTTCTTACTCATATAATGTCCCTGGAACTGTTTTGGCAAACTGTATGAAGCAAAAATTAGTTTTGCACTTTAAAATCCCAGCAGTTTCTCCTGCCAAACAAAGTCAGTCAGTCTATGTATGCAAAATCTTTAACTGCCAGCTGTGTTTCTGGGACTGTCCTTCACATCCGTTGTATCTGAATAAGCCCAAACTAGTTCATTGATGGTCTCATATTAGCTCATTCACATTTTTCAAATCTTTATTAGCTCTTAATAACCTTTCACAGATGTCAAAGAAGGAAAGTGGACTGATTTCAATGGGATTTCAAAAAGGAAGGTTTTAAAAGGAACAATGAGAAAAGCTCATGATCTGGAGAGATAAAACCTATCATTACATCTGGTCTTGGTTCACAGGAAAAAAAAATGAGGTCTAATTAGTCTTGCGTAACCCACCTCTTGGCCTAAAAAATTAGTGAAAAACTCTTTATTTCCCCTTTAGCACCATCTCACCCTCACAGATACTGCCCAGCTTTATTTATCCTCAAGGTGTACATATGATTCTCACCAACTGGTCATGAGGACAAAACAGATGTCACAGATTGTATCTTTCTAACTGAAATGTCCCCTCTTGAACGCATAATTTGTATATAATGCAAGACACACATTTTTACATAGTATTGTGGAACTGTATCTAAAAACCCACCCCGAATTTCTTCTCAGTGGCTAATGCAGTATGGCTTGTTTTCTCACCAGATAACCAGAGAATAAACACATTAAGATGCAAAAAGGTCTTACATCCCTCAGAACTGAGACTTTCAGTTCAAGTTCCATGAGTCCAGGTTTTGAGCCTCTGGAATTCCTGGTCAATATTTGCTCTCATCAGCTTGCAAAGATGACTGTTATACCCTAAATTCACCATCAGTGTATTTCTAACATAATGCATTTTTGTCAGTAGAAGTCAGTTATATCTGACTGGAGGGAAGGCACTGCCAACCTAAGTAAAAACTACAGTGCAATGTTACAATTTCCTTTCTTTAGTTTGAATGAAAAACTTAATTATATCCCAGTTCAGATCTAGACAACTCTGCTGTAGCTGTATATTTCAATGTCAAGAGATACATGCAATTTAGGTGCCCAATCATGATTCTGGATCATGGCAAGCTCAGAGTTTCTAGAGAAACAGATACAAGCAACAACTGCCCTGAAATTATTTTAACTACAGGTGTTCCTATATAAGACATCTGTAGCACTTACTGCTAAAATGGTACACTCATCACCTTCATAACCACTTGTTATAAAATAAGCAATGATTCTTCCAAATATGAAGAATTTTGGTCTATGCATTTCATTGGGAAGCTTTTATCAATCTTCTATTGGTTTTATTTTTCAAATTCAATACTATGCTTTATTGAGATTTACCCTTTCTTTTCCATAAGGATTACTTTTTCTACTGCCAGCTTTATAAAAGAGACTTAAAGTTTGCATTCACGTTGTCATAATATATTTTTACATTATTTTAAGTCCCATGGATAAATATCTCAGGCTTGTTAGAAAGACATCTCATTTCCCCATGGAAAATGTACTGCTTTTAAAAAATCTTAAAATATATAAAAAATATTAAAAATGTTCTTTGAAGAATGGCTTTCTAAAGTATTAAGTTGTGTTTAATAATATTTCTTCTTTTACTAAAGCAATCACTTACACCGTGGACAGTCTGAATTAAAATAATCCATCAATGCATCATAGCTTAGTTACAGGCAGTGACACGAAGAATGCCATGGCAACAAACCAATGGAACTATAGAAGTTCCATAGTATCAGCAGAAACAGGGAGTCTCAGCTAGGTGACTTTCTCAGACAGGAAGCTGGCAATATTTATAGAGAATCATTACTTTTAGAAATTATGTTTAGAAAGTGATTTTAAAAGGACACAAGCCCGTTTTGATTAGGAGACAATTCTGAAAAAGGATGGTAGTATTTGGTCCCAGAACTAAGCCCTGAATATCTACTGGAAGTAAATAAGTATTAATGCAAAGTTCTTATAAGAGATCCTGACCTGACAGTCTAGGCAATATAGACACAATTGTTCTCAATGAATTCATTATATGCTTTCTCCCCATGATACTAGCAGTCATGACATTTTCAGTAAATGAATTATTTCCTGGGGAAATCCAACATTACCGGACACTTTGGATTTCAGTCTCTTCATAGTTATCTTCTAAAAGACAAGGCTAGGTTCCAGAAAAAGACATCATGGGATTACTGATTTAACAATTTACTTCAGGCATTTTATAGGTTAGTTAACCAAGAAAAAAGTGACTAGCTGAAGTTCTTTCAGAAAGACTGTAAACTTAAATACTTAACACATCTCTTTCAATGGCACCATTATTCTGGCATCCCAAGTTGCAATATTCCAGGTTTCAAATCAGAGAAGCTAGGAAAAAAAAGACTAAATTGAAAAAGCCCCAGCCACCTGAAAATAATTCCACTGTCAAGGAGTTTTTTTTGCTGAAGCTATTTCATAGATTTGCAAAGCTATCCGGAAAAAAGCAGTATAAGGAGAATGGTCAAATCAGTCTAGAAGGGTTTAGCTAGTATAATTAGAAAATGTCCCGTCTCAAATGACTCAGTGGTTACATAAGATTGTCCCATGAACAGAAGTCAAAATACAACATCATCAAAGACTATAAAGGAAAAAAAAAAGCTAAACAGAAAATAATTCTCTTCTTAGAAGCAGAAATCAGGGTTATACGTGCTTGCACAAAATAAAATAAGTAATTTATCTTAAAATAAATTAATCTTAATGAATGATTTTGTTATATTGATAGGGAACTACTAGTGAAAGAGATAATTTGAATGAGGAAATCTTTCTACCTATAATTAAAGCTGTTATGCTGTTTTACAAAGGCTTTTGCAATACCATGATATATTCAGTCATCTTCCATCAGTAGCTCATGGAATTCAGTCCTGAATACTATTTCTTTAATTATTATCATAATCTTTTGTTTCAGCTTACATGCATCAAATAAAAGAATAATTTGAGTCCCTTTTAACTCAAACATACTTGGGTGTAGAGGTAAATTTAAGCACAACACAAAATTCCAAACAAGTTTATCACAAGTGATTGCCCAGATGGACAATATGTGCTTTCAGGAGTGCAAAGTTTTCAGCTCTGGTTCATTAATCGTGATATAAATCAGGAGTATTTATGGAAGTCAGTGGATTAAACAGTTCTAAAAGGAGTGAAAGGAGACCCAGTACTGGCTTGCTTGCATTTTTGAGGGCCATACAGTGGATGACATTTTCTGCTTCTTAACAAAGCTTTAAAAGTCAGAGAAGTAAACTTCCACTTAGACAGTGTCATAAATTTCAGAAGGAAAAGGTCTTGCGACCTTTGGCAGCTTATACTTTTCTAAAATAATAAAGCTTGTAAGACTCAAAGGTTATGTTGAGGAGTTCAATTTTTTTGTATTTGAGAACTTTTGCTTTTTCACAGACACACAAAAAAAGTAGCACTTCTGGAGTTTAAGGCTAACATTGAAATGCATTCTCATACATTCAGTTGGTTCTGTATCCTGAAAAGGTCTGTCTCAAAATATGCTCTGAATTTCTACCTTTTTACTCTCTTATGCAAATGAAAAAGTGTTCCTTCTCTCAGAGTAAAATTTCATTTATATACATTTGAACAGCTTAAGTAAAATCTATTAAAATGTCATTGCAGTCATGATTTTTTTTGAAATTTCAAAGAGGAATGCCTCTGGGCTTGTTCTTCAGCACAACCAACAAAATAACAACAGAGACCATTTCTTAAACATCTCAATTCTTTCCAACAAGAGATTTTTCTAGGGAATCAACTCCATGGGTTTACCTTTCTTCCCCCTAATATAAAATGTTTATTTCTTATGTAATGCATAAGAAAGATGATGGTGACAGACACCTTCAACATCTCTAAAATTGTATGTCACAAATCACAGCAGGACAACTAAATAACTAATATTCAAAGTATGACATACAGTCATGAGAAGCTGAAATACAAAGGAAGTCTATTGTACAAAAAAAAGCAAACTATTTTGGTTTTTCTTTTTTTAATTAAATATCTTTTTTAGTGCAAGAGAAGTTAATAAAGACATAACTAGTGGCTTAACACAATTAAATAGAGCACTGTGCCTTCTCTTTCTCATATATTTCTCATTTTTTTCTTTATTTTGAAACATTTTCCTTTAAAAAAAACCCTAAACTTTTCTTCTGCCAATCAGTATTGGCACTGACTATAATGGAAAACACACTTCATAAAGTCACATCTTTAAGAGAAGTATTCTTGTTGATTTTATTAATAGCATTGTAAAAACACTTTTAATAAAAAGTACATATTTACTAAAATGCAATGAAATCCCCAAGATAGAAGCATTAGACCATATTAGTTTCAAACTACTAACATTTTATACACTAGCTTAATGAATTAAGAATTATTGGCTACTTATTTTAAAGGACAACCACTTTTTATTTAAAGAACTATGAGGTACATGCTTCGCTGTCAGCAATCCTTCCAGTACCATTCTCTTTTTAGAGCACAGGAGACTTCTGCAGCCCTCTAGACTTAGAAGATTAGCTCCCAAGAATCCCTATATCCCTATATTAGAAAAACCCAACCAGAAGTTTTGAAAATAAAAATATACTAGCAAAGCTGTGCAAGAGAGCTGATAAAAGCAGCATGTGTCTGTGTTCACAGCCTACTCCTCTCTCTCTGTGAAGAAATATCAATCTAGACTATTCAAGGGTATATTCATCTCTGGCATTTTGACCACATAATGCTTACAATGAATTTAGTATAAGAATCTAAGTCAGGCAAGAAATTAATGTTCCAATCATGTCTACATCCTCCCCTGAAGGAGATTATAGGCAATTAAAGAGGATGGTTTAAGTGTAGTTTCCAAGTTCTTTGACAGCTTCATCATGTAAAGGAGTCCAGTGCTAAATTTCTTAATCCTAGAGTGTCCTTGATGCTTCTTGGTGTCAAGTGTTTATTCTTCTATTTCAAAATCTTTGGAAGACAGCCCTCCCACTACCTTAAACAAGTGAAAAGCAGCATGGGATAAATAAATCTTTTTATTATTATTATTGAATTGCTGAAAGAGAAAATACTGAGGGAGAGGGGAGTCAGAAGCCCTTATCTCTGTTACAGCATTTTCTTACTCTCTGAGATTGCTCAGTGTGGCACAAATGGATTTAGCCTTCATAGAGTTTATGAAACTGGGACAGTATAGGAAGAGAACTTCCTTGTTAAAGAGAAGTTATTTCAGGGTTTCTGGAGATCAAGGCTGACTCAAGAACCCATACCAATTCTCCCAGGAGAATGAGCAGGTAAATATTAACAAAGTTACATTTCCACATAGGAAAACAAAACAAAACAAAACAAAAAACAACTGTAAGTTCCAGTCTTTTCAGATGTATTATTTTTCTTTTGGCATTTAAAAAATGCTCCCATTTCCTCACTGCTGCTCCTTTTTATATGCCTGCATAAGCAGAAAGCCTCATGCATCACAATGTTGCCATGAATGGAAAGAGCCCTCACACACTCTCACAGGACTTCTTTCGACCTAAATTGGCCTTTCAGACATAACAGCATTGCTTCAGAAGACTTGGCTTATCCATTCAGTGACTGTGCTGGCTGGGCTTTCTAACTCATTGGGAATAGAGAATCTGCTCCAGTGCGGGAGCCAACTGCTGGTGTAACACGGACAGATGCGGGACCCAGATGCCCAGGTCTGGGTAGGATGCCTGAATCACTGGCATCTGGATGTCAGCTTTCCTTTTCTGGCTCTACCTCTGGCTTTGCTGATAAACCCAACTGTGTCTGTCTGTTGTGGGTCAGCCTGCTGCTGCCCAGTAGTCATGTTTTGTGGATTACTCAGTGGTTCCTCTCTATTAAGGAGTACTATCTGAGCATAGTATACATCCCTTAATGCTTTCATAGACCACTACACATCTAATTCCAGTATTTCTACTGTTCCTGGTGGTTTCGGCATAGATGATTAAATCTTGCAGGTGCAGTGAATCTGTAGAATGTGTAAAATGTTCATTTCCTGTCTAGTGGCTAGGAAGTTATGCTGATACAATCCATTACTTTTTAATTCTAAACAATTTTTTATTGCTAGATATACTGCCTGGAATTGCAAGTGTAAGATTTGAATGACCAGAAAGACATTTTTATGAAGAGGAAAACACACATCATTCAAATGCTCTTTAATAGTAAAAAAATAAAACAACAAACAAAACCTATGTAAAAATTTTACAAAATCCCATTGACACCTACTCAGATATTTCCATGTGTCACCCTGGCAGACGCATTCTTGAAACTAAAAGGAATAAAATGCCCTTTATGTAAAATTCTGTGCTCCGCTCTTGCTACTGTTCTTCTTTAGTTGCTCTGAAAAGGACGTTTTATCTCTTGAGAAAAGTATTGACCTAAGTACTTTTGAATAAATACGGATAATACCCACAAATTAATAAACATCAACCATTTCCTTAGGCAAGAAATAGGAAAGATACTTCCTGTTTAAATGTGGAGTCTACCAAAACCAGAGCCTAACCATGAGGGAGGTCACTGAATTTCATTTTAGAACAAGGCTTAATGGTATGTGCACTCCTATACTCAGCAATAGCAGCTACAAGTGCTTCATGCCAAGCCTCCTACACACAGATAATTTATACCCTCATCAGGAATAATCTATCTGGGAGCTGGGGGAACTTTTGTAGAACGAAAGCCAAATGCTGCTAATTGGCCTTGGCAAACACTGGAAGTGTGGGGGGCAGTACAAAGCCAGTAGCCTAAATGTGCAAGGACTAGACATGCAGAAACCCTCTTCCTCTCCCACAGCATGTGCACAGCCTTATCTGGCCTAAAAGGCAGCCTAAAATGCACATATGTGGAATTTTAAGTAGACACAAATATGAATCCCTCAGTGCAATGGCCTCAATGCAATGCCAGCGACAAGAGCAGGCCTTTCAACAGGAAGGTGTATTATCTCCTGCTAGCCAGCTGACATACAGGTTCAATCCTTCACAGGCACAGCTTTAGGAGCCTACAACTAGGTGTTTAACTGATATGTTGGGGGTTTTTTTTGCCAGTTGCAAAACATAACAATTAATAACCACAAGATATTAAATGCAGAAACTGTTTTTCATTTTGAGGATGTTAAGCTTGGGTTTACAATAAACAATACTAAGGGGTTTTTTCTTGCTTTTACAGACTAATACAACATTATATCCCTGAAAATTTGAACTGCTTCATACCTTCTTATACACATTGATAAATATTACTTATGTTTAGAATATCTAATACTTTTTCTTCAAATGGACGATCCTATTAAGTATTTGATTCTGCTTGAACACATAATTTGTAAAGGATGAAAACCACTGCCTTGATCATTTCTGTTTCAGACATGTAAATGTAAAAATTGTTTGACAGAGAACAAAAAAAGAGACAGCAAGTTTATCAGGACAGTCTTTCAATTATACTTTTTCAAGTCCCAAACATTTTGTTCTTAGAATTAACAGAGGGCTTACTCTTATTTCCAGAATTGCCTGCTCACCATATACTGTCCATAACTAAGCCTTGGAATTCTAAAAAAAACCAGAAATACATTTTTTTTATATAAAATTTTGGTTGTTTTGAATACTGAGACACCTAATCCAGGCTTTCAATTTAAATCTCACCTGTAAATAACCTTCTTCGAGACTGTACAGAGGAAATCTGAGATTCTCTACTACATATCTGTTACGTATTAGGGCTCAACTAAAACTCTAGTTTTATTTCATTAATTTTCAACAAAATTAACATTCTTTTTCATGCTGTGGACTAAGAAGCATTTGCTGTTAGCCTGAAGAAAGCTGACCAGTCCCATACTGGTAGTGTGTCCCTTCAAATCTTTTCACCTGATGTTATTTTTGGAATAGCAAAAAGCCAAGTGGTTCTATCAATGGGCTAGGAGACAGCTCCTACAGCTGAGGTGTCCTCTATAACCACTGTTCCCAATGCAGAACTCTCTTGCCCTGGGAGGAGGACTTCTGAACTCTAGACACAGGCATACACCCACCACTGATTTTTCTTTCTCCTTAAAGTGGGCATTAAAGGCAGTTAATCCACCGCCTCTATGCTAAAAACCCAAAAGAATGAAATCATAATGATTAAAATCATGTTGAGCAGAAGATACAATTGAAGGGATGAACAGAATAACATACAATGATACACACTTTAAATGACTAGCTATGATGAATATGTAGGATTCATATTCCAATTTACAATACATTAAATCAAACCTGAATTCTGTGAGACTCTATCAGAGGTATAGCTATACAGTAATCTAAAATGGTACATAGGAATCTCCTTAAAATGTAAGAAATATGGAAGAACAAAATTCATTGGCTAAGTGCTGTGCATAATTAACAGAGTCCAGCCCCAATTTGCAGCTTTTGTGACTATCACGCGTGTGTGCGTGTATGGGTGTGTGCCTAAATGTGATACCATGTAATTACACATAACTGCTTCACTTGTGGAAATGCTATCTTCCTTCTCATATTCCGTTTTTTAATTTCAAATAGAAATTCTAATACAATGAAATTTTAGCAGCAAATAATAGAAATAACAATTTAATCAACTTTTGAGATAATGTACTTCAGAACAGAGAGTATGCTTTACAAGCCCGACTCATTTATTTCAACAATATTTGTATTCCCTTAAATGTTATGTACTTAAAAGTCTGTAAAGGTGGCTACACTTTCCAAGTAAATTCAGGAAAACCAAAACTAAATCTTCAGGGTTTTATAGCATTGGGGAAGTTTGAACACATAGGTTCCTTGTTGATATTTAATTTTCTATTTATTTATGTCTCACATTTGGAAACAAACAAGCAAACAAAAAGTGACTAGCAGATACCTGATATGATGAAACAACTCAGACTTAAAAGTAGCCTTAAACAATAGCATTCACATGAACCTCAGCTGTCCATGATCCATTTTGGGCTTTCCGTATGTAGACTAAAACCCTACCCTTTCCCAGCTCCCAGGTAAAAAAGAGGGTAGACAGTGCTGCCCTTCATATCCATTGCAGAAGAGTATGAATGATGTGTAAGGCCTGTTTCTAGTGTTTTATTTTTTATAAGACCTGAAATGAAAAATCTTTGAAATCTTTGAAACTGTCATCAGTGTTTTCAAAAAAGTGAAGCAAAATATCAGTTAACTTGCCCAGCATGCCCATGATATGTACCTTTCCCCACTTTTATTTATTTATATAAAATCAACACTCTTTTCCTTTCTTGATGAATGCTGTGATTGAAAAAAAATGAAAAAAAATTTTCTGAAACAAGGACACTTACTGCCCTCACCTATATCTTTACAAATACCATAGAAGGTATAATTCTTCTTGGTGAACCCACACATTAGTTTATGCTGTCTATACTTTTCAAGCCATCTTACTTCAGAGAAATATAGGGCAAACCCCCAAATCATAGCTGAATGCAGTCTCCATTATAGTTCTGTGCATGTACCTGAAGGAAAAAAAATCTCCTTCAGCTTCTACAGGCTGCAGAAACTCTTCCATTTCTTTTAATGACCTATTCCCTCTGTTTGATTCAATACAGCCCACTGGCTATGGAAATGACAACACTCAGCAGGTGAGAACAAAATGGTCAACAAACAGGGCAGAGATATGTCATTTTCTTCAAATGGTTTCTCAGGAATTAAATGACACACCACTGTATGTGTACATGTCCTACTCAGATCAAATATTTTTTTTTATTAAATGAAACTGCACACTTCTATATATATAGTTTCCATATGAAATGCAGTTTTAAGTGTACTGCTCCAAGCTCCAACTGCAAAACAATTTGCTGTTTCCCACACTTCCCCAGTCTCCTTTTACATAAAACCCCTTGGACAGCAAGTGTGCGGATGCTGTACCTTTGCCATAACTCCAGATTGAAAGCCCTGCCCTTATGGAGTCAATCTGATGCATTTGCTATGACTGGGACAAATTGGAGTATGCAAATTAGCACCTTTTGAGTCTCCTGAACCCAGGAAATTCTCTTGCTACGTGTTTCAGCTAATGGACCTGAGATGTCCTTTGTAACAGTGCTGTCTGTGCAACTCCTTTAACCTTTTCAGATTCTGATCTAGCCTTTGTTCCTAGCCCTTTTTAGAATCGTGCAATGTATCAAGTTAACCTCTGTTATAATTTAAACTGGTGTAACACCAGAGCCATATCATAGCATACAGTGGCATTTACACATGTTTAAAGTGCAAAAGAGCATCCAACAGTGAATAGAGGCCCACAACATTAAAATTTCTAACAGAGCTTTTTCTGCTTACTTTCAGCTTCAAATACTTATCTTTACCCTGAATCACTTAAACGGGCACAAAATGAACAATTAGATTTCTAAATTTCTAAATAAATTAACATCAAGGTTAAGAGTTTGTCCTTTTATGACAAGGGTATGATCTTCTGAGAAGACTGTCAATCTACAAAGTACTTGAGGAGCGATTGCAGATCAAGCACGAACAGATTCCTAGGTAGATTTTACAGAAATCTACAGAAAGAAGCAGAAAGATGAAATAGCATTATCCTCAAATCATAAAGGGAAAGCTGCTACTGGAGATGCCTTGTCCCTGGAAAGGCACACTGCAAAGTAAGATACTAATCTTCTCTTACCAGAGCTCTATGACTCTTTTCCTCAATATTTCAGCATTTACACTGACTTCCTGCCTTTAAACTGTGTTTGGGTGTGGTTGAACAGTTAATAAACATATGTCATGTCACTCCAAATTACTGCTTCCAAGTAGATTGTGTGCCTATCTTTCCTTAACACAGCATTCAGTATGCTGCTGCTATTCTCCTCTGGCTGGTTTTTTTGGGGTTTTTTTGGGTTTTTTTTAGATTTTGTTCCTAATTTAATATTTGGTCCTGTCTGCTTATAATTGTATCTTTTCTAGAAAGTTATACTTTCATCAGGATATATACAATTTCTTACATCATAAATCCATCATTGTTCAGTTTATACTTAGGAACCACAGCATCCCATTTATTACTGTTATAGCTTCTGTTTTGGAATAACTAAGTTGAACTGTATAATCATCAACTATCCTAGAGAAAACATGGTTGCATACTAAATGCTTTTGATTTTGGATAGAGATGTAGATTAAATAAATGCCTTTTTTTCTCCCCTTTGCTCAGTTTCTGGATGGCATTTTGTTGAGATCATTTGGTGTTCCCTTTGGTTTTGTACTCAAACTCTCTGGATGCCACTTAATGTCACGAAGAAAACTCATGAATATAGGCTGTACTTGACAATTAGGAGGTTCAGATTCAAAATTTAAGTACACAAAGTAGAGTCAATATATTCCCTACAGAAATCATTCCCCCACAGAACTTTTATATGATCTCCAGACCTTCAGTTCTGACTTGCTGTGTACTTGTTCTGTCTCATTGTATTTATGCACAGCTCTTTGCCAATAGCAAAGTTTAGCAATGCTTTGCTGTGTGGTTTGATCAGTGACAACTATTTCCTCTTAATTAGTCTATTTAATTTCCACTTCATTTTTGGCTACTGATGCATAACTTAACCTCTACTTCATCCCAAAAATTTTTACTTTCAGATAGCACAGATCTATGCTCTCCAACATACCCTAAGTTTTATCAGCCTTTTCACATTTTCCTCTTTTCCTCTGCCTTTGACACATGGTAACAGATGTCAGTTAGTAGTCTACCCCTTTAACCCAATGCAGACAAGAAGCCGAACAGCCTTCTTCATTCCAGAAAGTGTACCACTGACATTATCATTAGCAATTGCCCTTCACAAATTTCCAAGCCAGTAGAAGTCTTTTCTCCTGACACCTTTTACAGCCTGGAAAGATCCTCCATCAGTACTACCATCTGCTGCTTCCTCACCTTTAATCTTGTGTCACAATTTCTGTGTTGACTAGTGTTATACAGAGAGAACCTCGTTATGTAATACTCAGAATGACTGAAAATAGTAAATGATAAGTCTTCTCCCTAATATTTTATAGCACTCCAACACTTTCCTGTCTCTTTCCCCACTTTTTAAATTTTCTTGTCAGATGGGACTCCCTTAGAGTAATTCAAATATTGGAAGAATTGAAATTTCCACTCAGCTATAGCCTAGCCAGTCAGCTTCTTTTTTTTTTTTTCCATTGCCTCTATCCAATGAAAACACTACAAAGTTTTACAAAACATTTGCGGGGGAAGAAAAATTTTAGAACTTTGTATCTCATTCACTTATGATTATTCATACTGCTTGACTGATTTTAATACCTAACTAACAATGGGATTTGCAAGGCAAAGTATTGGTACTTTTTTACCGTCATGAGAAAGTTCTGTTTCTCCATTACACTGTTAATTGTTTGCAACATTTGCACCATCCACAATTGTTCACCACTGCAAAAATGTAAATAACTTGCTCTGTTTACTGTTCTCTAATTTGCCTTAACAAAACATTTTCAGAAATTTTGCCCAATCTAAACTGCTTGCATGCTTAACAAACATATTTACAATGTATGAAGAACTTTACCCATATACTCTCCAGCAAAATGATTTTTTAAAAAAATGAATGGTGTCATTGTCTTATTATATTCTAATTTAGTTATTATGGATTAATAGCAATGTCATCCAAACATAATTAAATAATGTAGTGAAAATATAGAGTAAATTCTTTCCACTTTTTGTCTAGAAAGCTTGATAGAATACCATTGTTCTAAAAAGTATGTCTATAATTCTACAAAAATAGTGACAGAAATGCAGGACAAGACCCATTTGGACAACAGAGAAATGGTATGAAAGTTCCCTTCAAATCTGGTCTTTCATTCTACACCTTTTGTATTTGATAACATTGAATTACAAACTGGATGATAAACCTGTGTTAACTTGAGGAGTATGTGAAAACATTTTCACAATAACAACTTCCAATTTTTCTGGCTGAAGATGGGAAAAAGCCTTTTATTTTGTAACTGCTGAGATATTAACAATCTTTGTTTGCATTCAGTTTATCATTCGTGTGACCCTGAGTACTTCTGAGAGTCTCACAAATATAGTTCAATCTCTTATTTGCAGCTATTACACAGCTCGAAGAGTTGGATGGGATTGTGCACAATTGTAGATACAGCTTTACTTCAGTTTAGGAATGCAGGTGGATGGGGTACCAGCTAGCTGCAAACAGAAGACTGTTAGAGTGCTCACTTGGAGTGAAGAAACATTAATTTTCCTCTTTCCTGAGAAATTTAAACTTATCTGACATGCCCCAGAAAACAAACCAACGACTCAGTTGCTCTATATGCTACTGGCATCACCTGGAATGATTCACTAAAAACCACAGAAATTGTATTCATCTGCATATTTACCTCACAATTTATAAAGGCCCCTCTTTGAAGCACAGGAGTATACTAAATGGACACCCAGGTTATATTTGTACAGTTTCATGTTAGACTTATCATTACAGTGTTGGATACACAAATGAAAATAATTTATAAAAGAATATCAAACTATTAGGATGAGAGGTGTTATTCAATTGTTCACAATGCTAGCAGTTCATTAGGCTTTTTACATCCATAGGATGTGGGTGGATTGCTTATTTGTTGACTTTAAATAAAAAAAAAGCTAAAGTAACAACAATGGGTTTAATAGCCCATGGTTTCTCTATAGGATGAAGGTAAAGAGGCAATTAAATCTTCCATGAAGTTCCATGCACCATCAGAGGCTTCCAGTAGAGTGAAAAGCATGTGAACCAAGACTACCTTTCATGCATGGAAAGTCCGGGACTACTGCATGGGGTAAAGCCAAATTGCAGCATTTGCGCCATTTGTAGCTTCCAAGTAGCTCAGATTCTGCTCCCATTCTAGAGTGACATTCCATGATCAAGGCTGTGGTGATACAGAGGTTTCTAGCCCCCCTTCAAAGAGGGGCCTTTATAAATTGTGAGGTAAAACAAGGGCTTACAGGCCTGGTGCATATTTCAGATTACTTTGTTGGGTCATCTTGGACACAACTGGACATCTAGTACAGGTATCCTCTGTACACTGTTAACCAATTCATTCAAGCTGGTTTGTAGTTTGTGACTTTTGACTCAGTGAAGAATAAAACCTATAGGGTCAGATTGTTTTCACCGAGGTTGTCTTTCCTTGTATCTTAATGGGAACCTGATTTTTCTTCTCTCATTGAATCTGATACTGCAATTACAGAGACCTTTGCTCACCACAAAATACTTAAAGGAAGAGAAAGGTACAACACAAAGTAAAAGGCAGATGCAAGTCTCATAAAATTTGCAAGATAACATTCAACAAGGCTTATGAAAAGCTTCTAGGAAGGTAGGTGGGTACCTTTATGGAACAGAAGAGAATTCAGTAATTGTCATCCACTTGTAAATCACAGGGGCAAAACAGATCTTGTTATGGGAATAAATGAGATTGGTAGTTGTTTTTTTTCTCTGTCATTTCAGTAGTTCAATTCTATCAAGTCTATCAAAATTATCTAATATGCAATAATTTTAGGGACATAGCAGAAATTAACTATGGTCTTCCAATTAGTTTGATTTTGGATTCTGTTTGGGTTGTTTGTTTAATTTTTTTTGTTTGTGTGTGTTGAAACTCATTGTACAAATCTACATCATAACTATTTTTCATGCTAGTGCTCACAATTGAACATGCCTACAAAAAGAAGAAAAGGATGCACTTTTTGTTGCACTGACACTTCCATATCTGTCCAATATAAGGATTTCTTCATAAAATGACATAGGACAGTAGTGTAACTACTGAATGTCCACTACTTAGACAACTATTGTCTAAGTTACTGTGTATGCAGTGTGTACATAATGCTATATGAAAGTGTTAGAGTTTCTTAACAGTTGAATAGGCACTGCTGAAGCAAAGAATGCAATTATGAAATTTCTTGTATGTGAAAGTACAAAATGTGTACTGCTAATTACAGTTAAGAAACACACTCCTAATAGTATTGCTTATACCATCTTTCCATCCTAGTCTGACTTTAAAACTATTCCATTTTGATTGATTCAAAATATTTAGTCTTTAAAAAGGCACTGGTGTTTTTAAAGGAAGAAACATATATTTTCAAAATATCATATTTTATCTGAAAATAATGTACATTATACTTTTAATTGTTTTACAGTTCAAATTGTAAGGTGTGTTCTTTTTTGTTCAAGAATTTTAAAAGCAACTAATTTAAATATGCAAAATTATCTTGAGTTGTTCATACGTGAACTTAAAAGCCATGCAACACAGGAAAATTAAGTAATTATGCCTCCAAGTTATTTACTGCAATTAAGCTCATTTATCATATGCAAATTAGTGCAAACTGGTCTCATTAGTTACTAAATTACTCAATATGAGCTGAACAATGTAGCACTCCAGTTTGTAATGAAAAATCCCTGTAGAGGCAAGCAGTATCAATTAAGCTAATTTGCATATGCAAATATATTCACTAACTTTCCCTTTTCTCTATATTTAGTTATACATTTCCTGATCATTCCTGATTATAAGAAGGCTATGGGGTTACTGACCCTTTTTGACACCTTCTCAATAGCAATGAAGTTACAGAAAAAAATCCAGAGGTCCTGAAAAATTGATTAAAATATCGTTATTTTTTACAATCAATTTAAGCCAAATTTTTTAAAGTAGGTACCAGAAATATTTTTTTTACTGGATTTAGTTGAGAGATATATATATACAGAAATATAAAACAGAAGATATCTATTCTCATTATAACATCACTTTACAGAAGAAAAAGAATGTACAAGACATGAAAACCGAAGCCCATAATTTGGCAAATCAAAAATCTTGTCAAAGATTAGTTAACATATTGTCATTATCTACTTTTCTCCTCCCCTATGTCCTACTCTACTATTCATAATTTAGGTGACATTACTTGGAAAAAATTTAAAAGACATTACACTGACATAAAGATTCTGATGTAATAGTTTTTGAGCAATCATCTTTTGTGGTGTCTTTTTTTCACAAGTGCAGAGTGGATTGTGCCTTTGGCTTCAAACCTACCTCTAGGAATCTCTTCAGCATGATATCCAGCAAGCAACTGTGGCTTGGAGATTTTTTGACATAAACTTTTGACAATTTTAGACTGATTCAGGTTAAAAGGGCCCTTAAAGATCACCTAGCTCCAACCCCCTGTCATAGGCAGAGAACCTTCCACTAGACCAGGCTGCTCAGAGCCCCATCCAACCTGGCCTTGAACACTTCCAGGGATGAGGCAGCCGCAGATTCTTTGGGCAACCTGAGCCAGTGCCTCACTACCCTCCTAATAAGGACATGCACAAGTGTTTGTTTTCATATGTAAGCAAAGGATAAGCCTCTTTGTATACCTAGATTTGTACAAAAGACAAATGTAAAGATGCATCCATCCTTACTCAAATGAGACCCTTTAAAAGGATTAAATTTCCTTTTATCAGGGTTTTTATTCAATTTTTCATCTCTGAATTTATGTAAAGGTAATAGTGTGTTAAATTTTTTTTGAGTTGATGAAGTCTGCCATTAACAGGGCAGCATTAACTGTACGATCCCTGGGCACAGATGCTAACTCAGATCAAAATCAATAACTTTTTAACTTTTTTTTTTTCTCATGATGGGTAGAGTTTTACTTTTCTATTTTCTGGACTTAACTGCATATGGGAGAAAACCTTTTGTACCTGTATCAATCATCAATTAAGCAGTATTTAAACGTTATTTTAAAATAATAATTTAAAAAACCCCATGGATTAAGGCATTCTTCATTCAACGATGACTAAGCATTATATGTAAATACATGTATTTAATATGTATGAATATGACCAATGCATATAATGTGTACCTACTCATGTATGTAATGTACACCTGCTTGAAGACTCAAAATTTAAAAATATCACAAGATGTACTTCCATTTCTGTTTTTGTAATGTCATTTTAAATAAACTATATCTACTCTTTGAAAATCTACTGTTTTATGCATATTTGTATATCAATAAAAATTGAAGTATCAAAATATTAAAAAGATTAGAGAGGCTCCTTAATTTCTGAGCTCACACTTAACCCAGTCTTCAAAATATTAATAGCAAAAGGGATTACACAAACTAGTAATTCAAATTCTTCAGATAGCAGACTCTGAAATCAAAATTCCCAAGGTATAATCAAGGTTGTTTACTTCACTTGCAAACAATATTTATCATGATACTTATTTGAAAATAATTTCTGTGAGTAGCAGACTAGGTGAGAACATGTTAGAACTGTATTCCACCATGGAGTCTGCCCAACTGCTGTTTTAAAAATCATCTTGTCTTCTGGTGATTATATTTCTACCTATTAGACCACAAGGCAGCACTTTGAAGTTCATTCTGATCTGTTTAGAGGTGGTGCATTTGAATGCATGACCCAGGTTTTCCTCGAAAAGGGTTGATTGCCCTGCTAAAATAAGACAAAATCTTAACATCTCATGATAAACCTACCACCACTATTAATTCATATTGTCCTTTATCCATCATCAACAGTCTAGCTCACAAATATCAGAGTGGAAATTCCTATTACAACTGATAGATTCATGGGAGTACTTTGATAAAAGCATCATCTTCTTTGAAAAGGCCACAGCTCAACAGATATTCAATACCAGGCTGATGGTAATTTTGATTTAAAATCCTCAGGTTTAAGTACAAGTGCAATCGAGGGTTTTTTTAGTAGTAGTATGATGAAGTTATATCCTGAAAACACCTTAATTTACCACAAATAAATTTAAAAACTCAACCCCCTCAAAAAAACCAACCCCACAAAAAAATTCCAACAACCCATAAGTGAAATTTAGTTTAAACAAGTATAAAAGTCACTTATTGTTTTAATACACAGTAAGTGAAAAACTCAAATATCAAGTACTTTTCAAAGTAGCCATCCTAGTTTCCTTCATTTTCATCCACAAGAGCCTCACTTAATAACTGGAGGGTGTAAATAAATCAGTCTCAGTCAGGTTTTATTTATATATGAGTTATAAATAATACTGTAAAAACATACCTTTAGGATATATGATATGTTTACACACTCAACATACTGACAAACTACATAAACTAAAATATCACAAAACTGCTAGTTCTTAATTTTTTTCTACGTATATGAGATAGCACAGCAGCATTCCTGCCTAATATGCAAACACAAGACTGTAGATACTGGTGCAGATCTCTGACACAATAACCATAATAAAAGTATTTGCTTACAGAATCAAAAACTTGACCTAGACCTCTGCCAAGAGTGCACATCTAAGCAAATCATCTCATTCATGACTCTTGTTCCAAAGAGAAATTAATTCTATGAGTTAATTTAATGTTTTCCTAAAATTATCTTTGTTGCTGCTCTGCATTTAGTTACTTTATAAAGATGTGAAAATTCTGACATTATCTATAGTGCTTTTGAATACCACAGCTGAGTTAGTACAGAGAGATAGCTCTCAATCATTTCAAATTAAGTGGAATATTTCTCATGATAATATCCTAATTTACCTCTCTTGTACCTCTCAAAAGATAATACACCAGACAATATATTTGCATTGAGAAGCTATGTACATTGCTAAATAAGAGCAGTTATTCAGTGCCACATTTGGAAAAGACTGTGTGGGTTTTATTTCCATAATTCTGGGTTTGCCTTACTGCAAAACACATTTGCTTAATTGCTTGTACTCCACATTTGATCACTTCAACCTAAGAAAGTTTGTAGTAACCCTGGCAAAATAAATCATGCACAGGAATGTTTCCATCAGGTCATTGCTTTTCAGTTGAGTCTTCCTGGAATATGACAACTTGTGTCATGTGACGAACTTGTTTGACAAATACCAGACCAGTTTTCAGCCCACAGCTCAAGACACCTAAGAGGTATGCTTCAAGCAATTTTTTAATCTCTGCAGATTGCCCCAAATTGTGATATATAATTGTGACAACTGGGATATCATGGAGAAAAGCAGTGCTCATAAACCAAAGTGGAGGAAAAAAACACCCAACCCTAAACTGATACATGACATAAGACAAATCAACACAAAACACTAGTTTGTACACACATTCACAAAAATACATAAGGGTGTTCTTCAAGCTAATACCTACTGCACATTTCTAAACAACAAAATATTGTGATTTAGCTAAAATAACACTTGCCTTCCCTCTCATTAACAGTCTCCCAATTAAGGACTTTTGAAATAGAAGAAATATGAGGATTAAAAAAAATCTCATCAATATAAGTGCTGACAACAATACTACTCAAATTATCAGCAGAAATATGACTAGGTAGATATTTTGATTTTTCTTGGAAAAGCCATTTTTTTACCTGTAAAATATGACTTCCCAAATGTGATTCAAACACTTCAATGGCAAGGGCACTGGGACTTCTCCTGCGCTGGGCACCTATAACTGAATAAAAAAGAGTTATGTTGTAAGGTTTACACATTCATTTCTCATGCATCCTCATCACTGACATTAACTGTTTAAACGTTTTGCATCTTAATACACCAGTATTAATTTATTTTTTGCCTTCTACATAGTATATAAATTTGGCAATTTAATATCTAATTTAAGACTCAAATTTGTAGGAAAAAACCCAGATTTTTAAAAACCAATCTATTTAAATGTCCAATGAATCTGGAAATGACTTATTTGTTCATATATATCTTAATTCCCTGTAGGTTTATGGTGATGAAAGCATGCAGAATTTAGTGAAAAATACTATTGAAAAAGAGGTTATACGTATTGTAAATGTTTTGAAATCTGGGGATAAGAACTAAATATTACCCATGAGTAAGGAAGTTTATTATACTAGTTTGTCTGAGAAGCTTATCTGAACATATTATTTGAAACTGAAATGAAATAAACACAACATTAAAAAGCCATCATTTATAAATACACCTAGTATTCAAATCAAAGTTCTCCTCAGTGTAGAGAAGTATTTTAGTATCCCAGATATCCATGTTAGTTGCTAGAACAGGTACTTGAAACTTCAGCTTCTAAATTATATAGTTTAAATGTACAAAGTGAGGAATAGGTAGCTGAATAGGTAGTTATGCTTCAAAGGCAGCAGTGACTACAAAAAAAAGGCTGAGAAATCACAGAACTAATATTCTGTTAAACTATATGCCAGGAACACAAAGCTAGAAATTAAGTCTGCATACAACCAAATGTAGCCATCTACTGTACGCTGAGGTTTCTTCTTCGGCCTAGGCTACCTATTCCATATGATCAGAGAAAGCCAGAGCACGGAAAAGATGGCACGGGGCTGCAGGAAGATTCCTTTCCTTTTGACAAAACCAGGCATATTCATAGCAGAGAGAAGAAGCAAAGTTCGTTCTGCATCCTTCTAAAGAGTGTACAAAAGCATTTACATCCCAAGACCCTGATGAGAGACTAATGCCTCTGAAACCATCGCAGCACTAGTCCATCTTTACGTATTGCTGTCTTTACAGTGTATGATAAGAAAAATGAAATATCAAGGATCCAGTAAAACAAGCAGAATGAGTGACTGCCATTACTGAACTGGCCAATTTAACACCAACGGAAACTAAATACGGAGCAACAATTTCTTAGTCTTCTATGATACTGGCTGCCAAACATGATATCAGTAGAAAAAGATAAATGCCAAGTAATGATAGTCATATTGACCTGAAAATGTAATATCATTTCTTATTGATGTTTCATGTAATTTCCTTGCAGGAAATTCTAAGCTATTTATACTGGGCAAACAGGTGGCTTCATTGCTAATAGATTCAGGCAATAGCTCATAATTACAAATGGAGACTGCTTTAGAGCTGGTATTTTCTAAGTCCTCCTCTTTTCTCATATTCAAGGACATGGACACTAACGTTGTGAAAGAAAAATCTCAAAGACTGTATTTCTTAGAAAAACTTTTGCTTTAGTTGTGGGACTAAACAAAATATATAGCAGTGTCAAGATTTTCAATATTCTGATCATGATTGCTGTCAGCATGATGCTTTGTACAGTTATTTCATTTATAATCTATCAGAAACAAAAAAGCAAATTAAGTTTTGGCGTTCTAGACATGGCTTCATAGTAGTCTCCATAAGAGCATTGTAAAGACTGAAAAATCACCCAACCTGTAAACCTGCAACACCTCCCTGAAATCCTTCAGGTCCCTTCATTTATCCATCTAGCCGGCATCATATTTTCCACACACTGTCTGAACACACTACCATTTGGAATTTACCTTTCAATTAATTCTCTGTTTCCTGACCATATCCCTACATTACTGTCCTCTACCATTTTAAAGTCTATCCATTACTTATTGAATCCAATTCTATGATGTCAATTGCAGGGCTTTTATCATTTAGGTATCATAAATTGAATGAAGTGCCTGAAGTCAGTGCAACACTCTTTAAAACAGTATCTTGAACCTTAAATGACACTTACAGGTAAGTCATCTGTCCTTCACATTTGGAACCGCCAGTTCTATACCTCAAATGAAATCACTTTAAGGTCAGTGAGTTAACTAGAAACAAGAGAGGGTCAGATCTTAGCTTTAAAATTTGTCTGTTAAATCCTCTATCCATGACTGCATACTTATGGCTAGTATGTACATAGACAAATATCTTGTAGTACTTTCATGCCATTCAGTTCACTGACATTTTTGTAGCACTAGAACTCTTGGATTTGTGTGTCTTAGTCAGGTGATGTCAGTTTTTAATTTTACAACCACAATTATAGGTTACACAGAAAACTATTACGTTTCTGGTAGCCATGCTGCAACTCCTTTTTGGTAAATGAATAAATATTAAATATGCACCTTGTTTCATGTGTTTCCATAACTATTCATCTTCAAATTTTGAGGAATGAGACAAGACTATTGAGACAAATATAGAACAAGGGAAATTTAAACTATTTAATCATCTGGATTCATTGCCTGATTATTTTACTTACTTGAGCTTTCAATTTTTCTCTATACCTTTCAGAAACATGGAAATCTCACAGTCCAATCACAGCACAAAACCTCTTATTTGTATTGAATGAATTGTTGGCATGCCAATAGATGAAAGGAAGACATAGATTGAAACATCTGGATTAAAAAGCAGGCACAATGTTATTTTATTCTGAAATTTCAAAACATAAACTATAAATACTAAACTGGCTTCCATCACACAAGCCACAGCTATTCATCTAAATCTCTCATCCTGTGGATGGAGCCATCAGCAGCCACAGCTCAGCCACTCACAGAAAACTTGGAAAGCAAGAGATTTAAGATTTATTTCACAACATCTATAAATCAAAGTAGCTCAGCAACCTTCACAGACCTAAAGGTGTGGATACACATATTTTTTAAAAAATGTGGATTCCCTTTTAAATTCAGGTTCTCTACCGAAACAAAATACTGAATGCATGAAATAAATTTCTTCTTTTGAGTTACAGGAAACAGGGGAAATGAAGATGTGGAGAAGGCTGAAGGATGTGTACCAAACTGCAGAAGGAGTCACAATGGGAACAAGTTCCAAACCCAGGTTAAATTCTTCCAAGCTTCTCCTGTTTAGCAGTATGAACAAACATCTCTGAATAGACTTTTTCACAGGTGGTCATATTTTGTATTGCCTACATTTAGTTGACAACATTTAACACTTGAATGCACAAATTAATCAAACAGCTGGCTGAAACAATATTTGTACTAAATATTGACTTTTAATAGTGACAGGAAGATAGAAAGATTGCTTTCACATGCATACTTTGTAGTGCTGGAGCAGAAGAATCTGTTGCCTGTTGAAAAAGTTTTACTTTCCATGGCACTGGACTATGACCTTTACTATCCAAACTGACATGTCTATTCCGGGTATAAGATTATTCCATTAAAAAAAAAAATCTAACTGTTCACTAGTTCCCCTTTAAAATTTCTCCCTCAGTAACTAATCTGGCTATGCATGAGGTGAAGGAAGAACCACCTCCCTTTCAGAGTGTCTTGGGGGCAGTCTAAGCATGCTTAATGCAACCTCAAGAGCATTTGCAATTATGCTACAAAATGTGGGAAACTGTGGAAAAGAAAGATGTGGGAGCACAGACCAAAGACTGATGTTCACTGTGGCTTTCTAGTGGTGAAGACAGAGTTTTAATAAAGCATAAGTAGTATTCTTTAATCACTAGGAATGGAAGAGCAGAATATGAGTTCAGTTATCAGTTTCCCCTAAAAAACTTCTCTGAGATTTTGCATGACACTCCCCAATATAAACTGCTTTTGTGGAAAGTTTTGGAAAATTCAGACAAAGAGTTTTTAAATTCTGTTCTTTTAATCATAGTTTAAAAACTAAATTGAACTTTTAAATTAATTTCTCTTAACCTTTATTTACTCCTAAAAGCTTTTTCTCAACTAGTCTCAAAGTCCTTATATTTTTTACTCAGTTTTGTTGATTTTGCTAAGAAGAACTTTTTGTACAGTTGGAAGCAGAGGCAGATGTAGGGCCACTACGCTACAACCTTGTAGACAATCTGCTGTCTGAAGAATTATAAAAAAGCAGACCGTATCTTGAAGAGCTCTAATTATGACTGCTAATAAAGCCAGACTTTAATTAGCAAAGCCTGAGCAGATCTATATAAATATGAAAGTTTATAAACATCCCACCAAAGAAAAAGAAAATTACCATCTTTATTCACAAAATATGTAACCATATCGGGCTAATCGCATAGCAGCTTCATATAGGGTTGGCTAATATTTTTGCCTACAGGTATCAATAAAATACATGCTGGCGTCAGAGGGGAGCACATACGATGCAGAGTGGTCTGATGATTGTAGGTGCAAAACTGTTCACAGCATTAGTGTGGCTATAATATTTTAAATATTCTTTCCCAGAATGTGACTTTTTTGTTGTTTCAGAGTAGAAAGATCTATAGAAATGGCAATACAATTACTAATATATTTTCCTTGGTGTAGACTAGATTCTAGATGAAAACGTATCTTTTCTGATTTCTATGAGCAACTCCAAATATTCATGAAAGAAAATGGCAGCAAATATGGCGATCAAGATGGTTTTACAGGAAGAGGTGCAATGTCATCTTGAAATCTTGGGGCTTTCTGATGAGACATATTGATTAATTCGGAAATTTTTAAAAGTTGTGTTTTAGAAAAGACAGAGACACTGACTGCAGGCCTAAACTGAACAATAGAGAATTCAGTCTCAGGGAAGGATGAAGTGTAATCAGCATTACACTCCAGTATTTCTGCATGCTAACATTCACAGAAGCTTTTTTTAAAAAATAAATACCTCATGTTTAATACCTTGTGATGAATATTTTTTCCCATTGATTGTTCCTTGCTATCCCATTTAAGACTGATTCTAAGTTCTGAAAGAAATCTCCAGCAAGAGAGAGCCCCTCTGCCTAGAAGTTGAGGACATCTGGTATGAAAGATGTATATTCAAATCCTGATCTAAAGTGAGATAAGAGATGAACAGCATGATGTAAGAAAAGATGTTGCCCTCTGATTTGGAAAGGGTATCCAAAGAAATTAAATTATGTCACCAGTTACCTCATTGTAACCCATCATATGATCCAAAATTTAGGTCTCTTATCCACCTTCACAGATGGAAAGAAGAAATAAATCTTAGATGGAGCTGCAACATATGTGGAAAGGTATTTTATCTTGGTTTAGTAAAGCTATGGGAATCATTAATATTGTGCCATTACCAACGAAGTATCACAGCAACAAAGTATCAGAACAAATTTGATGCAAAGGACTACGTGTAAGATGTATAATGCAATATATGATATTCAACTTACAAAGCTAACAATAACACTTCAAATCTGTATTTTTCTGTACAAGAATGCCTCATATTCTAGATATCCACCATCTAGATATCTGGTCACTGGTAAACACCATGAATTCATTACTGGGGATTCCATGGTTGACAAAGTAAACCTAAACTTTCTATGGAATAGCCTATTAGTTTTCAAGAATGAACTGGTTAATTAATGGAAGTATTACATAACACAATTACAGGTGTGCTTTACTATTTTCAGTCATTCATCTCTGAGAAAGCTCCAGAAATGAAAAGAAATTTTAGCAAAACTTGCTTTTCAAATTCAAGTTGATAAATACTTTAAAACTTTTTTTTATAGCTTTTTTACTTTCAATAACTTAAATCTGATCAAATTGAAATGTTGTCAAAAAAGCAGAAAGTATAATATCACTTGGTAATTGAAACGGAATCACTGGATTTGAAGACAAAATATGTCTCTCCCTTGAGAAACAATCAAAATTAATGAAAAAAAGAACCAAGATAAGTGACTTTCATAGCGTAAGTTTTCATCTGTTTTAGGAACCTGTTGCTTTTCCAATTACCTTCATTGGGTTTATAGGTCTGCTCCTTCCCACAGGATTTGTTCTTTAGGGGGTGGGGTAGGGTGGGTGGGAGGAGGAGACAAAGTTTCTTAAGTCCTAAATATCTCTTTTTTTTCCTCTTTTCCGAACTTTTAAAAATTAGAAACCCCAACAATGAAATAAGTATATTTTGTGTTCTCTCCTTGATAACTAGCACTGTTTCTTAATTAGCACGTACTTGTACATTTAAGAGTCTATTTCAGAGGTTTGTGTGTGTGTGTGTGTGTGTGTTCACTGTAAAGGATGAAATCTCTGCTGTTCAAGAATTTCCAGTCATCTAAGCAAAGAGAGTTCTCCATCTGTGGCTGGGGGCGGGAGCACTGGCCTTTCTCCCACACTGTAGTAGTTACTATAGGAACTATTGTGCCTCCTTCAAAAGGGCTACAGACAGAGTGATTAAAATTCTTCATGGGAGAACCCCCACTCTTCTCTCTGACAATGAAATTCTTCAGAGAGAGGGCTAAGCCTCCAGTTCAAGAATGGCAGCACCTGAGGGAGTGATGTGGCAGACAGAATCACCCCTGCTTTAAATTGAAGCACAGGGAAAAAAAATACAAGGGCTCATACTCCTGCATTTATTTTATTCCCCTCCCATGAAAGTCAGGAACATTGGCAAGAACTAGTGGGATACAGAAGGAATAAATAACTTCATACAGTCTCCAACATGTAGAAGACAATGCAGAAAGTAAAGAACAAATACCTTCAATACAAATCAGCAGCAGGAGAAGAAAAATAAAGTGGGATAGGAGCTTCCCAGAAAATCCATCTGCTGCAAAGAGATCAGGAAAAAGTCTACAGGAGCATGGAAGAGAAAGAGATGAAGGAGAGACAGATGGGTGAGGCAAGGGAGAGGGACACACAATGGTGGGGTGAATCAAGGGCTTAAAAACTGAGGAATTCATCAGTTCTTTAGATCAGCGTCCACCCTGAGAGATTTGGCTCTACCAGCAGAAAAAAAACATAAATATTATGATTGCATGAACAAATGAGTGATGAGTCTGGATTACTTACTCAGATATCACAGTAAGACCCTTACAGGAATAATAGTTCTATTGTCTTATTTTTAAACTAGTATCACAATTCCTCTGAATAGAAAACTGCTGCCATCCCTTTACAGCTCCAGTGCTACAGAAATGGCTAGTGTCACTGATTCTGTTCTCAGGAGGAGGACAGCATATTAACATCAAGTCAGAACAGTGTTATATAGTGTCAGACTATACTTGCTGGTAAAACTAAGAGGCCTACATCTGTTGTCTTGCTTTTTTTTTCTCCAGTCTGATCCCAAAGGTTCATGTTATGACATTTGTAACATCTGCTATAAATGCAGAGGTAAGTCAGGCACAACCTTATTACTTCCAATCTAACGCTCCATCCATCCACAGGGCTTTCATATGCCACTAGTATGTCAAGGCGAC
The DNA here is from genome assembly GCA_013397315.1 of Donacobius atricapilla. Classification (NCBI taxonomy): domain Eukaryota; kingdom Metazoa; phylum Chordata; class Aves; order Passeriformes; family Mimidae; genus Donacobius; species Donacobius atricapilla. Next base: position 258,897 of record WBMY01001711.1, on the reverse strand, counting down.
CAAAAGCTGCTCTATCATGAAGCAAGGTGCAATATATTTCTGAAAGTCAAGAAGAAATCCTGCTTTGTTATATCGCCCCTTCTTTTGTTGTCTTAAATTTTGGCAATGTTATTTCAGAATATTCTGTGAACAAAACAGTCAAGCTGCTCCTTCTTAGAGCCAATACAATTGCCTTTTAATGCCTTAGTCAGTGGTGTGTTGGAAACTGGCAAGCTGTAATTCACATCCTTCCCTGTTTTCACTAACACTGAAAAATATCCAGATTCCCCTACCAGACCCTTCTATACTGAAATCTGCTCTCTTTCACAACCCCCTTTTCCTTTTATACTTCTCCCATGATTTTGGTGGGCTCGCTGCATCATTTTAATGACAAACTTAACTTTTTTTCAGTCCTCAGTGGTAAAATGCAACTCTTGAGAGACCAAAAAATACTTATTTCATCTGTGGTAACAGAAGAGTAAGTAAATAAGGAAAGCAATAAGATGCTTTATTACTAGCATTCTTTCTATTAATGTCCATCTAGTTCTTTCTATGAACTTTTATTCTATCTATGAACTTCTGTTGTTATATCCACGGTACTTGAAGATTCCAGTATTCCACTGTGAATGGGCTAAGGTACCGTATGCTGTGAGGACTATGCAATCATTGCCAGATGTCTGCACAGGAAGCCAACCATTTGCTATATGGCTAAAATCACCTACTAAAGAAATTCCTTGAGAAATACATATAACCTCTTCTGACAGCAGGTGGATTGTAACTTTAGAAGTGAACAGCTTTAGATGTTAGTGACCTAGGTAATATGTTCCGCACTCAGTATCATACACTAAAAATAAGACAAATTTCACATTTGACAGAAGTCATTTAAATTCATTACAGGGGCTGCAGAACACTACATGGTAGCAAGTGAGAAGGAAAACCTGGTGCCTGATGGCATAAGCCATTGTAGGTCTTGATCACCTGCATTTCTGCCATACTCGCGTTTTTCTGTCTTAATATCACAGGCTAAGTAAAAGAACCCTCCATACACATACCCAGCTAAGAAAAACGCTGAAAAAGATCAGATCTTATGTTAAATGAACACTAAAATTTGAAAGTATATCAAATATTGCTTTTGGTAAATGTAAGAGCCACATCCACTGCTGGAATATAAAATCCAGCTATGATATAACCAGACAATTACTGACTAATGCATCATTATTCTGCTAAAGTAAGTGACACACTGAAATGAATCCAACTCAACTGTTTAAAGTTTTTTCTGGTTCTAAGGTGACTTTAGAGCTTTACTACTTCCAGAAACTTGGCTTTATGACTGACTGACACATGTAGGTGGTGGATTTGTTTGTAGATTTTTTTCTTCCTTTTTGTGAGTTAGTCAGAAAAGATTTAATGAAGATTCATAAATGAAATGAGACTGAGTACAAGTCTGTAATCAATCCACAATTTCAGGGAAGAAATCTTTATCCGCTGCCAAAACTGAACCATGTAATTAACTGAGGATTCTGGTAAGAACCAACTGTGCCACTAGTCAATTATTTTTACTTGTCTTCCAGCTGTGGCTTCTGTCTGTTCATAAGAGAGGCTGTAAGAAAATGCAACTATAGAGAATTTGGTGATTTCAAAAAATAACTGAAGAAATTTAAGGAGATTACCAAGACCATCTGTAGTAGAACCACAACATGTTTTAAAGATCTATTGCAAATGGTTCTCAATTTCTCGCTAGAAATTTTCATCAAGAACTCTTATAAGAACTCAAATAGCATTTTGGAATTGCTGAGGATTGAAAAATGACCATGCATAAGCTGCAATGGAAATCCCCAAGTCCTAATGAAGCAGCCTTCAGAGGAAGTAGTAGGACACTAAGTCATGACAACTGGGAGATGAAACTGTTCCTTTTCAAAAGCACTACTGCTTATTAACAATAATAATAAAAAAGTTGATCCAAAGCCCCTGTGGGAAAAATTTTCCAGCACATATAGCACTTTGGATTGTATTGTTAATATATATGTATGTAAGTGCACTGCCGCTTGTAATAATCCAGAAGTTTTTAAGGAAACAGAATCTGTTGGAAATCCCAATGACTAATAGGAAGAATACTTAAATCTTTACTGGAAATATGACATAGTCTTTAAGTCTTTGCTAAGGTTAAAAGAATTCATACAGTTCATGATGAATGAGTTTGAAATAAATTAGGTTAACATGTTTTCTGTTATTATTATCAGCTCCAGCACACAACACAAGTTGTTTCCCCCTTTATTTACTGAAGGATCTTTTTAAATAGTCATTTGAGAAAAGTCCGGTTTCCTTTGCCTTTGAAGAGTTTGATCAGAAGACAGAATAGTAGTGGAAGTGAGAGCTTAGTAGTGAGGAAACAGGAAGAGAATTCTACAGCCAAGGAGAATGTGTGTAGACGTAGCATTTACTTCAGAGTTGCATTCATTAGCATCAGGAATTAATTTAGCTGAAGATTCTTTCCACAGTGAGGGGAAACATTTCTTTTATTTCATTATATCATAGCTAAGATTCTCACTTGCTACCTGAAAAAGTCAAGCCTGTCTGGCAGTAAGAGAAAAAGCAAGGCATTTGCCATTCAAAATATATCTTGAATACCTTAAACATAAAAGTTCAGAGTGTTATTGTAGCCAGATATTTTATTATTCTTTAGCAAACGAACCTAAAGGCATCAGAATTTATTCCTCACACTGTACTTGAATCAGACATGGACACAGATGGTTACCTTGACTTTGGGAGCAAAGTTTTGTTTTGCAAGATAACACTGTCTTTAAACCAGCTCTTTTGCACTTTCTCTTAGCACTAATAAATATATTTTTGTTTATTTTTTCTTAAGAATTTTACGATTATACTGAAAATGTATTGCATTTAGTTAGCTCAAGAATTACTTTTTAATATTCATACCCAAACCTAATAGATACAAGAATGCATTTGGTATAAAGAGAAAAATTTGCTTGATACAATAATTCAACAATCTGTGAGCTGAAATTTTACTGAAACGATGTCCTTTAAATTCTGCTTGTATTTTACTCCTTTCCAACATCACCTTTTAATTCTTAAACATATTTCTTGTGCTTAGTCCATCTGAAGAACTAGATTTACCCAACTAGGTAATTTTTAAATCAAGCTCATTAATTTAACAGACAAGATTATTTTTCTTAGAGTATAATACGATATGATACTTAAACAAAAATACAGAGTTGAAGACTGCTCAAACTCAACACAGAACACAGTTCTTTTTCAGTCACCCAAAACCTTCCTACATCCTGCAGAAAAACTAATGAGTTATGCCTGTTAATGTTTACCTACTTTTCTTCTTTCTTTTAGCAACTTGTAATGGGTAAAGTTTGTAACCGGGCAGAAACACCAAAAATGTAGGGGTTTCACATTCACCAAATTTGTTTTGTTAAATTTAGCGTAGTGGTCTATCATCTACTATGGAATAGGATTAGAAGAAAGGCAAAACAGGCTCAACTTAAAGATAGAAATAGTTAGATTTATTAACACACACTAAAGGGTGAACAGAAAAAAACATGCAACCTTTTTAAGAGCACTCCCCTCTCCCTTACCAACAGTCCTCCTTTCCACAAAACAATGTAAAGAGACAGAAAATCAGAACTCTAGATCAGTACCCCTTATAAAATAGTCTTTCATTCAGTCTTTGAGAGAGACAAGTCCCTCCTGATTTTGTTCTGGTAACTTTCCACAAGAGACACAGTCTGTTTGTGGCTTCCAGCTCCCACAAAAGCAGCCTGCCCGAGAATCNTATCTGTGAAAGCCTCAAATCCAGGAGGTGTAGAAAAGCTCAGAAACGGTGGCCCGGATCTTCTCTCTCCCCCTCCACCCCTCGGTTTTATGGGGTGGGTTTGGCCCAGCCTGGGCTCGGTGCTGCTCTCCGGGGGCCTGGAGCCATCTCCCTCGGCCCGGCCGGCGGCGTGGGGCAGGCCGTAGGATCGGCTGGATGTCAGCGGCCGTGGCTCCCCTTCCTCTGCCGGCATCTGCTGGGCTCGGGGACCCGGCTCGGCTCCAGCCAGGGCCAGCCCCGGCACGGCCGCCCCAGCCCAGCCCTGGGGGCAGCAGGGTCTGAGCTGGGCCCTGCTGCTTCCCCCAACTCAATGTTACCTCATGGCCAGGCCTGCAGCTCAAAGAGAAAGTTTCCCAAACTCCCACCTGTATTTAAGCCGTGTGTCCCAGAGGTGTACACTTGTGTCCAATTGGCCAACCTGGCTGTCAGCTTTAAAGCAGATCACTAATTGGTTTTTACCATTCATGCCAAACCAATACACAACTCCTGAAAGACAGTTGGAATCCTGACATTTTTTGTTACAAATATGGTAGCTTAAGGATGTTTTTGGTTATTTTACATTGCCTGCTGTAAATCAAGCAATAATACCTGAAAATCTGAGAAATTAGCTTGTTAAAAAAAGATTCCACTCAACAGTCTTGTAGTGCGACAAGTCAGAAATGCAGCAAGTTTTCTGTGAATACTGACAAACAAGTCTTTCAATGCAAAGGCTTTGCCTTACAAATGCAATATTATTGCAAAATATATTCTACTTCTCTCTTCAAATAAGATGGAGAAAAAATGACTTTTGAGTAAAACTGCCCCAAATTTTTCAAAAGTATCACTGAAAAATTCTGTTTCAAACTTTTCTGAGAATAATTCTGTCATAATATTGAGTCTATCTTCTACAGGAGAGGAGGGATGTGAGGAATGAAGAGGAACCTACATAGCTGGAAGAGGAAAAGCCACACTGCTGTGACAGCTCATGGACGAATGGCTTCCAAAGAGAGAGGCTTATTTTTGTGAATGGTGGCTTCAGAAAAAAAATATGACTAAAAGGAAAAGTGAATGGAAGAAATAGACTGAAAATAATAACCCTTGTACTAAAGGAAATAATATTTTGAAGAATATGAACTGAAATGAAAAATTAGGGATAATCAAAACATAATTTTAAAGCTCTGTCTTGTTTATTTTCACCAATTATTTGACTGTTGTTATGACTGCTTGATTATTTCTAACCAGAGCTAACCAGGCAAGAGGGACTCAACTGCTCTGGTTGCATACACAACATAAGTATTCATTATCCATTTGTTTTGTGAGGTTCAAATATTCTTTTGACCAACTGGCACATAATATTTTGAGTTTAGCTAAGGGTATGTTTTATAGGCAAATGAAAGCAAATATGAACTAGCTGTAAATGGGTTAATATGGCTACCAATAAGGTCTATCTGCGCGAAAAAGGCTATGAAACTTTCCCAAGAAAGATAAAATAACTTTGTTATCTCTGTTTTACCACAGCTGGGCTACTTCAAGTCCCTAAACCAGCGTGTGCTTCTGTATAAACATATTGTGTCTAAAGAAGATTTTTTAGTTAATCCCCAATTAACTTGTTAATAGTTAATGAACAAAAACCCATTGTACAAAAAATTCTGTAAAGGTCTGAGCACACCCTTTTTCTATCTCATATTTTCCACTTTTACACTACCTTAACTCATCTTTTCTTCTCACAGTTTTCTTTTTTCTTCCCTTAATTTTCCTATTTCACACCAGCTTACTTGAATTGGCACTTTCAACCACACACACTTCCTATGGGAAAGAAGTTCATTATGATCAGAGGACCCAAAGCTGTGTTCTGGGAGGTGAAATGGATCATTTTTTCAGGCATCTGAAGCTCCAGAAGGCAACGTAAATGGGAATGAAAATACTGAAGTGGATACTTAGTGAGTTGAAATAGCTGAACAATTTAAATTTACTTGCTAAACACAAACTCCCATCCCCAAAACCTTGGATGCTATTCCAAAAAGCCCTATCTGGGAGGGAATCAAAAAAATATCAGATTTGAAATCACAGCCCAGAGAAGCTACTACTCATTCCACCAAAGATTCAAGAACTTATCATCGAAGCGGAGGTAACCTCCTGCCTGTTTGTTAATGATACTGGAGCTCCAAGGGGTTGCAACCTACCCTTATTTTCAGGTCAATCACCTAAAAATCCAACTTCTCTGTGCTAGGGAAAGCAACATATTTAAACTCTTCCTCAAATAGTGCTTACTAGAAAGGAAAGAGAATTTATACTACTCCATGTATAATCAAAGAACAACAGATCTAATGTCACAATACAATTCACAACATCAGCTTTTAAACTCTATTTCCTTAGAATCCATATTATTAATGTAGGATATGCATAACAATTATTGAAAACATACTATCTCCCACAAATTTTTTATTTTGGTTACTATGGTTTTTTTGTATAATGTTGACAATAATTACAGTTTGGACTCAGTTTAGGAGTATATTTTTGTCCATTGATAAACACCAGACAAATTTTCCAGAAAGCCCACAATAATTTACTTTTATCAATCAGAAAATAGAACCTGATGTTTTTATGATGTCCAAACATCACACTCTTATGACAAAATGTCATCTTACGAGTTCCAGCTCTCTTCACAGTGTGATACTGAATCCACTAACCAGGCATAGCACTAGCTTGTGGACAAAACCATCCACCAGTTTATCCATAGAATCATAGAATGGTTTGGGTTGGAATGGACTACCAAAGATAATTTAGTTCATATGCCCTGCTATGGGCAGGACCTGCTAGGTGCATGACCATCCCTCACTAGATCAGGTTGCACAAAGCCCTGTCCAGCTTTGAACATTTCTGCAACATCTTTGCATAGCCTGTTGTCTCACAACCCTTTACATAAAAGTTTTATTCCTCACACCAATCTAAATTTACTCTCTCTCAGTTCAAAACCATTGCCACTTGTGCAGTTATGGATTTATGCACCCTTGTACTATGACAGGCTCCACCTTAGGATCCCACAAAAATTCAAAGTAAAGGTTTCCAATTCCTTTTATACTGGATCTCAGGTTACAGGCTGAGCTTAGCACTACTAATGCTGAGACTATTCAGAGAGAGTACAGTTAATCAAACTTATTCTATGACAGTCCTGTCACTACAGGCCCTGGTAAAAAAATTTTTCCCTGTCTTTTTTATAACTTCCCTTTATTGTAAGGCTGCAATAAGGTCTCACAGAGCTTTTTCTTACTCTTCAGGCTGAGCTATGTCAAATTTGTCATAGTCTTTTTTTCACAGGATCATTTTCATGGCCCTCCTCTGGACCCACTCTAACAGGTCAATGTCTTTTTTGTGCTGGGGACAAAAAAGACAGAGCTGGATGCAATACTCCAAGTGGGGTCTCATGAGACCCAGAACAGAGTAGGAAAATAACCTCTTGATCTGCTGGCCGTACTCCTTTTGATGCAGCCCAGGATATGACTGGCTTTCTGGGCTGCAAGTGCACCTTGCGGATTTATACCAAACTTTTAAACCACCAGTATTCCTAAGGTCTTCGCAGGGCTGTTTTCAGTTCATTCCTCCAGTATGTACTGACATGGGGAATTTTTGTAGCCCAGGTGCAGGACCTTGTGTTTGGCTTTGCTGAACTTCATGAGGTTCACATGGTCCCAATCATCAGTATTTACTCTTATTTCTTCCTCTAGAATCACATGAGTGATGGGAAATGGCATCAGAACACCACTTCAAGTAACTGCAGAGGCAATATGCTTCATTCGGACAATCTGGCCTGTAATTATCAACAGACAAGAGACCAAATACCAGCACTTGCTAATAATACACTTTTGCATCTGCTAACTATGCAGTTTGAAACTACCTTCTTATTCATTTAATGCCTGCTCTTATACAATACTCCCAGTTAATATCATACTGCATTAAACTTACAAAAACTACTGTCTGGCATCAAGCCCTTTTGGCAATTCCTGAAAATATTTAAACTGATTTATTGTTTCTGAATTTTGTCCTTCAGTTCCCTGAATTAAAATTATTCAGCATTATGAGTTTTAAGTATGAAACATAAAAGGACCTTTGGAGATGACTTAATGCAACACATTTTCTCTAATTATTTACTTCCAAAAAATAAATAAATATTTTTAAACTATTTTCCAAAAACTGTGACTGAAGTGGACCTTTAACAATGCCCACAGTATGTCCTATCTCAATCCAAAAAATACTGTTTCATTTTAAATTTAAGTTTGCTAGTAAACAAAGCCCAATATTTTAAATACTGAAGCAAAAAAGGAGGATATTTTAAATCATGTGCAGGGTAGGTGCTTATTCAAGTTCAAGTAAAATCTCTAAATCTCTCCTTTCTCTAGATTGGCTATCCAATAAAGGATGTTCTTTGAAGATAAATGGGATATGGGCTTTTCTAGCATTTGAAGTACTTTTGCTCTCAAACCCTCTTATAAAGGAGCTATTCAATGAAAGTGAGTTTTGATTCTGTGTTTCATATTGCAGTGCTGCACATAATTTTGTGTTCAATAACTTGTTGTAATACAAAATTACCAAAACTAATAAATGATTCATAGTTCCAAAAATATCCTCTTATAGATGAAGTTTAGCAGAGAGAATAAGCTTTATTTGCATTTAAGTTAGAACAATGTTGATGGTATTTAATATTTCCTAACATGTAGAAATTTCTTGTTCCATTCTTTGTCAAATAATAATCCTCTTAGTTAATAAAAAGAGAGCTGCCATGTCAGTTTAAAATTTGAAAGACAAAACTCCACGGAACCCCTTGGAATCACTTCCCAGAGTGATTCCAAAATTAAAATGCACTAACTCAGATACGCCCAACCACATAATAGTATAAATGTAAAGGTACATAAACAGAGGAAGACCCTGGAAGCATCCCCCAAAGCCTTCTGTCCGCCCTATTCTGCAAGCATGATTGACTGCGTCATGTTTATTGTTAGCCCATCTGGACAACAGGTGCAGTACTTAATGGCCACAGTGCACTTGATTATTGACTAGTGAATATTTCTGCACAGCACAATAGGCCGCAGAATGACCCTCAGTAACAGACAGACTTCCTACCCATTTCTACATTCAAAACCTCTCAAAACAAAAAGAAAGAGTTTTTACCCTCCCTGGAAATTTGGTATAGATCTTAAACATACAACCCACATTCGTCAAATACTTAGTTTGCCAGGCTTGTATAGAGTGAATTAAAGGAATAAAAAAACCAAGGTGCACGAATTTCAAGCTTGGGGACCTCTAATTACTTCATGCCTATAGTTTAACTATAAAACTTAGATAAATTGCTGAACTAAAACCACAGAAGAACCTCCATGTGATTCATGCCAATGTATCTAAAGCTCAGTGAAGCTGATCCCAGGGAGACTTTTCCACTTAGCCCTCAGAGAATTCATTTTGGACCCGTTTCTAATAAGTATATAAAGGATTACTTGGGTATTTTGGTAAAGCTACCCAATAAATTAATCAATCTCAAATTTTATTAGCCACAAAGCTTTACAGTGGTTATACAGCTGAGGAACACTGAGGGAATTGAAGGCATATCAGTAGTTTATTTAGGCAGATACCAGAGATCAGTACTCAGTACAGGATGTTAGTTGTAGCATTAAGCTAATTGGCTAATAGTTGCAGCAGTTCTTAAACAATTTTTGCACTGAGAGGTGTGACCCCTTCTTGAACCAATTTATGTAAACCCAGAGGGAGTCCTAAATGTATTCCAGCTTCATGAATGCATGGTCTGGATTAAGAAACCAAAAGCAGGAAGAATATGCATAAAACCAACTGTGTAAACCGAACACCTAAAATTTACACGCTGTCAGCTTGAAAACTTTCTGTTTAACAAATTAGTTGAGATAATAAATGTTTTAAATAAATTTAACAATTTGGTATTAAAAACATTAACATTTCATCCAGTGCATATTTCAGGGCTGTAGGGTTTTTTTCTTTTCAACCCTACCTTTGGCTATTTATCTAGTTGCAAACTTTTATAGATGTGAAATATTTAAGAAGACCTTTGGAAATGGCCTGAGGTAATTTCAAATTTAACAGACCCTGTCCCACCAGAGCTCATTACAGAGTATTTTATAACAAAGTACCCTCTGCTTAATTTTCAGAGCTTAGCCAAGCATACTAGAAATGCAGCTGCATTAAGTGCAATTAATGGTATAATAAAAGCAGTGGAGGGCTGTTTAAGGCCCAAGAACCAGCATTAAACAGGGAACCCATGTTCTCTTACAGGCAGTGATGTGTCGAAGTTCCAGAAGTCTGAGATTTCCACTGCTAGGGAAGGAAAAAAAAATAAAACTGCATGTGCTGTTGGGGAAAAAAAAAAAAAAAATCTTCTGTCCTTCAACAATCCCAAAAGGTAGACTAAAAGAGGATTAAAAAAATATTCCCTCCAGTTATGCCACTAGCATCCCTCTCTCTCTTTGAGCAGGAGTACAAAACAATAAACTCATATTCCCACCAGCAAAAAAAACAAGCAAATTCAATTCCCAAAAAAGTGAGATTAATAGTAAGTGACTCATATAATACACAAACGATATGGTTTCTTAACTAACAAAGTTTACTTTCAAATGACAGAAGGGAAAAAGAAAGAATGTTTTTGTGTCAGGAAATAATATTTTAAATAAAAATATTTTATTTAAAATAAAAAAAGTCACATCACAAGTGGAGTGTAGATGATAAAAGCTCTGTAACTGTTAAGTATGGAATTATCTTGATAACTAAATTATCATCCCTGAGTATTAGTTTAATTCTTCTTTGAAACTAAGGAAGAAACACTATGTTAAAGGCAGAAGACAATCAAAATCTGACTAATCTCTGATAGAAGTCAACTGACCTCTCATGAAGCAAGTAGTGATTAAATTTTTATGTGGGTCTAATATCTGGTTTTGTTTGTTTGTTTCCAGTCTTGAACCTTATTTTCATGTATTTAACTCAAAATCATGTGTTTACTTTGGCAGAAAAGATCAATTAATTCATATGAGTGGGCCTTCTGATTCATAGACATTAAGTGGCTTAAAACCTGGCTTTATGGCAAAATATGAAAGCACAAAGCCCTTGATTATGCATGGCCTGCAGATAGAGTAATTAATTTTGCACACACTGAATATAAAAAAAATCCTTTCATGAGTGCTGAAGTTAGAAAGAAGTTATGATTTTGTGCTTTGCACAAGAATAACAGATTTCTAAATTGTGAAATAAAAACAATTTCCAATTTTCAGTGCATAAGTACTGGAAATACAAAACCAATAAGAAAACCCTCAGAATTTCAATGTAATTTTTCCCAATAATGGATAGATGAGGTAGACCAGTTGTTTTACACTTCCCTTTTCTAGTAAAAAAATACACACTAACCATACACTGCTTATCTTTAAAGCTGATTTCAGGTGTTAAGGGACATAGATCATAAACAAACAAACAACCTCCTGTACCTGTTATTTGTGGACTTGACTGCTGGCAATTTCCAAGTCATCTCTGGCTGAAAACCCTATATATGGACTTGGAAATAACCAACAGTGTGTAGAAAGATAAAATCTACTTTGACGGTAGCTCTCATTACTCTCAAAAATGTGTAGGAAAAATGAAACACGTGCATTTTTCCTGCTCAAAAAGCATATGAATACATCTATTCCAGATGTTCTAGCAGTCCAGTGCTGTATTCTGAGTTGTGGAAATATTTCAATACATAATTGAGTGTTCTCTCTTTCCTGTTCCCTCTGTTTGCTGAACCTCACACATAGGGGCTGTTCCTTTACCAAGACTGTTCCTCTGCTGATTTCCAATCTTTTTATTTACAGTATTCTGCTGCTTCTATCATTCTTCCCAGTAGCATAATTCTACAACCATCACTTCAGTATCACAAGAAGGTAACTACATTTACATAGGCTTAAGTAGACTGGAGAGAATAGTTGATCATGTTATTTTAGTAGATTATTTAATTGACACTCACATTTCCTACTACTATGATCTCACAGTATAGAATGTCTCTTTTTATATTGTATTCACATATCCTATGATGTAATTCTGAAAAAATATTAGCTACTGCTCACAACCACGGTGGTGAGGACAGTGTTGAGAAAATAATAATAATAAAGCTTAGGAAATGTAAGTATTAGTGTTAAAAAATTTCTATAAAGACTAATAACTAAAACTGAAGCAATGGGACTAGAAATGTATCTAAGGTAAGGAGCTACTACCTCTGCCATTAAACCAAGAAACAATGATTTAGTTTGCCTAAAGATACATTACACATATCACATCTTGCTGTTACCAGGAAAGTAATAACAAATAAAAGTGATTCTCTGGGAAACTATTTAGTGTTAGCAAACTATTGAAGAAAATTCAAAAATACAAAGAAAGAAATATCTCCGTAATCTCATTTCAAATTGGAGATGTCATGGTGCACTAAGGAAATCAAAAAAGCTCTCAAGATGGAAGGTGTAGAATGTGAAGAGCAGTATAGCTAGTGACAACCACGCCCTTGAAAGCTAGAAGGAAGGCCAGATAGCGCAGTTTCCCTTAGGGAAACCTGAGCGGTTAGGTCTCAGAGAGCAATAGCAGGTAGAATAATAAAACAATTTAACAAGCATTTAAAAATAAAAGATGGAACTGCAATTATTTTCTGAGAAGAAAGGGAAACATTTAAAGTTACACAGCAAGGATTCCTACTACAATATTTATAAACTGAAGGAAACTAGACATTGAAAGGATCTAGGAACTGGTGACATGGCAGAATCTTTTTACACCAAGCTGGACTTTGAGTTGAACCCAAAGAGAACTTGGACACAAGCTGGTGGTCTCAGACCAGCTCTCAGTAGACAAGCATGTATCAACTGCAGAGTGCTCTACACTGATTCCTGCAACAAGGCAAGGAAAACTGATCAGTCGTAGGAGTCAGACTCTGAAACTTACTGATATTTCATTACCAGGTTTGAACATCTCTCTGAAACAATGAAGAAAAGAGCTTTTTAGAACTGTCTGTTCTGATTCTACATCTTTTTTTCCCCTTGTAAAAGATAGCTAGCTGTAGGGAACAGCTTACAGTTTATCCTTTTGTAAGAAGTAAAACAAAATAGCCTGGAATAAGACAAAAATATTTTCAGACTGGCTGAATGAAAAGTTGTCAGGGGGCTAACAAGCATGTTGAAAAATCTAAGTCGGTAGGTGTGTATTTACCAGAAGCTGAATGTGGTCTCTCCAACTCCTCTTTTTTGCCTTTATCTCCTCCCCATTAAGACTGTTTTGCAAAGTTTGTATGTACCTGGTCATAGTATGAATACAAACTTCACTGAAATGTCAAATGATTTATATAAATTTACACATAAGCTCACAAACACATGATCCTCCTCAAAAAATCCTACCAAACTAAAAAATAGTACAGCCAAACCTTACAAACAAACCAACCAACCCAACACAAACTTGGATGCCAAATCACTTGAAAAACTTATTCAGCGAAGATATGGATTTGATGACTGTGTGGGGTAGTTCACTAACAGTAGAGATCTTACTTATCCAACTTCAACACAAAATGAATGTTGACACAGAAAAAAAAAACCAGGCTTGAAACTAAAAATAAAAATCCAGACAGAAAAATAAAAAAAAAAATAGAATTAATAAAAAGATGTTCCAGGCTTGAGATGGATAATATCATCTCAATATTGTTAATACAATGATGATCACTACACTGAGCACTGGGAACCAGGTCATGGTAAAGAAAAAAAGAAAATTGTATTAATCCCAATCTCCAACGGCAGGCCATAAAAGCCATATCACACACACTGAAAAATAATTCATTAAACTATATCCCAGCTGGAAGTAGTGAAAAACAAACAGAATAAAAAGACACTAAGCAGCAGGGAGAAATAAACTTTATGGAACTGTCAAAGCATGAACAATAGGAGGGGGAAAAAAGAAAGAAACAATAAATGTGTCTGGTTTATTGGTAAAATAGCCACATTAGGGCAGACATGAGAATTAAATTTAAAGCAAATCCTGAAAATGCCAAAGCTGAAGTATCAAAATTATCCTATTGCAGTTCAGGATGTCCAGTACTTGCAAATTGTGGCCTGGCAGTATCGCACAATGACAGAAACATTACTAAATGCTAATCACTCATGGAACATCAGAAACATCTCTTATGTTGCCCAAGATGAAGTGAAAATTAAAATGTCCACATTTCAGGATAAAGCAAAAGTATGCATAGTCTCTATATGGGAAAGTGAACACTTTCTCAGCTACCTTTTCTCTAGGTTTGATTTAGTGATGAGAAGTAATACTTTGCATAAACATTTCCAAGACCCCTTTTGTAATGCTGCATACCTCTTTCTTTTTTTTTCCTTTGAGGAGTAGATGGGAGAAGGGAACACTATAGTAATGCATTCCATTGTGTAACAGAATTAAAAGTAAGGAGGAACAGCACAAAATACATTCTGTTTAAAGAAATTAATACCAGCCACTTTGAGTCTTTGCTAGCTATGTTTAAATAAATTTTTTCTCCACCTTTGGCTTTGTCAGTTTTTTGTACCCCAAAAGTGTGATTTACAATAACGTTTGTCAGCCACAGATTTTACAGGCTTCATCTGCAGCTATGTTTCATTGGAACAGATGAAAATGTGGCCCAAAGTATAACAGCTAAGGGGCATCCAAAGCCACTGGCAACTTTTGAAATTTTCAGCCCATCCATCTACCAATTTCTGCTGCATCTGACGGTCTTCATAAGCAGAGATGCCAGTATACACATATGTATGTATATGTAAGCAATGTACAAATGGTAGTCCACTGTAAATGTAAATTATGTCAATCTTTCCATTTCATCCTCGGTTAATTAATTTTTTTATATGCACTGAATAACACAGAAGGATGAAGATTATTTCAGATGAGCCAGATGGATTATAGGTGCCCAGCTCTCAGTAAAACACAGAGGAAGCTGAGGCCCCAGATTGCTTTGTATTCTTCCATGTCACTTTTACAAAGTATTAAATCCATTATATTTGAACATAATTCATCCACCAGTCATTGACATATGACAAAACAGACCTTAAACTATGAGTTACTGACTTTACTGAATGAAAGCATGTTTTTTCAATTAAAAAAATGTTGTATATCCCGGATACAGTTTTATGAAGACTCAGTAAGGATCCATGGTAAATGTTCTCACATAAGACATTAAGCATCTGCAAATGCCAAAGTCTTGGATGGTAATTCTTCCTCTCTCTCTTTTTCCCCTTTGACACCCTGAATCCCTACTCCATGATATGGACTAAAAACCTGGAAATTATATCTTTGTAAAGCAAAAATGTTTTTCAGCTAGAGGAATGTGTAAAATTATATTTGACACATAAAAATTTCTTTTCTCCACCCTCCTTTTTATAACTGAAAGAGAGCCAAACTAATTTAATCCAAATCTGATTTAAAAATCCTGCTGAGCTGAGACTTTTAAATATCAAGTTTCAGCCTGGAGTGAATTTTTATGGCTGTGTTATAAACACCTGAAAAACAGCAGGTGCCATAGAAATACATACAGTTTGTGTTTTTATATTATTTCCTTAGTTTCAAAAGTAAGTTCTAGTTAAAGTGAGGTTTTTTTCCTAATTTTAACCTGTTATGGTTATTACGGTTTGAACAAAATGCTTACCAGCCAGAAGTAATTTGGAATGAACACACACGTTGATATTTTATAGTTTACAAAATTATCCAGTTGATACATCATTCGTTTGTCTAAAATACTAAAAAAAACTTCCATAGGAAATTCTGTGAATAGTGATCAGAAAATGAAACCCCTGCCAGAGAAAGTTGGTTAAGCATCTCTCAATATATGTCTGTGGTACTTAGATGCACTCTCTCAAAGTCCTCAGATTCCATAATAACTTCAAGATTCAGTCAAGTTTTTTTTAAAATAATGAATAATTTTTGAAAAAAGTGATAAAGATGCTTGTATTCTTTAGTTGAACATATGTGTTCTTAATCTTTCAGGCTTGAGAGTGTAACTGTTTAGAAGTACTCAAGAAAATGAATCCACATTAAGGAACGTGAGAAAGCAAAGTGGATTTGTCAAGTTGCACTAAACTCTGCCGTCTAGACAATCTCATCCAGATGTAAAAGATTTTTGATGCCTTTATATCTAATACATTTAGGAAGAAAAATTAATTTTAAAAAGTCATAAATAAAAATTATTAATCCTGAACAAAGGTTTGGCTGTGTGAATTAGTACCTTTAGAGTAAAGCAAATAAGAACTTCACCGCTGTTTGGCAGCTTAAATGCACATACTCACTGCAAACCAGAACAGTTTCTCTTTGAATAAAAGGTAGTCCTAACTACACGAAATTTACCAAGGAAAAAGCTTACACCTGGACTTTTCCAGTGAGTCATCTGATGCTATAGAAATTCACACCCTCCTTTTATTTCAGAGTAGCTTCTCTGCACCTGTCCATAACCTGGTGCGCTGTACTACTACATACTGAATGTTGCTGTAATTTCCTTACTGAATTGCAAAATTCTATGACTGAATTTTAAACAAATAAAAGACTATATTTTTATTGAAACTAACATTGATTTCAAGGCCTGATTTTTGAAAAGTTAGCGCATGGTTTTCCACTCACAACTTTCAGTTACAGATGTAGAGACTGTTCACATGCAAATTATTGTTACTGCATTTAAAATTATTTGCATGAAAATTTGCCCGTGCAAGTGAAATAACTGCACTTGATTTTTTGCATACATTGGTCTAAGTGGTCATCTCTGGGTTCCAGCCTATCAAAGCTTGTAAGTACAAACTTTCCTTGAAATGAAGCAGGCTAAGTTAGATGGAACTACTCAGATATTACAACTTAAACACAGGTTTCAGTGGCTTCCTGATTAATACATTAGTAAAATTTCAATATATTTTAATTGAATTTAGGAGCAGATTCAGAACATTTGGGACATCTTCATCCAAGATTCCTGATTCCCAAGAGCTCTGTTAGTTGCCACAGGAAATATTCACATACCTGATTTTCTGCCTTTCCATGTTTCCACATCACCAGTGGAGCTCAATGCCCGTTTCACACAAAGCCTATGGCTTCCAGCAGGCTAGAAGTGACACACTCAGCTTATGCCTTCTGGATTAGGTAGTGGCAATAAGTGTCATCTGGCTGCCTTTTGTTGGTTTGTTTTTTTTTCAATCAAAACGTAAATTAAAAAACTACCATCAAAATGATTGCTCAATAACCTATATAAGCAAACCTCAGAGGAAAGAATGAAACCATGGCTTCTTCTAGCAGATCATCAAAACTACCAGAGGACAGGATTCATAGCAGAAAGCATCCCTTCAAATCCAAGGTCAGCCTGTAGGTGGGGGAAAGTGGGGAGGACATTGTCTTCCAGTAAGAGAAAGAAACTTCAGCCCCCCAGTGAGAGAGTGGGAGACATCTCCAGCCTCCCAGAAAACAAACCAATCAGCAGCTGCAGAGGCCTGTGGAGATGCTGCTCCTCCTTCTTCAAGAAGTTTGTTCTGCTAGGGGACATGGAAAAACCTTTCCAAAGCTTCACTTTGGAGGGTGGTTTCTCTAAGAGACGGCAGAGGGCTCTGCAGGAGAGGTTGCCTGGCCATACTACGTGACTGCTGTCCCCAGTGCTTCCTTCAGGCCTAGCATCACTGGACTCACCAGCAGCCAGGACACCACTTAAGAGGTTGGATCTGCAGCAGGAGAAGCCCAGGCTAACAGGGCTCCTAGGGCTGTTGCCTTCACCTGTATGAGTGACAGCTGAGACACCTGCTCAGCTGCACCTGCACTGCCACACTTCACAGCCTGCTATTTTAAAGTAAACATGCAAAATTTAAGTCTGAAAGGGGCAGGCTAAAAACTGCAGCTTTATGCAGGATGCGCTCAACTGTCTGTCCACCAAGAGAACAATGAACTGTTAGAAACCCATGCCTTCACACAGAGAGGCATTAGCATCTACCTAATGTAATATGAGCCATGGAGACACATCCTACGCTCTCATCTCCAGATAAACACAGTATCATGGAAAAAACAACATTGACACGAGTGCCAGGATTATCGTTGCTGCTCAGGCAAATCCAGCTAGGTCGCATAATGAACATGTTAATACAGAAAGAGAGGTAGCCTACACAAAATGGATAGGTTAATAAAGTCCTTCTTATTACCTTTCTCTCCCTGAGTTTGTCTTTGATGTGCCATGGGAAGGCTGAAGAGAGAGTGATTGCCACTGGGGATTTTGAGAAAAAGTAGCCTCCAGCTTAATACAAAGCCTAAAGATTAGGGTAAAAGTATGTAGACTAGGAGAATCTGCTAGCTAAACATTATCACATGTTCATTTAATTTAAAATATGCAATTCCTTTCTTATTAATTCCATTTCCTTCAAGAACATGCATAAGTTACCAGATGCAGACACTGACGCACTAATATTAAGAGAAGAATAAGCACGGAAATCTTTTATCAATGAGATTGCTATTTGAAGGAACACAAAGATACTTCAGAATATAATAAAATCATTAGTACACACAATATTATGGGGTTTGACAAATGATATATTTTAAGTATTCCTCCAGAGGTACAATTTGTCAGCTCAAAACCATCATTAGTCTGAATCATTCAGTTCTTAGGCTTAAGGGCTCCTTGCTGGTCGCTTAAACATACATTTACCTTCATGTATTCACCTAAGGTTAGCTCATTTGAAAAGAGTCACCTATAAGGCACTGTGCAATAGCTAACCACTAGCAGAATGTTTTGCGAAACAGGAGTGGGTTTAAGCATTCAACGCTCTGCAGTATCAGGACTGTATTTAGCATCTGCTGCTGTGCTGGTGGGGGTTGGTGGTACGATAAATCCAGGTCTATCAGTTCTATCAACACACTGCAGCCACATGACAGAAGGAATTGCATTAGTACAGACTCCCTCTGCAGAGTCACCTCTGTTGACAAACCTTTTGAATACTTACTTTAAACCCTCAGGTTTTATTCAGGAATGTCCTGTCTTCCTCCAGCCAGCATGAAGTTTGTATAAAAGGATAAAGCATTAACCTTCTGAAGAGCCTTTTAATCCAACAAAAATGTAATTGTGCATCCATGCTTAAATTAATACAAATCTATGGTACTCTGCTGATATCAATAATTAAATACCAGTGTTTGTTGAACCACAGCCCAAAAGTATTTCCTCTGCAAAGTAGCTACTTCATTTTGTTGACAATAAATAAATGTTGGCCCTCTGCACCCTTAGAGCTTATTTCTTATTCTAAAAAAAATCAGTTTAATTTTCCATTTCTCTATTGTTTTTTGAGAAGCAGAAACATATTTTTACATGTAAAATTAAAGGACAGAGTACTAATCTGGCAAGAAGGACTCCTTCTGTTAAATATACTAGTTGCCTAATGGAAAGCCTCTGCTAATTTTTTTTTTCACTTCCCTGTGCCTCAGTTTCCACATCTTTACCACAGAGAATTTGCCTGCCCCATTTTGAGAGTTTTTACGGATGTCTTATTATTTAATCTGAGTTACTAACTTATCTGGGGCCAGTAAGTAAAAAAATAATGGTAATGTTGCAACCAAGTTATATATATATGAGAGATAAAGGATAGCTTTTATACCAAAAGACCAAGAATTGCTTTATACTGCTTTTGGTTGGTGTTAGAACAGGAGATATAACTTTTTTTAAACCCAGTCTTTGGATTGTGTTCCTAACAAATATTAAAATATTTTTTCTGAAATAAAGAAAACCTGAGCTAATGTGTTCAGTACTCTTGCAATCCCAACAAAAAGGAAGTAAGTTTAAAGGCAGCAACAATTTGGGCTACAAAATATTCATATGTGTTTTAAGTCTATTCGGAAAAAAACCCCAAACTAAACCAGAAACCATCATCAAATATGCCCCACATGCTACAAACTGTGCATGGATATGTTATTATGCTCTATACCATGAGCCACATGGTATCTCATGAGCCACAGTCATTCAATATACTTTTCCATAAGCCTGCAGAAAAGTCATAGCTCACAATGGCTCAGGTCAGGTAGTTTACCATAGAGTAAGTATAAAATTAGAAAGCAGGCTCTGGAAACTCTAAATCCTAGATATTGCTGACCATGAGAACTTACCTGTGTAGAGTAAAGTGCACAAAACTCAAAACAGAGGGACAGCTTACTATGAAAATATGAACTATTTTCTCACCCTTGTAAAGATTTCAAGAGTTGCTGAAAAGGAGATTGTGTTATTACACTGCATAGTACCCTGCATTCCTGCAGGGTTTATCATCCAGGAATTTCATAGATTACTAGAAAACTAGTATGCATAATTAATATATTTCATGCATGAATAAACTAAGGTACAGAGAGGTGGCTAAGACTAATTTTGAAAGATCACAAATTCATGAAATTTTCCATGTTGACAGTTAGGCAACTCTTGCTTGAAAGAGAGCACTAGTGCCAAGATCAAAGCTCTTCTGTTTCTGGCTCGTATACACATGCTTTGTCAACACTTCCAGTCTATTACTTTTGAACTGTAGTTCAAAAAAATCCTACAACAGTTAAAGACAGCAATTTAAGTCTGAGAAACCTTCTGAATCTTTCTTTTAAATAATGTTAGATTGATTTTACTTAAAGGAAAAACAAGCAAACAAAAAAACCCCAACCAAACCCAATGCTCAGCTCTTGCAATCTATGCAAGGCCAGCATTGGCAAAGTAGCCAATATTTTATTATATATAATTATATATATTAACAACACAACAAGTAACTGAGATTACATTGAGCAACATAAGAGTTAAGACAAAGTGGGCAACCTTACTTAATGGTATGTATTACACAAGTACCAAATAGCAGAACAATTTCAAATGGAGCTTCTAATTCTGTCCTGTCCATGTGTACAGTAACAAAAAGTTCAGTCTTAGAAGTTAATTCAGAGTAATTGTGTGACTATTTTTTCTTTCATTATTCAAATAATTTCTTTTCAGTAGTAAAAATATAAACTGTGTAACCTACCCAAGAAGAGACAGGGACTAACAAATGATTTAGGTCACTAAACTGCCTAAAACTCCTTCATCTGTTCCTTCTCTGTCTGATTTATTCTCAGTTGCTTCAATGAAAATAGTATAAAAAGTCATGCCAGAATTTATAAATCTATATTAATTAGATCTGACACTGCATTGAGGTTTTATAACACACTTAAAGCACTATATGCTTCTGGAACACTGACAACTTTTTCTTTTCTTTCATTTAATGGGAGTTCTCCAAAATTATTTTAAATGAAACAATATATCAGCCAAGACTGTGTCCCAAAATCCAATTCAGCAGGCCTTGAGGAAGGAAAATAGGGAAAAGATGATGACTATTCCTAAAACTGCCTTTGCTGGTTTTCTGTCTTCATAATACTGCACTTATTTTAACATAGTTAAATGTGTTTATGTAGCTGCACTAGTATAAGAATAAAAGCAAACTAAAGTTGGTTGGAAGATGACAGTGAACCTGAAAGCATGGTAATTTTTTCTCCCAAATTTATCAGCTGTTGTAAACACAAAGCAACATTGAGACTATTACAATAGCCTTTTCCAGCTATCTAAGGAAAACTGCAAAATGTTTCAGAGACTCTTCTACTTCTTTTACACTTTGCCCGCTTGTGGTGTTTTCTGATTTAAGCTTGAATTAATGCAGATTGCCTGAGGGCTTGTACACTATGCAGTTTGCATGCATTTCAAAATCCCTTGTGAACTTCATAAGTTTATGCCACAGCTACAATGGCAATTGCTTCTTTGAAAGCAAAACATTTCTCCTCAGTCTGTCTTTTCCTTCTTTCTTCTTTTTGGCCGTTTGGAACACGTAAGTGTCAGGAAAGATGAATGCAAAAAGTTGTGGGGCACGGCTTCTTGTCCCTCCTGGAGAGATTCCCTCAGATGTGGCAGAGGGCAGGCTGTGATCGATGGTGCCCAGCCCAACCTGTTATCTCGGCGCCTAAGCCCTAATGGAGCAGTTCAACCAACGAGTGAGCAGGCACAATGCCATCCAAGCATATGGACATGAGCACACACAGCCAAGTGACCATGTAGGAGAATCAAATATGTTTGTTGAGGGCAGGAGTCCCGGTCTGAAACATCCAAACAGCTGTCTATCCTGAAGTTTACATGCCTGTGGTTAAGGGGATGTGACATAGCTAATCCAGATTTTGGCTAGATTAATTTTAAAATACAAAAATTAGCTTTCTTGGCACAAAAGGCATTTTTGGGTCCTAGATATGTATCAATGTTTCCAAAACAGTATTTCGAATTATTTCCCACCTGACAGTTTGGAATTAAGCTCTGTGATGGAATATCCAATGTGCTTTCTATGTGTTTTACTTGCATAAAGTATTAAAGAAATAAAGAACATTCTTTTGTGTTATTTGTTTTACATCCCCAAATATTCATCCAGAAAATCATTTTGATATTGCAATTCCATATAAAAAGGGGGAGTAATTTGTTTATAAGGGCTACAGTAGTACAAAAATCCCACTTTTAGCCCTATTTTTCCAGCAGGCTCTGAAGCATTAACTTTTTCAATTGGAAAAACAACTCTTTCTACAAATTAGAAAACAAAAAAATCATTCAAAATTATTTATTAATAAAATGATTTAACATAAATGCTACTGAAATGTACACTACTACTGAATTGGCATTATCGAATTCTATATGTTCGAAATTTCTTATATTTTAATGCTGCTTTTCAATATTCAGTGAGTATAGCTGTACAAAGAAATTACTTTTATTGTTTATAGCAAAGAGCAACATCATCAAAAGCACCATATGTTTATCGATCATAGCAAACAGTAAGATGTTCTAAAGTGATTAAATAATTCAGTAACCTGAATCTAACTTTCCAAAGTAAAGGAACTACTAATTCACAAAAAGTACCTCCTCTCACTGGAATCAGTAGATTATGGGGATCTAAATATAATATTTGGATATTCAGGACTGAAGCTGAAGCATCACTGGAAGTAGGATAAATCGGGTAATACATTGTAAACTGATTTGTTAGATATTTTGTTCTAAACTTCAGGTAAGTCTTGTGCCAAGAGGGGAAGAATATGCAGTCTTCATTACAGAAAAGACAAGTGAGTTTACATGCTTGCTTTCAATACTCTGATTACCTGAAATTGAAGGAGTTACAAGTACTGTAAGCAGCTTTCATGTTCCACTAGGAAACTGAGCCATAAAAATACAAAACAATAGATCTAAGATTGCTTGTTACAAATTCTTAGGGCTTTAAGACCTGAAAATTATCAGTATCATTTAGAGAAATATTTTAGAAGCCTGGTTAAAAAAGATCTCAGTGTGATTATTATGCAGTACAAACAACAACAAGAAAACCCCACCAAAACCCCCCAAAACAAAACAAAACAAAAAAGAATCAAAAAACCAAAAGCAAAATAAAAAATAAAAACATCAAACCCACACATTTGTCAACACCAGCAATTTTTAACACCACATAATTTTGCAGAACTGGTAGTATCCTAGTTTCTTACTGTGGTCTATTAGATCACTTACATCTAAGTGGAATTTTTGTTCTTTACCATATGCCCTTTAAGAATACATATCCACCTTTTTCTCTCTGCAGAAAAATGCAACTGGTTTCACTTCATGAGGTGATCAAAACCTCCCTTTACTGTTTTCTAGATGCACAGCTAAAATAGCAAAACCAAACACAACCAAAGTTAAATCTTCTCCAAACTTTAGCCACAAAAACTTACAGTAAAAAAAACTAATTCTGGGTGTGTTTCTTCTAAATCAAAACTTAGCAGCATATGTTGAAATTGCCAAACACGACGTCTGAAGTTTGGATTAAGAACCAAAATTTCCCAACACTGAACTGGGTAGCATCCAACTGTTCTGATCCCTGTTTAACGGTTTAAACAGGGGGATATGGAGCAGAAAAAACCCTCTTCAATTCAGATTGATAGCATTTATAGAAAATTAAACTGCTTGTGATTCTTGGAAGAACTGTGATCATATTTTAGTGTAGGCTAAAACTGTAAATTTCAGATTATGTTCAAAATTTGACATCAAAGGTGGTTCGGATATATGGCTACAGTAAAGTTCCATCCCTTCTAAATGTGCCTCCATTGCAAGGCTAAGTAAAAACAATCATCAGAATTTATGCACAGAGATATAAGAGTAATTTTCTTGCTTAAGTCTCCAATAGCTTCAACCTCCTATGACAGAAAAATAAAAAGGTAGCCCAGTTCAAATGAAACAAACTTTTTCAATGCACTCTTGGGAGAATCTGAACTCAAGCTGTGAAAGTATTCTGAGTTCAGGCAGTATCTACTTCTCCTGTTGACACTATTGGATTACGTATAAATAACTGAACACAGGGAGCAAGGATTGTCATATCCTGACAAGTTGTTTTCTCTCCGAAGATTAAAAAAATATTCTTATTTTTGCTTAGTGTCTCAATGAACCTGCTTCTTACAAAACAGACTATCTCCAAAACAAATATTCCAAGAGGAAGTCTCTTTGAGCTTATATGCAGGCTACTATATACTATTACCTAAGAGGAGCAGAAGCTTGCATGCAAATTTATTTGGCTACTTGATGCAAAATTACTTATTTGCAAAATGTTTGGGGATATTAAAATAGGCCAAAATAAGTTTCAGAGTACTTAGAAATATAGAAATATAGACTATAGAAATATTCTTTGAAAGATCTCAGCTCTTTCTTATCCATATTGCTTATTACATACACAGTTGTGCAAGGAAAGTGGGGATAAAATAAGAATTGGGGTTATAAATTCTGTTATAAACTCCTGTAACCACACAGTGAAGGATATCAGCAGCAATTACATTGCAGAACTGAAGAGCGGGAAGATTTTTTTAATTGCTCTTTATTTAGCAAGACTATCATGTTCTCTCATTAAGTGATATAAAAATGAAAGTGAGTACAGAACAGTGAATCTTAAACAGATATATTTAATATTTTCACCAAAGGAACACTTATTAGACTGTTCACAAAATCACATAAACACATGGATTTAAATCTGTTCAGAACTTCTGCAATCCTCTTTGTCGGTCATACACCTTCGCCAATTATTCTTACACAATAAATAATATATATGGAGTCTTTCCATGTTTTATACCACACTTCATTGGGTAAGAGGCAGACATAAGTGTATGAAGCTGAAACCGTGAAGCTGGTTTCCCCAGGGGGCCTCCAGCCTCATACAAGGGAGACATACACAAGCACAGTGAAAATAGGGTTTGAGGAGATCTTCTGTCTTTTTCAATTCAGACTGGGAAAATATGAAACTATCTGTCCAAGTATTAAATTATAAGTATTGGAGATAAAATGTTTGTGTTTTGCAGAGACGTAATTGAAAATTGACCAGAAAACAAAATAAATTAACAGGCTCTTTCACATGTTTGTGAATTCCTCTAATGAGAGAAAAGAGAAGATGTTCTGAGGTAAACTTTAGAAAGATAGGAAGAGACACAAAGTTAACTGCTTTCTACTAAACTCTGACAAGCCAGGAGGAAGTGACAAAGATAAGTGATGGAAAAACCAAGATTATGGTTCTGGAGTGGGGGGCATCGTTCCAACACAGAAAGTATGTGCTGCTGCTTTTGAATGGGTGAGAAATTTTAGATTTAAATTTGAGGACGGAATGCCACTAAAGAGAAAGAAAGAGACCAGTTTCTAGGAAAAAAAGAGACTAAGCACACCCATGATCTTTAGACCTGATGTTTTGATAGTGAACACTTAAAAATTTAATAAACCTTAGAAGAAAAGCAGAAAATTGAAGCTATTGTTGAATACAGCTGGCAGTATCTTAGGAGGTGTTTCTGCAGGCAGAGAAATAATCCCATTCTGCATCAGTTTTCAGTGCAATGCAAGGTACTTCAGTTTTCAGCCAGGCAGTTCTTAATAGTATGTACTTGGGCTACTTCTTTGAGCATAGCTCTCTCAAACTCTTACCTAGCAGTAAAAAGAGTACACAGAACACTCAGCTGGCAGCTAACGGAAGAAGGGGAATCCAGGAGGAGATAGCCATTCCCCAAATGGATTCAGCATGGATCAACACAGTCTAATTTGCTGACCTTTTGGCTGCCCTCTACAACTTATTTATCTACTGAGCTTTCCCCTGAGATAAAAGGAAATTTTGATCTTTAGGGCTTCAATGAAAGAAAATTCCTCATCAACACAAATATTGCTTTTTCAGCTTTGCCTTTATTTAATATAATTATCTTAATGATAATAGCTATATAGTATAAATTGAAAGCCAGTATGTAATAAGGAGAGAAATTCCAAAAGCAGACTTGGAAAGGACTTAAAACCCTCTAGGACAAATGGGTACATAAGTAGCATAGTAACCCAATTGTTCTGGGAATACACTTAAAAGTATTACAAAAATTACACCATGTCTCTAGAACATGGTGTCCTTTACAGTAGCAATCCCCTCCATTTCTCTCTCCTTTATAAGTGAAAAAAAGCTGGTAGTGATAGACACTTTAGATAGATTTGTGTTTTAATTTGCTAACAGGAACATGCTATCTTTCCAAATTACTGACAAACAAGTTAGTTTTATCCAGTGTACCTGTATTTCCTTCTCTGCTACATTTGTAAATCTATAAGAGTTCTACATACCATGAAGGACCTTGAAAATTTATGTCCTTTCACACTTTCTAAATTCACAACTTGATAACATTTAATCAAGTGATTTTTCAGTAGGACTATTTTGTATTGAAAATACAATGATGATGTATGCAAAAATGCCATAACCTAATTTAAAAAGGTTAATTTAAAAAAAAAGTTTCACAAACTTATACATAGGTTTCTAAAACTCTGAAGGAATTAAATGTCAGAAAACTTTCAAAGACAATACTCATTGTTGTGTACTACAAATTCAAATCCTGAGGTGTAACCCAACTGAACCACGCAAACAATTTGCCAGAAGACAGATAGCAAAATCTTCCAGTATTATGTGTGAAACCAAGTCGCAAGATGATTTTTCTTCCCCCTCCAGAAAGGTAGGTATTTAGTAGGGATAAAACGTATTTAGTCATGAGACGATTAATTTTTTAAAATTACAGATCCAGAATTTCTGGACTGAATAGACTAGTATTCTGTGAAGCCTTAAATTGTTGGAAGTAATTTCCCAAAAATACTATGGGACCTGCAGGTGCCTGAAGCAATGAAAAAAAAAAAAACAACAACCTCACACCTTACAGTCTACTCATGATTATTTCCTTCTTTCTTTCCTTCCTTTCTTGCATTAAGGGAGGAGGGTCTTGGTAAAAGAAAAAGAGCCAGCAGTTAAAGGTTGTCTTGGTAAGAAATCTATTTTCTATGTACATTCCTCATCTAGGTTCATAATTTCTTATCCTGACTTTGCCTTCAACTCACCCAAAATTAATTTCTTCCTTCCATCTTCAACAGCACGTACAATACCATGCCGTAACACCTGTTTCCGGTAATTTCCTTTTTTAGTTCATTTCCTTGACTGTTCCCTGCCAAGCCTGCCTCTCCTCTACAGAGTGGGCTGCACAGAGTGTGAGTTTGTCACTGGGGCTGGAAGTGTTGGGCATTTCTCTCTGAGCACTGGCTAGAGCAGTGGGTTGCACGGCATCCTGCTCCCAATCCAGTGGTAACTCATGCTATTTTTGTATCCCTGCCATTGCCTGACTTTTACACTGTCCTTTGAAGCTGGATACCATCCAAACTTATTAGTTGGGCTTACCTCTCACTGAATTCCTTCTCTAGAACAGAATTCTCTAAGATTATTAATTGCATTCACCAGCTACAGGAGACATACCACACAGTTCTGGCATCCCCAACATAAGCGGTTGGAGCAAGTCCAGGGGCGGGGCATGGAGTGGATAAGAGGACTGAAGCACCTCCCCTGTGGAGACAGGCTGAGAAAGCTGGGGCTGTTCAGCCTGGAGAAGGCTGCATGGAGACTCACAGCAACTTCCCAGTATCTGAAGAGGTCTTACAAGGAAGCTGGAGAGGGACTCTTCATCAGGAACTGTAATGGTAGGACAAGGAGTAGTGGGTACAAATTGAAGGAGGGGAAATTTAGGTCAAATATTAGGAAGTAATTTTTTACCGGGAGGGTGATGAGACACTGCAGCAGGTTGTCCAGGGAGGTTGTGGATGCTCCAACCCTGGCAGTGTTCAAGGCCAAGGTCAATAAGACCTTCAGAAATCTGTTCTAGTGGGATATGTCCCTGCCCATGGCAGAAGGGTTTGGGATTAGATGACCATTAAGGTTCATTCCTACACTTTAACATTCTATGCTTCTATGAAATGTCCTGCACAAATATTTGAGCTGTAAGCTTAGCACAGATCTTTCTGCTCAGTTGCTCCACACCAGTTTATCTTAGCTCACCTCTCCTTTTATTTGCCCTCTTTCGCTTTTCATTACTTAAGTAGTACTACAACCACTACAATACTGTAGGTTATATTAAACTGCAAATATGACTTGATGCTAGTATAGGCCTGTTGACTGGGATCATTCTGTTCTGCATCCCACTCTAAGATCACAGCAATGAGATGAAAAAGTATTTTCTAGCACATAAGTTATCAAACCTATGCTGTCTTAGACTATTTACTAGGTAGGAAATGGATCAGACTTGTGCGCTTCATCTAGTCACTGTGGCATCTTATGAATCCATACGTATTCTCATGATGGGAAAGACCTATCAACTCTTGGGATCTCCACGTGCTCTTCTATACATTACTTGAAGTTTCCAAGTCTAAATCTTTGAGCAAGAATATGAGCTGCACATCTGCATGGAGAAGTTAACCTTGTGACATACAGAAACCTGTGCCAGCTTTGAAGCATCTGAATTTGTTTTTAAGCCTGAAAAATTGCAAAGACTCTGGTCTTTGGTGGCTAATTTTTTTATGGGTTTTGTTTACTATGGTATTTGGACATCAAATCATTTGAAAGCATTCACAGGGATTATGAAAACATAAGAAGCTTAAGAGAAAAACAATAGTTTGCTGATAAATTGTCAGTGGCATTAGGTACGCTGGAGAAATTTAGGGATGAAGTTATCAATTTCAAGTTCAACTATAAAAAAGAACCTCATAATTAACAATATTCATCTATGACTGAAAATTTTGCTTCTACTGTCACTCAATTACTGATAACCATGGAAATCAGAATCTCTAATATTTCATTAGGTTTTTATCTGTATGAAATATTATAACATAACTCAATTTTTACATGGCATGAAGAAATTAAAAAAAACCCCACTGATAAATCAGAAGAGTCTCACACTAATAAAACAGTGTAGCTTTGACACTATTGCTTATTCAGACCATAAGATGATACTATTTAGGGTATATAATACTGAAAGGGCAATCTGATAATCACACTAGAAGCAATTTCAAACCATACTACTGCTGAAAAGTCAATTTAACTTTCCAGTTTTATAAGACTTTGTTATTGCTATTGTTAATTATTTCTCATTAAATGGGAAATTGGCAACAAGGTCCCCAACTGTCATTTTAAATCTGCAATAATATCATGTGAAGCTTTTCGTCCTTATTCCCAAGTCCTGGATTATCAGAGCTAAATGGCAGCTCCAGCATTACAAAAGCTCAGGGGCAGGTACTGTTACACAAATTGCCAATTCAATTAACAGTGTGTAAATGCTCCACTGGCAGGCTGAGGGAAGGACAGCCATTTTGGCAAGTGTCATTCCTAATTTATCAAACTGTCAAACCTTCCACTCAGGTGCCTGCGGTCACTGTCTGCCTCTTAATGCTAAGTTGTAAAGCTGCAGGAACCATTCTTGTAGCTTGACAAGGCACAATACTCAAAACTGATTTTAAAATCAAATGTACAGTTGTCTTAATTATTCTCAGTATAAATGATGTTTTAATTACAAAATCAGAATGGGAATATTCAATCCAAGATTACATCTATATACAAGGAGGCAGGCAGATCAAAGCCCAATGCCTAGCCTCTTTTCAGAGATAGCTATTCCGTTTTCCTTAGTGCAGTTGCTGATTGCCTCCCTCCCTCAGCTACTGTCCTTGAAGGTCTTTAATCTGATGCTGGATCTTACCAAACCACTATGTCTATTAATGATTTTCAGGGGAAAACCCCTAAACATCGCTTTCATCTTCACAGGCCTTGCTCTCCTTCCTCCAGCAGACACAACCAGTCACTTGATTTAAGAATTTTTAAAAAGTGTCTTTAAACAAAAACAAAAACAAAACAAAAGGTTAGGAGGGTTTTCTCTAAAAGAGAAAGGCTAAATAGTCTCACACTTGAAGACCCTCCCTAATTTTTTTTCCTTGAATTTCTTCCCTGTGTCAATAGAAACAGCATACAGAAATGACTGCAATATGCAGATCAGAGCCCCTGCAGTGAATACATGCACTGTGCAGTTCACTGGTGCCTGCAGGATAGCGCTTGAACAGTATCCCCCTTATGTACTTTGTACATCAGAGCATCTGTAAATGTTTGCTTTTGGGTTGAATACCTGCCGAGGGAGAGCTCTGGAATGTTTCACTTAAATCAAGTTTAAATAGATATGACTATTTTAAAGGAAAAGAAAATGGAAGTAGAAAAAAAATGCAGAAAATTGTCCTTTCAGTGCATTATTAGTAAAAATGTTAGTAAAAATCAACAAAATTAATGGCACAATAACAGCAAAGAAAGCTCATATCGGATTATATGCATGTGTTTTGTAATTCAGCTCTGGACATCATGGGCTAACAGGAGATGCTCCAGAGAAATAGAAGAAATCCAAGATAAGTAATTATGTGGTAGACAACATCAGCTATAGTAGTCTGTTTACAATAAATAGGTTTAATGAAAACCTGTATTTATGTACATCTTACAAAGTGATCAATTTTTTTTTTTTTTTTGCATGGTAGCTAATTTGATATATAGGTATTATTATCACAGCATTAGGAACCTGAATACTTTTTCTTATATATCACAGCTGTAGCCTTTGATTCAATTCCATGATGTCACCGCAAGATCCTAACCATGCATTCTGTGGAAGAATGTATCCAAACAGTAACAGAATTCAATCATGCAATGACATTTTAGAATGCTGCTTAATTCATTTCAGAATTAAAAAATAATTCCTACAATGCCTTCAACAGACATGGTAAAATCAACTGTGTTTAGTATTCACAACATTATTTTTTTCATCCATATGATCATAAGTGTGAATGAAGAAAGTGCTCTGGAGCACAAGATGACCAGGAGTGAAACACTGCTATGTTAAAAGAAGAAGAAGGAATTTCATGCTTTGGTAGAAAACAACTATTTGAACTGAACTTGACTTCTAAAGCTTTTAAGGATTGGCCCTAAATCAAGCCAAAACTGTTTATAAAGCTCTGCTAAATATTTAAGACTATGGACTTCATCCAATGCCCCATAAAATAGTTGGGACTATCCTAAATCCTTTACTTGCCCTATTGCAGCCATATCTATAAGAAAAGATGAATCTCTAACTGGTTCCAAAATGTGAAGGAAAAATAGCAAGCATTTGAGAGTGATGAGGTAGATTATTTCTGTCACTTAAATCACTTTGCATAATTTCACAAGAGCACACAATTAAACTAAATTTTTAGAGGAAATGAGGAGACTAAAAATAGAGAACACGATTCCAACAAAGTTTCAAAAACAAATGTATGCTTTGAAAATCCTGACAGGCACCAACTTTTGACACTTTCATATGTGAAACATATCTGCACAGAACTGAATTTCCTCCATAGCAAGTTGTCTCTTGATAATATTATTATTGCTACACTACTTTTCTACTAGTGGTCTTTTATAAATCTAACTCATTTGGAATAACATCATACAGTCTGAAAGCACACACATACTTCTTTTGAACTTGAAAGTGTGAGAAAAAAGAGGCAGGAAAAAAAAATCTTAAATCAGCAAAATAAAACAGATACTCCTAGGGCTATACATTGGAAACTTTATCATCCTTATAGATTTTGCATAAGAGTTCAAGAAACTACATATGAGAGTTGAGGGTGAAAAGATGCATACTGCACAAGAAGCATCGAGTGCGACCAAAAGAAATACTAAAGTAAATATAATATTACTAAATCAGTTTCAGACTCAAATCTCTGATAGCCATTTCAGTTTTCTAGAACTGAAAGTTGTTGAATGCAAAATATCCCCTTAATACAGGAGAAAAAAAAATCTAACCATTTAAAAACAAATGGAACATTTTCAGTGTTCTCTGTAAATCCTAACTCTGTAGGACAAAGGAGCCTATGAAGCCTAAGTAATTCCAAGCAGTTCATTAAAATAAAACTAGGTGAAAAACTAGTTTCAGAACATCAGTATAGGCAGTGCTGTGATTCAATAAACCTGTGTCCTGTAGCTTGAACTGTGCAAGAAGTTGATTCAATCTGTATCATAATCATGCTTCAAATCATTGATTGTTTCTGGGTCTGAGTTTCTTCAGTCAAGAATATTTTGCAGAAGGGGAGAATGAGTACTTTGAGAGATAAATCCGATAGACATAATAATTCATATGTATTTAATCTCATCTCCATGCATTATAAGACTTTACTACTCCATCAAGAACAGCCTCATGTAAGAAAGTAATTCACTGTACTGAGAAGCATCTCAGCCACTGGGGAATGATTATCAGCTTCCACATACAGAAATGCCATTTAAGGGTGTGAAAACTGTAGGCACTGAGACTCCAGATATCACTTTGGAGACAGAAGTTCCACAACTGTTACCCAAGGAGCACACTGTTCGTATTATCAACTAGTGCCAAACAATCTTAATCCAGACAGCATGTGGTATCAGAGATCTACGCTGATGTGTATGTTCTATACCCATCAGTTCTATCTTGATGAGTTACCCAAGCTAGTTTTAGAGCTTTGAGAGAAGTCTAAGGCCAGCTGAGGAGCTCACTGTACACTCATGCCCAGTGTAGAGATACTCTTTGTCTCTTTCTCTGGAGTCTGTGTAGGTGCACTCAGGAAAAGCAGGAAAAACAGACAGAATGGGAAGTTTCTTGAGAAACTTATGGAAGTTCAAACCAAATAATTGTTCAAACAATAACACTTTGGCCTGGTAGTAGCTTCAGAATGATAGCTGCCACAAAGCATGCTGAGGTAAGAGTTGCTCACAACCCCTGTGTGAGAGCAATAAATTTAAGTAGACGTTTCCTTAAAGCACATTTTCCTTCAAGACTGCTGGTCCTCCTAGTAGACCCTTATGAAGTACTGTGCCTAAGTTAACATGAATACCTGCCTAACAGTGTCTAAGAAACAGAACTTGATGTGTGCAGGTTCTCTGAACATATGACTTGCGTTTGGGGAAACTTTGGGACTGGTGTAGTAAAACAGAATATCCATTTTCGTATCCTGGATCCTGTCCTTAGGCAACACAAAATGATTCATATATAAAATTTCCAGGGCAGGAAATGGTGAGTAATCCTGCAGACAGCACTCCACATTAGCCTAGAATCTAAGGGTTAGAAATAGTTTTAGGCTTTAAATCACCTACATTAAAATTCTGCCCTGCAGTTTTGGAAATAATTAGTGATACTTATATATTGGCTCCTAGTAATAGGCTTTCAGCATGGGAAACTTTTAATGATTTTGTGGGAGAAAAAAAAAAAAAAAAGAAAAAAAAAATCTGTGGCTGTGTTTCTTAGCATGCTTCTTGAATGTCTGAAATAAATGAAAATTGTATTGAATGTGTTCCTCAATTTTTCCTGTGGAGCAATCATTCAGAGGGCTAAGCACACAATATGTTTGGAAATAATACGGGGAAAATAAAGGCACAATAAGATCCAGTGTTCCTTGGCACTGTATTCTTTTCCCTTACACAAATACAGCTGTCAACACTTTAAAACTGCTGAAAAAGGAGTCCTCACCATCCTGTCCATACCAGGGCTCTGCTTCTACCTCCTACCCGTATGTGCACAGGGAGCCATGCTAGGAAATTCAGGGGACAGGAATTCATTCACTGAGCTGATCTGCTAACCATGCCACCATACACTGACACAGCAAAGAAGCCAGAAACAGGAACAAAGTGGAGGACGAGACCATCCACCCTCTCTAACTGCAGGTAAAGTCAGTGGGATTTGGGTCCTTAGCTAAGAGATCCCAGTGTTAATGTCCAGGAATTTTCTGGAGATTTCAGAAGTCCTCCCATCAGAAACAAGAAAGTGTTAATTATGCCAGTATTCTTTGGCAACAGGCAAAAATACAGGGGCTTGGAATGGTTTTTATTATGTTTAGTGCTGCATTTTAGAAACATATGAAGAGGTTACTGAACCACATCCAGAAAAAGTCTCCCTACATGTTACATGACTTTTACTAAAATTAGATTCCATATTCCCGCTGCTTAAACTTTAGACCCAAATTTCTTGATTTGACATATTTAGATGAGTGGAAGATTTTTCCAGCCTCACCACTATCTTCTATGCGATATCTGGTATCCAGTGACAGTTATATAGGGGATAGCTGAAACATTCTATCATGATTTCTAAATGCACTGAAGTATTTTAAATCT
This sequence comes from Donacobius atricapilla, assembly GCA_013397315.1. Taxonomy (NCBI): domain Eukaryota; kingdom Metazoa; phylum Chordata; class Aves; order Passeriformes; family Mimidae; genus Donacobius; species Donacobius atricapilla. The sequence continues at coordinate 224,562 of WBMY01001711.1, read as the reverse complement.
CTACGATACTAATTTATTCCCAGGTGGAGTGGGGAAGTTAAGGGTTTCACTCCATTTCTGCAGAGGTTTGTGTTCAGAGCAGTCTGTAGGATTCACTTTCTTAGTATCCATGAAATTGTCCTCTTACTATTTCTTCTCATGCATTTGAAAAACAGGAGTTTGGCCAAAGGCTAGGATCAGTCTGGTCCCAGGCTTAGCATTCTTGTTCAAATGTGTGCTGAGTTTCACATGGAGCTAATCAATAGTTCTTAATTCATTGACAATACAAGAACAACAATGATAAACTATTTGGGTAAAATTTGTGTCACTACTGTAAAGGTATCTTAACAGTTCTAACCTCCTTCTGGCTCTGACAAGAAGCAAAATTAATAATCATGATGAAAGATTTGCCTGGGTTCTGCCTCTAATTTAATAAAGCAAAGTGGCAGCATTTTCCCATATGGAGTTTAAGAGAAGCCAATACTTAAAACATCATTAACAACTTTTGCTCTTTCTGCACCATCTCCACTTCAAATCCAAAAGACATCATTTCTCCATTCCTACATCATGGCAAATGCCTAAGTGGGCAGAGCAGAGAAATGCACTAAAAAGTGATGTCAAGTATCAATCTACCTAAAGGTTTAATGCATTTCTCCTAGTCTTAGCTTTCCTGTAAGCCACCTGCAATTTTACCCTGTAATCACAGCCCATGATTCTGTGAAGTTGCTCTGCAATGGCACCTCGGTCTTTTCAGGGTCTCAAACACAAGTGCATTTGTAAAAAAGAAATAACTTTCAAAATGCATTTAAAATGCATCCAGGTAATTTGTAGGAAAGTAAAAATGGCAATCACATGATTAGTTCAAACATCTGATCAAGTACATACTTTGCAGTGGAGTCATGAGTAAGACAAACAGCATGGTCAGCCTGAAAGAACTGGTTCACTGCAAACCAGATAAAGTCTTGCCTCACAAGACACAAGTTTCCAAAAGAGCCATTTGCCTGTCTGTGGATCTCACTGAATCATTTCTTTCACTGGCTTCAGTATCAATTTTCTTAGAGCTGTGGTTCTGTACTGTTATGCATCCAATTCAAATTCATCCTGAAATTGTTATCTATGCCCTATGTAAAACACAGCCTCCGATGCCTCAGTCACATTTCAGAAGGATGGTCTCCTGCCCTCCCTTTTCACACTGCTGGGAGTGTGGGTGCTGCAAGCCCTTGAGAGTCAACTAGCTTAGCTGGCTAACACAGAGTAAGCAGGTTAATCTTTGTACCTCCTGCCCAATTCTTGCTTCTGTAAGCAACACCTCTAAACCAGTCCTTTACTTATTAAAAAAAAAAAATCTTTGAACTACATTTAGCCACAGCAAGGAAAGGAAAGGGTATTTCTTCCTACTGGCCTGAATATACTAATGCTAGTCACAACCTAGACATGAAAGAACAAATTACAGTAACAGATGTCCATATATCACTAAGGTGACTTCCCTCCCTATTTTTATTTTTATCAAAAATGGTGAGTCTGAAAAGTCAAAACAAAATTTAAAAAAATCAACAAAAACAAAAACAACCAAAAACCCTGCAGCATCTGTCTCAGTAGAGTTCAAGCTGGCTGACAGTTCCTTACACTGAGAAGCTGAGAATGATGCTATAATTAAAATTTCATGAACAAGACAAAAAATTTATTTTACTTGGGAGAACTTTTATGAAAGTATATAGAGAAAAACTGAATATGGAAATATCCGTTTATCCTTGGCCCTGAATTTAATGATTAAACTTAAAAAATCCTGAACAAAATTATTGTTAGGAACACCTCATAACTTAATTAATTACGAATGTCATCTCTCTTAGGCATGGAAGCATGTATTAACCATTTCTAGTGAATGCATGGCTACTGGCACAACACCACTCTGGGTTCTCATTTGTTTGGTGGCTGAGGATTAATTCTTCCTGTCCTTATCATAAAATTTAAACTTAACCCAATTAATTTTCAGTCTAGGAAGGAATATGCAGGGAAATAAAGAGTAATCATTCTCAAGACAAAGAAAAAAAGTAATGGCACAGTCAGAGGCATCTTACTGGCACCTATTTTACTTTTCATATTTTTTTTTTTGTATAACATGCATTGCTTTTACTGAATTTCAGTCAGCTCCATGGGAGACAACACCATCCGTCTTATTTCATCTTTTAACAAGGACTTGATGAGGTGACACAGGCCTGATTCTTAAAAACACATTACCTGTTATGTGAGGCATTGTGTGACAGGGAGAACTATCTCTGTGACAGGCACCTGACAGCAGATTTGTTGATTTCATGGTCACTTCATTTAAAGTAACAACAGGGTGAAATATGCCATCTGATAATCTGTTTGAATGTTGACTGTGAAAAGCACTTAACATTTCTGCCAGCTACTACTACTACTACAGAATCTGTTCTTCAATATGTGCTGTTTTACCACCCTCTTTAATAATTATAAGCCAGAAACACTTATCCTAGATTAAAGGAGGGGGAAGGGGGAAGGAAAAAAAAGAACTTTGAAGAAGTCACCTAGAAAGTCTGACATTGCAGTCTGAAAATAAGATTCAAAATTTAGGGCATGTCACATAGTGAGACTATTGTCTGCAAGACAACTGGCTGTTTGCAGACAACTGCTGCACCTGCATTGCATAGGTGATTTCAGAAGAGATATGTAGCCTTTTTCAATCAGTTTTCTTCCGTATGAAAGTTTAATCCAAATTCTTAAAACCAAACATCTCCCTGCTAAATTTTCATTAACAGGAAATAAAGATTTTAAAAAAAATAGTTTCAGAAACGGATTACACTGAATTTGATACTACTACTCAGGATGAAATTTTGGTTATGAAGGTGGTATTATACTTACACAAACTTATGCATCAGCATGACAGGAATTAAAAAAATTAAATTATTAAAGCTTCATTAATTATTTAGATGCTGAGCTTGTAACACAATAAACCATGACGATACAAAAACTATTATCTACTGTTCAGTGACTGAATTTTTGAAACCCTTGTTTGCTTTCAAACAAGTTTGGGATAGGCACAGATAGCTCTAGATTAATCTGGCAGCACTGGAAGTTAGGTCAAAATCTATCCTTAAACAGAGGCATTGTCATATGAAAATGCATGGCATGCACAAACTACAAACTCTTAATTCAAGTAGGGCTAAATGAGACAAATTCTAACAAATCAGCACTGTACCCCTATTGTAATTAACATGTACTTAAACATTGAACTATCTTGTTGATTTATGCTAACCTCCACAAAACCTGATGAAGAAATACCTTGAATCGATGGGATTTAAGCATTTAAAACCACATTAAATATGAACCAGAAACAGGCTGGTTAAAATTTACACTTTCTCTGAAAGATTTTTGACACATTCAGTGCTTGTGAAAGCTGAGGGGATGACGGCCCTAGTCAAATACAGTTGAGTGAGCAGACTGCAAGCATCCCACATTCCACCTCTAGTGCAGTTCAACCGTGACGTGGAGGGATCTGCCTTCTCTTTTACTTTCCTCCTCACACTCTCTTTTATTTACTGTCTTGTAAATATTTTATTAACTAATTCATGTTGTTGCTAAGTTGGGCTTTTTAAAGTACTTTTAATATTTTGCTACACAGTTTAACTTAATTTCACCTAGTCATTCTATTTAAAAAGAAAATTCTGACAAGCTGACAGTCTAAGACTATGGCAAGTGTCATATTCCTAATATATGACAATATTATCAGAACCAATTTATATGAATTTTTTTATCTTTAAATCCTCTTTACTCAGGAAATAACCTGAGGGGTTCAGGTTTCCATCTCCTGGGATCACAGCAGTGGCAGCAGAAGCATATTTGAAAACTTCAGTGCAGGTTATGAATGTTTTTAGAGTCAGAACATTCTGCATGTTCTCTTATGGCACTGCCAACTGCAATGTTTCCTGCTGAACTTCAGCTACATTAGAAATAACAATCTATAGTTATTCTGTTAAAATAGCTACTGTCAGCTTGAAATCCAGTAAATTAAAAACAAAACAAAACCAATGAAGCACTATCAGGTGCTAAACCAACCCCTGAGACCCACTTGCCAATTTCTGTGGTTCTAAAACCATATGCTTTTATTTTGTGGCTTTTCTCCTTCCTGTTTCTGCAAAAGCCTCACAGAAGCAAATGAAAAATAAAGCATACTGAGAGCTATCTGGGCAGAAACACTTTCAAAAGTGCCTGGGAGAAAAGTAAAGAAACCAGGGAGAATATATCAAAAGGGAAAAATGGATTATTTCTTAATCTATTTCACTTAGAGTGCTCTCTGGAATTACATAAAACTTTTCTGAAAGAAACCCCCAACATTTATGGGAAAAAAAGTCCTGTTCAGAGGTGTAGTGTGCTCCTTTAAACAGATATCAACCTTGAGGCATGGAATAAACACCCCTGTGGCCCAGCTCTTGGGGTACTTGATGGCTGCTCTGAGTTGCATCATGCACCATTCTGGGCAGGAAGCCAGCCCCACTGGCCAAGTGAGGTCACTCACACGCACGGGGATCTGGTGGCACCGATCCAGCCTCGGCTGCTCCTGTCACACTGCCCCCCTTCCCCAGCTTCCTTTGAGGAAACCCTGACAGGTGTACCCCAAATTGCTCCAAATCCTCACTTGATGCAACACGGGGCAATTTCAAAAGCCACGGCAGCACCACCACGCACATACATTTCCCACCCCCAGAACTGTCAGAACTGTGCTGTTACTCAGCTGTTGAGGAAAGTCCAGACTAAATTAACTTGACTTGACTGACCAAATTGGAATTGCGGTCCTTGTCAAACTCAGTGGGAAAACATGCAAACTCTGTTTACAGCCTTGTTAAGCATAAAGCCATTAAAAGTCACATACCCAGTAGGTTTCACAACAATGACAAGGAAAACCAGCTGCCTTTATGAAATACTGCTAGCTGTCCGCATTACCTTCCCTGGTGCTAAACTCTTAGTATGAAGTCTCCTTCTATCAGGAGGAACAACATTTGGCTCTGTATTACCAAGTTGTAGAATTCATCACTTTCATCTCCATGCCATCTGCAGGATATTGAAAATGAAATGAAAACAGAACAAGATTTTTAACATGAGGGGAACACCTGATGTATGAAGTTATTCAAGCCCCAGGAATGTGTGGTATTGCACATTCTCACTGTCACAGCCTTTGCTGAAAAGGATTTCCCTGACCTTTTCTCTAACCAGCAAACAAATAAGCCCTATCTCTCAGCAGGAGAGAGCACTGCTCCATTAGATCATTAAGCAGTTCTATTCAGACTATCCCAGTCTCCTGTCCTTGGCCCTGAAGAAAGAGCTGGCACTGGTCCAATCAGTCAGATAGAAGGAAGGCAAATGTGCTTTCGTATGGTACAGCTTGAAATGTCACAGCAGGATGAAAGTCGTCGAACAGACAGCAGTGAGGAAAAGATGTGGTGCTACATGAGGGGTAGTGTTCCAACAAGGAAAGGCTGGTGTTTCAGTCTGCCAAACAACGTAATGACTCATCCAGGCAGAAAAATATTACCACCATGGGAATATTTGGAACGTCTCAGTCTGAGAGTAATTAGGGACTAAACTACACCGGCATGCTTCAGTGATGAAATGAGAAAATAAGCAATACCTCTGTCAAGTTCTGATTGGTGAGTATTAAATGAATATGGGTTTCTATCAAATCTGACCACAAACTAGTAACTTGCAGCAGATTGTCAGAACGGAGTAATATTTCTACTTTCTCGTAAAATACGATGGCACAAAAAAACCCGGTGAAGTGAAAAATGTTACAGTTGGCAGTAAGAGTTTTAAGGAAAATCATTACCACGATTATGTAATTTAATCCTTGTAACAGGCATTTGCACATAGCATTTTCAACCTCTAATTACTCTGTCTGCAATGGAATAAAAAAGGGTACAAAGAGGATGGGCAAAAGCAGCAAATGTTGACAGTTCCGTTTTATTAATAACTACTGTATACAAATCACAAACTGAAAAGCGCAAATGTTTAATGAATATAGGTAATGGAATTATTGTACTACTTATTGGTTGTAAAAATGTAAATACTTTGGCAAGAAGGACAAATGTTAATTTTTATTCTTTTGTATTTCCAACTCATGCACAATTTGTATTCATTAAGCAATGCAAAAGGCATTTTTTTCTTTATAATTGTAGAGTGACATTATAATTAAATTGTATAACCTCAGCAGCATCTGCAATTTAAAGGATCACTTACAAGCTGGCTGGACAAAGTGCACCACATTAAGCCACAAACTGAGTTACACATCAATAACCCTTCATTCCAGTGGCTGGGTCAGAACCTCAGCAACATGAAGGAAAAAAAAAAAAAAAAAAAGAAAAGATTATTCAGAGTAAAAAGGTTTAGAAGGTCAGAAGCAAAACCGCTTACAAGATCAAAATTCCCAGGATTCTTTGACTGCATACACAGAAACCTCCTGTGACACCTGTTCGACTTCTTTTGGCTGCACGGACACTTGTAGTTCAGCTGAACTAAATGCAGTTCCCAAATTAAAAGGAAGGGCAAACACAAATTACCTCTCTGCACAATATGAACAACCCCCATTAGACTGGCTTAATAAGCTCTAATAGATGTATAGCTTAATACAATATTCAGCTATTGACATAAACATAAATATAAATTTCAAAGAAAATAACCTACTTTAGTAAAATTACCTGTGCAATAAAAATTAATGAACTCCAAATGATTCTGCCCATCTCCACCAAATTGCATTTTCAGGCTCACATCTTCAGGACATGCTGGGTGGTTTGATGCATTCCCACAATTCATCTTCCTGCTAAGCCAATTTTAATTTAAATGCAATTAAAGGCTCAAAATGAACATTATGTATTAGATAAAGCCTTGAATCTGCAGACTATCATAAATATGATTTTTCAGAAAAATTAATTACAAGCCATTAGGGTACAAGTCATCTTACTGCAAATGTTGAGTTAAACTGCAGAATCAGTTTGTTCCTTCCATTAAATGTTAAATACTGATTTTAAGCTTTGCTCCAAGTTAATAGCAGAAGGTCAGCATAAAAGAAAAAATGCTTCTGAAATAATCCTCAGAGATACTGGAGACTTATCAATCTACATAAATTGAAAAAAATGTATTCTCTCTAAATGCTTAGTGACAATTAGCTTCTGATCTACTTTTGGTCAACTTAAAATAACAATAAAACTTCACATTCTCCTTGTGCTCTGACTATAGCACATATTTCTGCAGAAGTTACAGTTGGGGTACAAGCGTTTCAAATGAAAAATATATGTATGGTGTGTGGTTTTGTCTGACCAGTAATGCCATAAACCACACTGGAGATATCTGCACAAGACACACCATAGACCTGGTACACAAAACAGTCAGCTAAGAGTGCTGTCATTTTCTCTGAGGTGGAGCCTGAGGGTCCACTGCAACCCCAGCATTCAAGCAGCAGATGTGGAAAATAGTATGATTTCAGACTTTAAGATATGTTGAAATCACAAAGACATCTTTTTAGATGCTCCTGAAGAAGATTCAAAAATGTTCTTGTGACTTCTAGCAATGATGGTGCAGGATTTATGCATTCTAACTTTTTCTATACTCTTACAGAAAAACTTCGACATACCTATATAAAAAGAGGTTCTGCATAGCTATATAACACATAAGTGCTTCAAAAATGAAGGAAAAGGAAACTATATGTTGTATATCATATATTTTAAAAAGCATTTAGCACTGTAGAGACAAAGATATAAGCGTATCTGTCAGAGTTAAGAGCAGTTTTTCCAAATTCATGACTTCTGAATCTCACTGCTAACTGTGTTCCGTAATACCATCCTAGCTACTAAGTTCTTCTTGCCAACAGTAACCACAATGGATTCAAAGGAAAACTGTGCTTAATTCCCATCTCCCAAACTGACATATTTTATACACAATATGTCAAAACTCTGCATTTTTCATTAACTTCTGTTCTATCATTAAACAGAAAAGCAACGACACGGTTGGAGAAATTCAGCCATTAATCTCATAATAATTGCTTATAAATGTTCATGCTGCACTGACAAGCTGAATGCATCTCATGTAGTTGAGAGTGTCAAGGTAACTTTAAAAAATAAATCTTTATTAAATCACAGCTTTCTTTTCTGACATTATTCAATTTAGGCACGAACACTGAAACTCACACCTTCATCATCTGCACACTTGATTCAACTTAATTTTATCTGCTTGAATATCAAATGTTTCAATATTCGCCTCTATATCCAGGCCCTCCTCCAGCTGTTAACTACTCCAGCCCTCCAGGGGACTGCATGTGTTTGCTTCAATCCATTTATTGTCTTTTGCTTGTCTACATCTATCCCTAGACACTAATGTACTCACTTCTGGATATTAGTAGATAACCTCTGTGCAGTGAGAGTTTAATGAAATATCTGGCCATCAAGCTGGATGAATGTTATTTTGGCAATTGAAATTCATAATTTAAGGGCATTCATATGACATTCTCTAATTTCAATGAAGGTGCAAAGCTGTTATATTCTGCAGGTATTTTTAAGATGCTTTCTATGCTTATAGTACCTTAAACAATTATACTTTGGCAGACAGAAAAACTTCTATAAAATGAAATTTATTACATGCCTTGACAGTTTCAAAAATCAGAGCAATGATTAGGGCTAATGAACACAGAAGACAACTATTTCCCCAATGAGCTTGTTGCACATTTCTACTTTTCACTGGCAAAGTTCTTCTACAGCTGAAGTGTTGTGATACAGTTACAGACATACAACAGGATCTTTTTCGTGATGTGGGGATCTTATAACAAAATATAAGAACAGAGAGAGACTTTAAAATGACACTAGAAAAGGAAAGAGCAAAAAAGCTCTTAATCCAAGCCTCTGTGCTGTAGCCCTGCTCTACAGGGCAAAAAAAAAGGCCACAAACTTTCCTCATGAAGATAAATTTGATGTAAGCCTAGCACCTCAGTCCTTCAAAAAATGGGAAACCCCTCAGAATATTATTTCTGTTGGGATATCTTGTAATTTTCATATTTTAATGTATGCTATCCTGAATCCCTAACTAGTGTTCACAGTTTTATTTCTGAATCATTGATCACACCTAACTTTAAAAACAAGAGATTCAGAAGGCTGATCAGGGTTCACTACCATCATTTGGGATTTTTCATTGACTTCAGTGTACTGGACTTCAGATTGTTAGTAAAGCCATCCTGAGAGCAATTAATCTGTACATACCATCTAAAACATGGAACAGATCCACACTATGCACTCCTCTTTACCCTTTCTGGTATATTCCTGCAAGTTAGCAAAGACTAAGTTAAGAATGCATACGTTGAAACCTGAAGTAAAACATTTAGCTTGCTTCAGTAGGACGGGCACTTATAATTGGGATGCCCAAGCTAAAAGGAAGGGCGAACACAAATTACCTTTGTGGCAAACACCAGCAGCCCCCACCAGGCTGGGTTAACACACGCTTATGGCACTCTGTCTGGGACAGCGTAGTCCTTCTCACCACAAGACTTGTAACTCAAAGCCTAGAAGCATGGTATCTATCATGGATGATAAAATATCCTGTATGTAGGCTGAGGGGAAAAGCAAGGGAAGGTGATTGCTGCATTCACCAGTGAGATGCCTCTAACTCTATAAAACAAATGCATAGCTATGCTATGGAGGAAGCAAGAGAACACACCAGAACTAGTACAGCGAATAAAACAGAGACACAGTGAGCTGTTGTCCAGATTTTCAAACACAACCCCCTTTTACTCTCTCGAGCTTTCTGCTGTTTGCCATTAGATTTTTCATTTCCAAATAACTCTGCAACTAAACAGGTGTAAAAAGTCAAACTCTGCCAAGCTTGGCTGCCCAGGAAGCTGTTGAAACCGTGAGGTTCCCATGCAGAACACGGTCTTTGTGACAGCATGAGCTCACTCTGAATAGCTGTTTGTTCAGCGATGTGCATGTTAATGAATGCATTGTTCATTGTTATCATCGAATCCTATTCAGGGTTTCACACAAACATTAATAAAGGTATTTTCTGCATCTTTTTCACTCCAAATTTAAAAGACTTTTATATTTGCATCGTTCTGGTTTAGAGCTTCTTTCCAGCTCTTAGGAAAGTGATCGTAAGCCAATTCTCCAGCCATTCCTATGTCCCATTTTCATTTTCTGTTTTCAGTATATTAATCAATTCCTACTTCCACTGCACTCTGAATGCAAAACTCAACCCTCTTTATGCCAAGACTCCCATCAAATTCCAGCCCCATACTGCAGTCTAATCTTCCTTCAGATCCATCCTGTTTTTCAGCAGTTCTCTTCCCCCTAAACTTTCTCTTCCTTACCTTTCTTTTAAAGGCTGAGAAACATCATGATAGATATTTCTGATGAACTTCAACAGTGTTTTTCCCAAAAAAACCCTTAAGTTTAAGAGATTTCTGTTTATCCATAAATATTACACACTCAAAATCAGCATAGCTTCCTAAAAAGAGCAAAGTATTCTTGAAAAACACCCTTTGTCTCATGAAATTTTGTAGTTCTGAGATTAGACATGGCACTGTAGTTTCCTAACTCTGTTACTACAAGAAAAGGAGCTTCCCTCTAAATCACCAGAATAACAGTATTTTAACCTTTGCCTAAAATTTGAGCAGGATGTACATACACAGTATGCCTCAACAAAAGAATTTCAGAGGTAATTCTCCCAGAACAGTGATTGAACTTGAAACAGTTGTAGCTTTACTGAACACTGAGGACTAGAGCTAGTTGCAATAATTTCCTCAACTTCCTCAGAGTACGAGAGTGTAAATTTTTGGGTCACTGAAAAACATGAGTTTGTGTGGGGTTCCGTTGGGCTGATTTCTTTTAATTTCCTACAGAAATATTTGTTTCTTGTGTTTTGTGAATATCTATATGAGACCATCTCAGTAGGTTCATAAAACTAAATTTTAAAAAAAAGTATATGAAGGTGTTTAAAGTAAACATAAAAAGTTTCAAAAGATTAAAAGTCTCAAGTTATAAAATATAAGAGCAAGGAGTAGGTTCTGTTAACTATTCTGTAGGTGTAAGTTGGGGTCCATAAAGGCACCCTCTATTTAGCTCATGTTCTTGCCTAAACAGCTTTAAAACTAAGACTTTTCTCAACACCTTCCTGAAACCACTCAGTTCTGTCACAGCTCTTTTGAGTTGTTTCATAGGATTATTTTCCTTTCAGCAGGAGACTCTATCATTCCCACACACATACATGTGTTGGCTTACTCAGAAAAGAGTTTAAAACACGTATTTCATAATGGGACTTATTAAACTAACAAACAGAAAATGATGAAGCAATCATCTGCTGGACTCTGTTTTTGTTGCTAGGATTTCAGATGTCTTTTGCTTCACAAACAAGTTAAATAATAGGACTTTTACTTGATTAAAATCTGCACTATTTCAACACCAGAAACAACCCATTTTCCACTTAAAAGTTCTTCCTGGTTTTAAAATGTACGCATTTTACTTGTCTACTAATCCTACATAAAGCTTGGTACTGTGGAGTTGGCCCAATTCCTTTCAGTAACAGTGCAACTCAGTAAGTTTTCTATACTGTGAAGAGAAAAAGAATTCCTTTGGGGGAAAATGATACACTAGTAGGGAGCCCTGCTTCCCTTCCCAGAACTGTCAGTATCTTGTGGACTGTTTAGAGGACTACCAAGGAAATACTTGAGGAGACAGTCTCCAGCAGAGATTATCACTCAAGAGAAGCAATTCTATATTGAAACAGAAAATACATTGCTGATGTTGAAAACAGCTATGGAGAATAGCATTTAGGAAAGAAAATATTGGAAAATAACATTTACAAAATCACATATCTTCTAGTACTACTCATCAAAGATACCCTCACTTAATAGTGGTTAACATGAGCCTGGTGATCTATTCAGCTGTGATGGTTTAACACCAGCCAGAAATCAAAGTCCAAATAAGCCACTCCCTTCCCCCTGCCCCTTCCAGCAAGAGTGGGACAAAGGCGGGCTGAGATGACAATTTACTGAAAGCAAACAGCAATGGAGTAAGAAATGCACAGTGACAACAGCAGTATTAATAACAAAAGTATACAAAAAGAGGAGGTGCTTCACACACAAAAGGTGTTCACCACCTTGACTTAGTGCCGCATGGCCTCTGGGACAAAGACAAGATGGTGGATGCTTCCCTGAGGTTGCACCACGCGGCCACCGGGAAAAAAGCAAGATGCCCATGGCTAGTGTTGCCTTTTTCCAGATGGCTGTGCCTGGCTGTGGCCTGCGGTACTTGGCTCACTTCTTCTCCTCACACTTCAGTCTGCTTCTTCTCTGTTCCCCCCGTGGCTGCCTCCTCTCCGCCGGTGCTGTGGGGTGTGTGCTCCACGGGGCTTGGGTGCAATGCTTTTCTCAGAGTGGGGCAGGCACTCTGGTGGGCTCAGGCCCTGTGCCGCTCTTCTCTCATCTTGGGGCTGCATTCCTGACCCAACAGTTTGCCACTTTCAGAGCTATGTTCTCTGAGGACCAGGAAAGCATGGGCAGTGGAGAGGGAGGGCAGGGTACACAGGAGCTGGTCCTAGCAACCTCTCCCAGGATGAGAGAGAAACAAACTGCTGGAATTCTGGGGCTGCACTCACCTTATCTCCCTGCCAAGAACCTCAGCCCCAGGGATGCCTGAAGATACAGAATAGCAACCTGTCCACTGGCGTGTGATGCTCAGCTTCAGCCTCCTCTGCCACCAGGACATCAGCCTGTACATCAGAGGCTGGTTTCCTCTTAGGGCCACCATCAGCACTAGGAATGCTGATTAAAATCATGGGGTGAGAATTCATGTGAAATGCAGAATGTTAGAGTTACACACAGACATTAGAGCAAATGAGATGTGAATCAGGATGGTTGCACTTGACAATTGTAATTAGGAATAGACATTCTCCATTCCTTTATGGAATTGCAGCAACCATTCAGGTTGGACGGGACTGTGGAGGTCAACTATTCCAATCGGCTCCAAGCAGGGTCAGTATTAAATTCAGAGCAAGTCACCTAGACATAAAATTGTCATTAAACCCAACAAAACACTCAACAGTAATAGTTTGACACTATATCTAAACTTTTTAACTCATAGAAAAAACTACCTATATTCTTCTTAAATTATCTTTGATGTGCCCAGATAGTTAAAAGATTTATGACTTCCAGGCATAAGGAAGGTCTGAATAGAAAAGTAAAAAAAAAAAAGAGTCTTTCTGTTGTGTCAAAACAAAACCTTTTCAGCACTCACATAAGTTCTATGAGCCTTTTATCTCTTCCATCCTAGTTTTATTTCTTTCTCTGTGATTGGTTAACCTGTCCACATCAGCACTTACATAACCCTGTAGTAACAGTAGCAAAGTACCTCAGGTACAGATGAATGTATTCTCATAATTTCATTGAGGGTTACTGAAATATTATTATCCACATTTACTGACAGAGACCAAGACAAGGACAGATTAAGAGATTTGTCCAAGGTCATTCAAGAACTAGGTACAAAGTTATATCTCTTCAATTCCAATCTAGCACTCTCAAGCTACTACTCTTCTTTCTAAAACAAATCTGTTGCCTTTCTTTCTAAATATTTGTCTCCATGGCATACTTATCTTTCTTTGAGTCTTAAGAGTGTAATATGCCCTTTTCCTAGCTTCATTGTATCTTTCCTTACTCTTCGGAACAAGGTCATCCTTTCTTATCTTTGTCAATGTTTCGGCTACCAAGAGCCCATTCTCCTTTTCCCTGTTTCTCTAACATAATTTTCCTTGCATATAAGGTTACATTTTGTCTGCACGTCTCATACACAATACACTGAATCACCTTCTAGTTAAACATGCCTGGGATATGGTCTCAAGGGCTATATCATATATTATCGTGTCATTACATTAGTTTGTAATTCAGTAGTATCCAGTCAACTTCCAAAGCAGTCCACACTATGGTCAAGCCTAAAAAGTACAGGCTTCAGGCCTGTAAACCTGGCCCAAATTGCAAATGGGCTTACACTTGAGGTCTGCCCTTATAAACCACATGAACACAACTGGCTCAAGCCATTTGGCTGTGTGAATTCAAGCATGCCTGTCAAAAGCTGAACAGGTACAGCCAGGAGAGCCCATTCTTTTAGCAGGTTGCCTGGCTTTCTACCTGCTCAGGTGGACTTCAAGCAGATAGATATTTCCTTTATTTTAAGATCACCGTTTCAAAGGCTTTTAGTATAACTCTAGCTATGTTAAGGGACTACTCCTACAAGAGTGTCACACACTCTTACACCTCTTGGCAACCTTCAGCAACATCAGCCAGAAAGAAATACCATGTCCTAAATATCTGACAAGACAAAGTCTACTGTTGGGCTCCAAACAGTTTTTTTCTGAAATTTGTGTTGGAATAATTTGTGTGGAAAATGGCATGTTAACAACACCTCACTTTCATAGCCCTTTCCCCCCAAAAGATTTACTAACCTAAGCAACCGAAATGCTGCATCAATAAAAGAAAAATGTACCCTGGGAAAACACAAGTATCAGGTAACACTCAGATTATTTACTGCATTGTACATAGGCACTGTCCCATTTGTCCACTGTATAACAAAGTTCAGCCTCTGGATAGAAAGACAGTACTGTTGAGAATAAATGAGTCCTGGTTAAAGTGAACAAGACAAAACAATGCAAATGTGATGACAGGCAAAACACTTCCTGGGACACAAAAAAAAAAAATCCTCCTTTCCCTGAAGCCTTTGATGTTAGCTAAAATATTTTATAGTCTTCTGGACCTGTACTGCATCACTACCAACCTAACGAAAAAACCAACTGTTCAAATAACTTATATGCTGTTGCTGATTCAATACCTTAAGTCTTCCACTCTTAGCACTAAGACAAATGATGCTTAAGAAACATCTGTCCAACCATTCCTACTCAACCAGCAGTCTACAGCATCATATTATACTTCCCCAAGAAAGCCATGACTCCTCTGTTCCTTCTAGTCAGTGAGTATCGTCAGTCTTACTGAATTCATCTTTTGCTAAAGTCAGAAGATCTGTGGGTTTTTTAGCTCTTGGTCAGTGACACTTGGTCATAAACCAGTGTGGCTTTTACAACTGGATCTGCTCAGATTTTCAGGCAAGTGAAGAACATGAAGACTCTTGGTGATTCCAATGAAATTCAGAGGCCTAAGGAAAATGTTTCTGCCCTCGGACAAATGGAATTATTTCTTCTGCCTTTGAGTATACATGTAAAATACATTCTCAAGTAGATTGTCAGTACACACCCAGTGAGCTGCATATTTTCTAATGGGGTTATAATGTAAGTAACAGATAGAACATTTGCAGGAGAAGGCCTTCAAATTAAGATTTTCAGGAGAAGGCCGTTGAAGTTTTTCTTGTGTATTACATTGCTAAACTGCCTCGTTTTCATTTTGTTTTACTTGATCACAACTCTTCACCTGAATTTTGTACTAAAAAACTTACCATTTGCCCTTGCATTTTAAAAAAGTGCTAGGATGCTACTTCTCCTCCCCACTCCACTGACCAGTCTGAGAGAATATTCTCTGCTACATCCAAGCTGTTAAAATATCAATAAAAGTGGACAAGTACTGATTCTGTAGCTGTGCAACTCTTTCTTCAAGTCTCTCTTTAGTTCCTGAAACTCTCACTACACATAATCAAATAAAATCAATGGGATTTGATTTTTTAAGTGATAAAACTATTGCTTACTGTGAGGCATTCTACTTAAAGCGGAATCAAGTACAGCTAAAATAGTACAAGCACTCAAATTATTGTTCTTTTATACATAATAAGGGCATCAATCTAGGTTTGTTAAAACAAGAAATTATTTAGACTTTTATAATTAAGTTATTTTTATAGTTAGTGTCCAGTGCACATATAAAGATATAAATTTGCAATGGCTGAAAATCAATATAAGCCTTCACACTGGGAAAGCAAAAACCAACACTGTGGGTAACTTGGAGGTTAATAAAATAGCAGAGGGAAAAGGAAAAAGCAAGCACACTTGTAAGAAGATTGAAATGTACAGCCTTTAAAAATCTTACAGAGACACCTAGCTTGAAATATGCAAATATCCTGGTGCCTGTAATGAGCTTACTCACATGTTTAAAATTAATCAGGTATGTTCATTTTGGATGACTTGGATGAAAAAATAAAAGGGATGCATCATAAAGCTTTATTTCTTATTTGGAACTTAATTTGACTAAAAACTTATTTGAAGCCCCATGCTCTCATTTCAGTATAACTCAGTATCTAGTTTCTTTAGAAGGTGCTTGCAGTATGTAAGACAAAAAATAATAGATTTCTTGTCAAAAAAACCCCAACAAAACAAACCCAAAAACCCAACAAACCACTTATAACAACTTCCTAGGCTAAACTGCTTTCTGAAAATCTACCTCAATACTACAAACCCACAATATGGTATACAGCATGGGCAACAACCAGCAAAGCACCTCCAAAGAGATGCAATAGAAAGCCTTGAACCTGTACTACTACTACCATAGATTTCTGAGGTTTCTGGACAGAAATGCTGTGTGAATTTGAAAATACTATTTTATTGGCTAACTTCTCAGAACTGGCGGTTTGTGAGCTTCCCTTTAATGTTTAATTTTTATAGAATTCTTTTAGCTTCTTTAAAATTTGGGTTAATAATAGTGGTAATAGTAGTAGTAAAAATAATGATAGTAATAATAATGTTTCCTCATAATAACTAGTTCCTTGTGTGCCAATCATAATATTCTTCATAACACTGTTATGAGGTCCATAAAGATGTTTATTACAACCTACCTTAAGATATCCTGACATCCTGAACACTCATACAGCTGTCATGATAGTTATTGTTTTTAGGGCATTATGAACACAACCTGGAATTTTATAGTATCTGTTACCTTAAGACAAAAGCTCATAGTAATTAATAAGTGGTAAAGAAAAATGAGAGGCAGACAAGATATCTATAATACATTAACTTTTGCGGATATCTGTGACATCTGCATGATGGCTTTAGAAAAGTCAGATACACTCTAAGGCTTCAGTCCCAGGTTGGCAAAAAAACAAAACCCAATTAAATTATTGCTAAAGCTGTGTAAACATTTTGCTATCTCTGCTTCTTAGATACCATTTCTTAGATTTTGCCTCTTAGATTTCAGAGCACAAATAATATCAGTAGCTAGAGACTTCAGGAAAGCCCAGTGAAATCAAAGAAACTCTTCTTGCCAACTACAATGAAAGGTCATAAGACAACCCTAAACAGGTTCTTCTCTCCTTATGCCTGCACTGAAGTTTCTCTATTTTTTTTTTTGCCATTGTTTGATTGGTTTTTTGGTTTTTTTTAGAAAAAACTTGATCATACAGAGTCTTCATCAGAGCTTCTTCCATTACATTTGGTATTACGATTACATTTGATAAAATTCCTTTTTATGATGGACAGACACCAATTGAATTACCAGAATTTTCTGCCTTACATTGCTATGGCTTCTTTTCAAGGCAACTCACACACTTATAGGACCTTCTCTAACTCCAGTTCATAATGTGAGTATGAAAACACTCAAGAGAATGTGGCTGCGATCATAAAAAACCCTCAATGTTTTGATAGAAATAAAAAAATACATTATTTTGGGTTTTGGTTTTTTTAGTTTAACAGCAGATGCTGAGTATTTTCAGTTGCTAAGATAGATTCTTGATTCTGCAGCTCCACACATGGTTATCACTTTCTCCTGAACTATGGCATTCAGTGGTATAAAGCTGGATGTTTATCCCTTTACATTGAGTGCAGGATCAGATGGCAAGACATGTCACCACCTCACAATCTAAAAATCCTACCCATGCTGCAATGATTTTTCACATTCTCTTCTACTTTTATTGTAGAATATAAAATTATATTAGCAAATTCTACAGCAAACCAAGGGAGGTTAATTTACCCATTACCAAGCATGTTAGGAGCAATGGTAATTTAAAACTCTGTAATTATGATGCCTGCTAGACTCTTGATTGAATTCTGTTATATCTATCTCACACAAGTTCCTTTTGGTTGAGTTATTGCCCAAGGACTACTTAGGGAAAGTCACCTGCAAAGCTCAGAACTCAATAAGTAAAAAATACATCATAAAAGTACCCCATTTGGAAGAAAGACATTTCCTTGGTTTTATCCATAAACGATAAATCACTGCCATTCCCACAATGGAAAGAATAGGTACCGTTATATAATAGTAGTGCTTTCCAGGAGCTCTTCTAAGGTTTAGTTTTGGCCAATCTATGCTTTAGGCTGATACCTTGCTTCTCTGGCGGTACAATTTTTTTTTCTTTTTTCTTATAAAATGTAGTTTCTTGTGGTCATTATTCCACATGGTTATTCTGAAAATATAGACTCACCATAAAAAATGAGGTGATGGCTCCCTTGGTTTGCAAACTGTACATATTCAGTCAGCATCTAGCTGCTAAGGTCAAAATAATAGTTTTTAAATGTGCTGAATTTTTATGCTCTGTGCAATTGGCAATTGTATCTGGGAACTTCAAAACTCTTTAAAAGTGTGAAGTATGCTTTAGGCTGATTACATCTAAATGTAAAGTTCCTGATATAACAGGAAAAATCAAAATATTGTAATACTTATTGTATTTCCCCAAAATATTCATATATCCCCCACAGAAATACTTTTAACATTTTAGATTACAGTTTTAGTAATATCTGGGTTTCCTATTTTTCCTCAAGTTATTGGTCATTCTATGCTCTTAATTTCCAACACTGAGAGGTCAGAACCATTTACAGCCAGAACTTACTGATTGAGATGGCCTTATGTATCTCTGTGCACATACATCTGCTCCTGTCAATTCAAGGAAATAAGTTACTATCTATTTCATTTGCTGAGAGAGATATGAGAATAATGGTGGAAGTCTGATAGTGCAATACTTGATGGTGTAAATTTTGGCATATATATATGCCAAAAGATACTATTAGCAGAAGTTGGATAGATGCCTTATATATACAAAAAAAGCAGGCCATCACAAGCAAAATCTAATAAAACTCATATATCACATCAATTTTTCATGCATTCTTTTTATAATATATTTAATAGGAATACTATTTTGAACATGTATTCATTTCTTAGGGAGTTTTAAAACATTTCATGGGAACTGTATTATATACACTTCAAATTATAAAATCTCAGCACAGGTTCAACACACAAACCTCTGAGAAAGTAAAAAAACCCAAAACTAGAAAAACTTAAACCTATCTGAAAGCTACCAGAGCAACTTTTAACTTGTAAAAACTGAATATTTTTCAAGTCCAATATTTTAGACTTTCTACGATTCTTGTAGAAAGCTGTTTCCTTCCCAGTTTAAATATGATTTCTAGCTTTGAAATACAATGCTTTTATTCTGCCAAATAGAATGTATTTTTGGCCCTCACCAAAGAAATGTCCGGCCTTCACCTAAGTAGATGACGGGAACAATGAATTAATTTTTTGTTAGATAGACCTTAAAATGTTTGAAAAAGAGAATAAATTCTGGATGCCTTTTAATGAGCTGTATATAAATGTAAGTCACAGGTTCCTTGTAGTAGCAATTCAGAATTTTATTCCACAAATTCAATACACTAAAAATGCTGAAGTTTGATACATTACATCAATGGTGTGCTGAAGGTAATACTTGAGCGCTCTCAAGAGAAAACTTGATCTGTTAATCTTGAGATCTTTACAAAACTATTTCGGGTTTTGATGTCATATTTGATGAATTGCCAACATTTGATGGTTTATCATTATTTAAGGCTGCTAACACTTAAACCGCCCCTTCTTATTTCTGTATATCTAAGATGTTTATTTTTGGGGGGGTTTATTTTACAATATAGAATCTGCTAATTTATAAGCATCATAATTTAACATATATATATTATTATATGAATGTGTATATATATTCCCATCTGTTAGCCAAGGTCTGATACTGTATTTCATATAATCACTATATTTTCCCTACTCTTAATTTTGCTCTGAAAAAGCATATAAAATATTTTCTGCCATCCTTTAAAAACCAGTCAGTTGTTCTCCACACCAATCAAGTGTGTCCAGCCAGTCATAAGAGTAAATACAATAAAAATGCAAAAATCTCATACAGTAACTGCAATCAATATCCAAACGTGCTGCTACTCTTGCCTCTGGGCCTAGGAAACATGTATATCCATTTATGTGTTTGTGAGAAGAACACAGCCAGAGTTCAATATGTGAAGGGAAAAGGAAGGACATCTTTGCTTCTGTTGTATGGAATAACTTACCACAGTGCTATGTGGCTTTTGCAGTGCTGTGTTGTATTGATTCCACTCTCTGTACATGACCGCAGGATGGCTCCTGCGCCTACATACAAGACAACTGAAGCATGCTGGGACCTCTGCAATCACCAAGGACCAAGAGTCCTTGGTTCACAGAAGAGTTACAATTATTACAATCAATTACATAACCATAACAACAACTAATTAATTAAAATATCAATTCTCCCTTAATGAGAGAGATAAGAGTTGAAATTCATTATGGTCACATCACTTACATTAAACATTTTTAGCACGTAATTTCTTGAAACAGATCTAGTTCTGATGAAAAATAGACACCCAATATTTCATGTTGATCTGGTGTCTAAAAACATTCCAATTGTGCCTAAGAAATGTGTCATCTTTCTATTCCTTTGTATCTTTTTATTCCACTCAATGACAAAATAATTGAAGTCATTTGTGATTGATGCTCCATTCTTCTTACAGTTCTTTCTTGGCTGTGAAATTCTTCCTGATCTGCCTTCTCGATCTTCCCTAGAGGTGTGCATGACTTCTCTCTTTCTTTAATTCAAAAACTCCTAACATATGGTTCCCACCAAAGCTTAAAAACTGCATACTTTTGTAACTGTACTGATCATGACAAAGAGGGAACAGAATGCCAGATTACTTGCCAGACTGCACATCATTTTATTCAAACATTCACAAGCAACTTCTCAAGAATTAAAATATATTGTCATTGTAATTTTTAAAAATATAGTTTGTCTCCCTATTCTCTCTTTCTTTTTGTGTCCCTCTTAAAAACTGCTGAACCAAGTCGTAAAGGCATCCGGTCTCCAGTAACAGGCAGTGACTGGGGAGCATGACATGTAAGATAGAAACAGAAAAGGGCTTTGCCTTCCTCTCTGAAGGATATCACTTCCTTTTTTTAAGAGGAAATTAAAAAAAAAAAAAAAAAAAGTTGTCCTTCCAGCAGTGGGGATCAGAGTGAGAAGAGAGAGCTCAGGTGATACTAATGATTAGTGTATTTTCCAGGAGTGTTGAGAGGATAGATAATCTATTTGCTTCTTAATAAACTTACCTCTTCCATTTTTTCTTTTTACCTGGCTTGGTCAAATAACCGATAAATCTCTTATAAAGACCCTGGAAAGGTTTTATACCAATTTTCAAGGGTTGAAAGAGATATAAGCAAGTTTTTGGAAAAAAAAATAACAACCTTAGATGACAGGAAATTCAGTTAAATATTCATGATATTTTGAGGCTTGGTTACATACAAATCTGTTACACATGTGAAGAATCACATAAGGTGTTTCACAATGTCTATTTCTATGTTATCCTTACATAACTTTATCAAACAATTTTCCTGAAGAGCTACAGTAGCTTTTTCACAGAATATACTTCCTAAGTTCAGTTTTTACAGTCTTTCTCAATCTTTCTATAATATAAGTTACCAACTCACTTTCCCTTGTAAAATTTTTCAGGTGTCTCCCAAGCCAAAACAGGAATTCATAAAACCAAAAATGGCACAGTCATGATTTCCTGTTTGGCTCACTATTTGTTCAGAAAGCATTGTCAATACTGTTTTAGCAAGAAAAATACTTCAGTGCAAGTAGCTGCCATGTAGACAATCTCTTCCGCACAAGGGAAACTAACACTCCTTCTTTAGTAGTTTGTTAAAGCTCATTACCAGCATATTATTTAAATGAACCAACAGCATGCTTTGATGTGCTGCTTATCTAAACTGTCTCCTTTTTGAAGCTGGGGATAGTAGAACTGCTACCTTCTCAATGATACTTTCCGTGGAATCCTGTCCTATAATTATGTCTTCTCAGGGTGTGACTTGAAGAGCTGTGACTCAGCTGCAGGAGGTTACATGTGGTGACCAACATTGGTACCAAACTGCTGAAAGTGATTTCCACTAGGAACTTTAGTTCACCAAGTCCAATTCATTCAAAATTTCTGTATAAATTATAATCCTGAGAATCAACAACTCCCACAGGTAACAACGCTGCAGATTTCTAGCTTAACAGTCTGAACCTTTTCTGGAATGTTGTAACGGGATAGAGATCCCAAGGAAATACACATTCACCATGCATATTCAGACTCCCTCCTCCACTTCCCAGCTTCAACCTAACTTACTTCATAGAGCTATTTTTGTCTTCATGTTTGAAAACCCAAAGCACTTAGACAAATTCCAGTTGCTCTGTCTTCTTGTCTACACTCCTGACACATTTCTCCCTCAGAAAGTTTTAGGCTTGGTGATTGTCATTTCTCATACAGGAACAGATTGGTAGCTGGGGGAGGGATTCCTGCTTCTTGTGCTCATCTTTTCCCACTTTGAATGAATTACCCACAATTCTATACCAGATAGCATTACCATGCCCACAGTAACTTAGAATATATACTTTACTGGAGACCATTTTTTGCAGTTGCAAAAAGTTGCACTTTTCTAGTTAAATGATATAGAGTGTTGTAGTTCACTGCGTTGCAGTTCACTGCTTTATAGAAAGCCTCTTTAAACAACAACTCCATGTCTTTTCTGTTTCTGAATGCTTTGATTTATAAACAGGCCTCTTTGCAAAAC
Organism: Donacobius atricapilla; assembly: GCA_013397315.1. NCBI lineage: Eukaryota > Metazoa > Chordata > Aves > Passeriformes > Mimidae > Donacobius > Donacobius atricapilla. The sequence continues at coordinate 201,731 of WBMY01001711.1, read as the reverse complement.
ATTCATGTTTGTACTGAAACGCTCCTTCCACATTTTAAGAGTGATATAATTGGTTTTCCTATATCCTTTCTGAGAGAAGGCAAGAGATTTATAAATATTTTCCACTTCACTACACATTGCATATATCACTGGACTGACCTGTACTTCACAGCTTTGTCTGCTCAGCCTTGCTGTGGTTTGGGATCTGGTAAAGGGCTCCTTTCCCTCAGGTCATTTTTTGGGTTTATCAATATGGAAAGTCTTGAGCTGGGTTAACTCCGACATTTCTTTCCAACTTTCTTTTGCTGTTTTAAAAGAAGTCAACTCCTGGTGCTGTTGTGTGATAGCAGTAAAAACTAACTAAAAAGGGCTTCCTTATAACTTTTGAGGTAAGCATTTTATTGCAAGAAGCAAACCAGCATTATCCTTTAAGGTATTCTCTCTTCTTTGCACTAACACACGACCCTTCTTGTGCTGTGCTAACAAACAACCTCTTGCTACACGTTCAAAGCAGTGTTTACTTCTCTTGGTTGAGAGTGAAGGCAATGAGCCTAGAGCAATCCCACTCTCTTTCTCCTGTAGGAGAAATTAAAAGGGAGACCTAAATTTGGGAACAGCTTGGGCATTTTTGCAACAATAATTCTCTTATTGATTCATTTCACGTGCATATATTGGGAAGACAAAGTATTTATTTCTCCTTTTGGCTGATGAGTTTATGAGGCATGGGCAAGGCTACTGTACACAGCTGCCAAATTGTTACGTCTGAAAAATCATCTTCTACTGCCACTAGGTAGGACAGCAAGGAAAGTCCAGGAGGTTTGCACATAGCTCTCTCACTGTCTTCATGCTTACATCAACTGCACATTTGCTTCCAAGCTCTTAATCTGTATTCAGAAGCAACCCCTTATTGAAAGACCACTCTGTTAAATTTCTGGCTTAACAGATCCTGAATTTAGCTATCACTTTACAAGGCAGTATGTTCTCTGCCTAATGGTATCTAAAGATCGGTTTGTGCTTGCAGCTTAAGTAAGCTTGAAACGCTTTTGCCTTTTCCCTCTGGATATAATTTGTAAATTTCTCCTTCAAAGTATTGCATTGCTTTAAGTCCTTTGTCTGATATTTTTTAATTAGTCCTGTCAATCTACCATGAGAAGTTGTTGTCTCAGATTCTCTATTCTATTTTGGTAAAGAATGATGTATTTTTACAAACGAAACTGAAGTGCATTTAGTTTCCATTCTGCTGCTTTTCTTCTACTGCAACGACTGCTTAGCCTCGCGCATTCCTGCGGATGCTGTACTCAGGCATGATGATTGCTTCCATCTGTTTTCATCCTTTCAGTATTTTTTTGGCAACTAATTGTTAATACTGCCTTTCCCAAAGATCATATTCTCACCTTGTTTCCCAGCCTTTTTACATCAAGACCTATGTTTCATTTATAGATCTGAGATAATTTTTCATCATTTCTCCATTAGCTTCTGCACTGCACCTGGAACCTAAGATGCCAGAAAAATAAACATCCCTCTCACATAGCCTTCCTTTTAAGCTTTGCCTGGCTTACAAACATACATGTCATGACCTGACACAGACCACCTAACCTAGGTAATTCATTATATAATATTCTGTATTTAAAAAAAAAAAAAACACTTCTAGAAGGAGAGAGAAATTTGCCCAGTGCTTCCAAAGATGTTCCTTCCCCAGCACATTAAACATCTTATGAGCAATTGCTTCAGGTGAGTAGATCCACACAGAAGAATACACCACAAACATTCTTGAACAAGCAAAGTCCACACAGGCTTCTCTAATTCCTGTTTGGCCCAATTAATATTTTACTTCATGAAAGGCCTCATTAATTTTAACCAGGTTACTTGTGCATATAGCAGTAAATGGATATATCTTTCTGTGAACTTGGTAGCATTCAATTTCTGTACGAGATTTGCCAAAGGCAAAGTTGAAAAGCAGGTTATTTTCAACAGACTTAACCTTGTCTGATAAAAGCTTGAATCGTTACCAAAAATATTGTAAAGGTCTGCAAATCATAATCTCTTAAGGAGAAAGACATCAAGTTTAAAGACTTACATTTTCTGGCTACATTTCTGTGATATGTCATGCAAATAGCCAGACTGTACTTTTCTGTTCCCATGTGTATAAACTGGAGCAAAACTATATTTGTCTGAGCTTCCTCTACTGCCAGCGTGCAAGAGATATAAATGTAGCTGATAGCAGAGCTGGGAACCATCTTTTCTAGATGTTACCATCCAACCAACCCTGGCCAGTTCCAACATATAACATTTCCTTGCAGTGACGCAAGCAGAGAAGAAACTCATGACCCTCCTTTTCTCTTTTCCCTGGGCATCTCCAGTGTCACAATACAGGGAGAATTCCAATATCCCACTTCCTTTTCAGGATACACTGAAAATATGAGTGAGAGAAGTGAAAAATAAGAATTCAAAACTCTGGGTATTTGACCAATTCAATCCTAATGGAAACCACATCTGCTCTTGAAAACTGTATACAATATATTTATAGCAGACAGTAAAAATATTATTCCAAAATTCTGTTTTCCTGTGTTATTACAAAATGACAATATTGTTTTTAGCCTATTTCCTTTAACCAGATTGACAGAATTACAGGTTGACATTACTGTGAAATTTTATGATGTATTATGTTAACTGTGCCAGTTTGATTAGCCTTGATTGACAGCTACTACCTGCACAGAAAGTTAAATATCTCAGGAAGGAAAGAGTGGTGAAAAGTATGTTGCCTCCTTCACTGGTAAAAAGTAACAAGAAATATATAGCCACAGTAGTAGTAGCAGTAGTAGTAGTAGTAGTAGTAGTAGTAGTATAGTACATATAGTACTACAATATTAATGATAAATAAATTTATTCATTAAAATTTTAAATAGTGATTTTTATATCAGTAATAGAATAATACTTATTATTAATTATAATACTCATTTATATTTGCACTCACCTAAATCACTCTGTGTTTGGCAAACTTTTTACGTGCACACTGAATGAACATAACAAGCCTGAAAAAAATTGAGATCTTTCATTTTGTATACATTTTGCTTCTGGAAATGTACTACCATGTCTGAGGGACTAAATTTAAAAATCTCGGCACACACAGTGGCTGCATCTGAGCTATCATACCATAATAATGCTTCTCTCCTGCAGCATCCTCATCTGTTATCTAAACAGAAGTTGAGATTCTTTTAGACTATAAAATTGTTTGCTCAGATGTCTAGTGAATCCAGCAAAGCTGTTCATTACCCCTCTGGTTTTAGGGTTTGAAAACCCTAAACACTTGAAAATGGGTGCAATTGGAGGTTCTCCACTTGCCCCGTAGATGACATTAATTCATATCAAAAGGTCACAGCATGTTATAAGACACAAAAAAACATTTCTAGAAACTGCTCTGCATTTTACTTGTACAGAAATAGGGAAATTTAGGAAGGAGTGCAGAGGGAACCTGAATTTTTTTAATGTGCAAAAAAATATTTGAAATAACCTCATAGGTAGTAAATGTGTTTGAGGGTTTTTCACTTTGAAATCAAGGGATGAAGAGTGGGAAGGACCTCCTTTTTCACTGAGTTTGGTCCTCTATTAGCACAAATCATCATCTATCTTTTCAAAAGCATATGGATTGCCTTCTGAAAAGGACTTAAGGTTTTCCTTTTTTTTCCTGTAGGCCTTTTAGGTTCTGTTTCCTTTAGTGGCTGGATGTTTTCAATTAAATTTCCATTTTAAATTTATTTGTGGCCAGCTAATACCAAACTCTGCCTGAAACTACATGATCCTCCAACTTAAAGTGTTTTTACCAGGGTCTCTGGCAGTTAATACCCCAGGGAGAGCAATCATATCATCTCCTAGCCTTCTTTTTCTAGCTACATCAAATTTCCATCAACATTTATCAAAATTTCTGCATTTTTCATTCTCTCCATCCCCAGATAAACCAGCCATTCTCCTGATAATCCTCAAAGTCTTTATCCATATCTTTGACACTTTGACTTTCCCTTTCCTTAGCACAGGAGACTCCATGCCCAGCCCGACGGTGAGAGCGCTCCCTGGGAACAGTTGGATACCTCCACATAAGAATGCCATAACCCTCAAAAAATCTTTTCCATGTCTCATTTCCCTTCTGGGCTGAGCATAAATCCACACTCCTGAGGCAGAGAGAAACCTGAAGCAACGTGCAAAATAGTCCTTGGCGGGGGGCACCGGTACTGGCCACTGGTACCCAGTATTTCATACAACTTGTATAAATCATTCCCTTCTACAGTTCTGCTACTACCAGTACCATCCAGTCTTCCCCAGAAACATCACTCCAGTCTTGGGATTTCACGGCATCACAGTGGTGTTTCTTAGGCCCTTTAAGATCAATTTCTCTTTTTCAGTCATTCCTATTAGGTACAATTCCTAACTCTAAGAGAATTTAGTACTGTTAGTCCCCAGGTGCAGCACTTTGCACTTTCTGCTATGCAATTTCATTCCATTACTGCTACTCTAGTTCCCAAAATTATTCAGCCCTGACTGCTTCTTTCTCCTAGTTTTGTCTCACTGGTCAACTTTTTTCAGATCTTGAGAAGTTCCTTAAAATCTTCTCTCCTGTTGGGAAGCTCCCTTTCAGTACCATTGCACTGAGCTTAGTTTCTTACCCACTCCACAATCCAGCAATTCTTATGCTGACATCTATCCTTTTTGGTTGAATAAATAATTTTTGAAACAGCAGTATAGCAGATTAAGCTCCAGAAAGACTATTAGTACTTAGCATTTCTTTCCCCAAAAGAAAGTCAGCTATCTGGTTAGGAAGAAATCAGGTTAATCTTGCGTGATCTGCCTTTTCTATTTTTTTTTTTTAATGCAAGTTTAATTTCATAATTCTTCAGCCAGGAGAACAAAGTAAAATGTCACATAATAGACTTTGGTTTTATATTTCTATATCTTCGCAAAAATGACTATGTAACCTTTCTAACTTCCATTTTTAATTAATTAGGTCCATATAGACAAACCCTTTTGGACTTTGTAATAACATCTTGAGTTCAGGCATGTTGGGAGGGCAAATCATTTCATGTAATATTTCAGAATAAATGCCTCTCTATCCATAGGCCTATATGAGTAGCTTCAAGGGGAAAGAAATGATGATAAAATAAACAAAGAATAGAAAGGCTTACCGTCCCACAGAAATGTTTGGTAGTGATTTTAAACCAAGTAAAAGTAATGCCTGGGATTTGGAGCAGGAAATTTTATTTGACTAAAGATGTTTCTTCAAAATATACTGCTAGAAAAATGATTCATTAATTCACTTTTCAATATTATTTTTTTAAAAACCTCTATCATGTTTTTACAAGCAAAATTTGAAATGGGAAATTTTTCAAGAACAGAGTTTATGTTGCATCATTCTTGTCTTTTAACCTGCATTACTTATGTCATAACCACAATAATTCAATGCATTAGTATAGCTACCCTTGAAATATAAAGGTACACATTTGCTTGAAGTTTCTTAAAGAAACCTTTTATTGTTAAATTGTTATTTTTGCACAATTAGCCAAAAAAAAATAGCTTTACCTCCATTGTTAGTTCAGAATGCAATCCATGCATTTCCATCAAAGGAAACATTACTGATATACTGGCAGAAATAGAAAGGGTTTTCACTGCAAACTTCCATTTGCATTTACTTCATTTCTCAATGGATGTTCCAACATTCTAAGGTGACAATAGCTGATATCTTAGCTGATAATAGTTGATAGTCTCTAATTTTCTGTCTCAGTCCTACAATGACAGTCAGAAGGTTGTAAGAAGCTGATCTTAAAAGTCACTGAACAGAAAATTAAGATGGAAGAAAATGATGATTCTAAGGCACATCCAAGTATCCTAATTAGCCTCTGCTGGGGTACCTCACATTCATGCAATAATGGTACATAGGTACATGAATTGATTCCAGAGGGAAGTCTGGTACAGTCAATCAGTATCTCCACTCATGAGGAGACAACTGCCCTGGTTGAATAAGCCTGTAGACCACTGGGAGCTCATATTCCTTCAGCTATAAAGCCCTTTTGGATGCATGTCCTTATCTCACAATGAAATCTTTAAACGCTTTCTTCCCCGGTGAGACAGACATAGAATATGGATTTCCTTTTACACTGCAAATTCTGCCTAGATAAACAGTACAGACTGCTCTAACTTTGGCACTATTGGGATGGAAGATAACAGAGAAAAAGGACAGCAGTGATGAGAAAACACAACCAGAAATGCATCCTCCCTCAAAAAACCTCACCAACCCCTACGTTTTTGGAAATGTAGTGTCTATCAACTGTGACTTCCAGGGAGAAGGTAACTGTCACCCTGACTTTTTCAGCCTTCTCTTCTGTTTCACAGTTTCATGGTTTGGGTTCTTTCTCACGTTCTGGTCTGTAAACACTGGCAAATGTTTATCATAACTTCAAGGTAGTTTTCATTCTTTGTCTTAGACATATGGACAGCTGATGGACAGTTGTCTTGACCAATGGGACGGGGAGAGGTGTCAACTTTTTCCCCCCATCCCTGGCCTTTGTAGAGATACTATATATTGGAGTCAGACTTTCAAATAAAGGAGAATTTTAGTTCATGCCTTCTGATCAAAGTGTGAGTGTGTGTTTGTGTGTGTGTGATGAACTGTGTCAGGCAACTAAAAATAACAAAAACTGAACACATCTGGAATTAAATTCAGAAAATGGCCAATGAAAAAGAAAACTGCCTATTTTGAAAAAAAAAAACATGCCTAAAAACTGTGATAGTTGCTGTTCTATTTTGTGGAGAACAAATTGAACATTTCTCTTCTTTTCAAACCATGCACTACAACTTATTTATACAAAATCAGTCTGCCTTACCTCATAGAAACAAACTGAAGTATGTTAGTAGAAAGGCAGAAGGAAATGAAACAAAGGCAAGAGCAAAGCATCCCATCCTGGCACATCTTCCAGGTACTGTGTTTGGCAGGTGTGAGAGGCAACTTGGCAGGAAGCTCACAAAAGACTCTAAATGCCTGCCATTCAACCCCAACTATCTGGGACCACATGTTTAAGTTCATGACCTAAAAGCAGCTCAGAATGTTCAACAGATAACAGAATCCAACGCCAGAAGTACTAGACTGCCTGTGGGGAGGAGAACCACTTATAGCACTGCTCCAGAGAAGGCAACACAACATGATTTTGCACAGGAACTGATTAATTCAAATATCAACAAGAGGTTGTTAGGTGCTGGCTGTAGAGGCCCTGATCATTTGCTGACAGTGTTGGGACTTACATGGAAATGGAGATCTGAAGAGCCCAATGTGCCACATGCAAGAGTTTTAGTATCATAAAACATATGAATGGAAACCTACATGACAGAATGTAGTGGCATAAACAAAACATTTAAACATCACATTGAACGGTAGGTAACAAAGGGAACTGAAGCAAGGACATTGCTTAGTGCAAGACCAATAATCTTTCCCAGCTTTATTAAAAAAAAATCCAAATATTTCAATTATATCAAAGTATTTGAAACAGATCTTACATGCATGAAACAGCTGTTTAACAGAAAAAGTGCATGACATTCTCCCTTTGAATGTTGGCTTAAATCAACACGTGTTTATCTTGGCTTCCGTATAGTAGTTCAATGGTTTTATGTAATATCCTTTTAAAAGTTCTAGAAAGGTTTTTTCATTACTGGTTTTAAGGGGGTGATTTTTTTTGTTTTTATTATTTTCACAGATGCTTGATCTGTGCACTATCCAGTACAAAGGCACAGGAAGAAAAGATGTTATATCTCCATTTTAGCATTTCATTAACTTATCACATTTATTTGGGTTCATTTAGCGTTAAGCCTTTCATGAAATTTTTGAGTACAACTCAGACTGTTCTATTTCAAGAACTATTGTTAATGTTTCCTTGTTTAAAACTCACAGTTTTATTTTGATTAGGTCTCCACTGGCTGCTGTTAAACTGCCACATTTCTAAGCATTCAAAATTTTTTGCATTTAAAAATTGTTATTAAGGAGTAACCAGTTAAAAACACATGACGTACTCTTTGATAATACTGAATTTCCCTCCCTTCCAGTGCCAAATTACTACTCCAGTTATTGATACTTCTCATCATGCAAGACAATGATAAACTCAGGTTGAATGAAATTGTTGTTTCATTGTGACAGGAGAGCGGAGAGGTGTGTTCTATGCATATGTGTACAGCGGACTGTGGAGATCAAACAGAACATTTGAGACATGCAGTCTGTATGTTCCCTTTGCTGACATAAATATTCTCCTAAATGTGATGTAGATTCTTCTTTTAAAACAGATTTTGTCAATATAGCTGTAAAAATGAATGTATGTTTTTTAGCAGAAGCAATGGGAAGTATATTATCTTAATAATGCTCTTTTTCCTTCAAGGTAGGAACCTGAAATAAACACACAGACACCCCCACACACACATACACACCAGATCAAATCAGCTACAAAACAAACATTCAGTGTAGTAGGACTAAGAGGATATATTGGCTAGTTAGAGTGAAACATGTCATTGCATAGCTGCATCTCATTCCAAAATAAACATAGAATTGAAATAGAAAACAAAATAATTTTTTTAATATAGCATCTTAAGAGTAAGACACTATGAGAAAGAATTCATAAACAAGTTGTATTCAAAACTAAATTAAGATAGTTTCTAAAAAGTCACTATGTTTTGTCAGTCTCTGGTACCAGTTCATATACAATTGATTACAAGAGAAAACTGTGTGTTCAAGTAGCGACTTGATCTGACTAGTTAGGCTGAGTACAAGACAAGCACAGAGTTAAAACTATGTCCACTAGCACCCAAATCCAGAGTGACTCAGAGGCTATTCTAAGCAGTGCTGCCTGTAAAGGAGCCCACTTTCTACTGTGATTCTACATCTCTTCTGACTCTGGCAATGCTGTTCAACTGAATTGTCCAGCAGAGTGGGTAGATGTGGAATGCCTGTTTTCAATACTAAAATCAACACTACTGCTGCAATTTCACGTTAAAGCAAGAGGACAAGTTCCAGTGCAATCAGCTCCCTTTGCATTAACCCTCATGAGGCATCTGGAATCCACCAGACGTGGCTCCCAATTTCCTAGGAGGGCGTCACCCTGTGCTGCCCCCCTGGCTCTGGGGAAGGAGGGCTGTGAGATAGTAGGGGGGAGAGAGAAGTTGGCATTGCTCCAGCAGATGAGCCTTTGAAGAACCCTTCTCCTACAGCTGGGAGTGAAGTCTGAGGTTTCTGTAAGCCTCGTGGTCTCCACGAGGCCTCAAAGGGCAGTCAGTCCTCACTGTCCTGTGCACCTCCAGAAGACAGGAGGAGGCCTCTTTTGTAGTATCTAACGGGTCTTTTGTCCTCTTGCTTTAAAGTGAAATGCACAGCAGTAGTGTTGGTTTTGGTATCGCAAACAGGCGTTCCACATCTACCCGCTCTGCTGGACAATTTGGTCACACCGTATTGCCAGACTCAAATGAAGAGATGTAGAATCACAGTAAAAAGTGGGCTCCTTTACAGGCAGCACTGCTTAGAATGATTACAAGGGTAATACGAGGCAGAGTGGAACTTGGATTCATTGAGCTAGAAAAGCTAACTATGATTTTTCTGGAAAATAATTGTGTAAGTTCCTTAGCATCTGTGTTCCAAGCAAGTTCCAATTGAAATGGAGTGTCTCTACTTAGACCATCTAGGGCTAGGACTGCCTCTTTGAGTATCATTTGGAATATTTCAAAGTAGACCCTTTAGGCAGTTTTACAAACTAGGATATCCAAACTGCCCTTATGGACTATGATTCAGCTCATGTTCATGCTTGCATTGTCTTTATTCCAAAAAATATTATACCACAAGCTCTGTATAGCAGTGTGTCTTAAGCTCCAATGAGAGACCTTGAGAGTGTACAGTATTCATACTCCTGACCTGCAACAGACTAACCCTACCAGACTAGTTAGAAGACAATTAGTCCAATTTCACATTTCCTAACAGCCGAAAAATTTCATGTTATTTTAGTCACAGTGGATGGATGCCAAGTTCATTGGAAACAACCCTGCTGATTTACCCAGTCCATTTTAATACTTTAGAAATACTGTTGAAACATGGCTGTCCTAATTACACAGGGATCAGTGCACAGTGTCCCTCTCACCCAGGATTCTCCCAGAAGGGCTGCAATCACCTGCATTCCCCTTAATTTCACCATGCAATTCCAACTAATTTCATCCTAGTACAGTGCTGTCAGACAACTCCCATGTCTCTGCGGTTTTAATCGATTAGCTCAATGTCTCTATAATGCATCACCAGCTGCCAGGCACAGAACTGGACGCTTTGCAAGCATTTCAACTAAAAGACAGTTTAATTACTATAGCAGCATCTCAAAGGCATAGGCATAAGGACTTGCAAAGGAATTATTAAAATATTTGGTGTCAACAAACCACTTTATAACTGAACGAACTATGACAATCAAAAGGTAGAAAATAAGGAGAAAGTCACATTTTAAATAGTCCATTTTAATGGACTCTAATGCAGTCAGGCAAATGGACTGCCTTAAGTATTACTGTTTACACAATGAAATTGTGCTTTACAATAATTGTTTTGCTGCAATACAGACATGTAAAAATTGACATTACTGTCAGTAAATTACAATACAAGAAAGATACCTTCAATTAGAAAATAGTTGAAGTAAGCAAATTAGACAATAAATAGACTGCCTTAAATTAATGAATTACTGAACCAGACTGTAAGCTTTGGTTCATTCCTTGAATCACTTCTGTGCATTGTTGATCACATGAGTGCAATGAAAGGGTCTTGTGGCTCTCTGTCTGAAGTGAACACATACATAGGGAAAAATCAAACATTTAAATAGCAGCACTTCTAACAGAATCCAAAGTGATGTTGCAGATCTGTCAATGAGACAAATGACCACAGGAATTTAGGGCTAATACTTTTTTCCCCTCTGTGCATGGCTAAAGGATGCTCAAAAAGGACCTAGGAAAAACTTGTATCTGTTGCACAGGCAGAGACAAAGAAGCCAAACTATACAACAGTCCCCAAACTATAAAACTGTCCCTAACAGTCAGATCCAGCAGCTCTCTCATGAAACACACCTTGAGGCTTCACCAAGACTCAAAGTTTGACTGCAAACCATAGCAGTATAATTGTATTTAATGCCTTTTCCAGCTGACATAAATGGTCACTCATTTGCTCTAAGCTCTCCTTCAATATAAGGCTTACAGTAACCTCAGCCTGGCTGTATCCTCAAACTGGCTATTGACGGGCTGGCAGGTGCTGGCAAAAAGTTCAAGGTCACATGCTCCACTCTAGTGGGAGATGTTTATATTTGATCCTGGCGACCTCTTCCAGCAATCTGAAAGGATGGCATTGACCGAAGCGGCAAAAAGGCTTGCCCATTCTTCTTTACTACATGGAAGGTCACTATGATTTATCACCTTAGTGATGGTAAGAAAAGAAAGGCATGGAGATAAGAAAACTTACTGCACTTCAAGTTCTCAGAACCTCAGGGCAACACTGCAGGTAAATGGGAAATAGTAACATTACAAAGCATTTGGGATTTGCACAGTGCCAAAGCAGTATATGGAAGCATGTGAGACTAGATGTCATTACATGTCTTACCTGGCTGATTTGCATAATTTAAAACATGCTGTTTCATTTGATTAACATTCTTGGTTAAAGTTCTCTGATTTTTCTTGGTGCTACAAAACAAAGCTGAGTCACAGGAACATATAAAACCTGGGTCCTCCATTTTAAAAGCAGAAACATCTATTAAACACTTCCACTGCCTAACTTCTGTACTTGCTTTGCAACATACTGTCTCACAGCAAGTTCCTGTAGAACTGCAGAAAACCCTTTTCTATCACTTAGCCTTCTGCATCCTGTGGCATTCTGCGCTGAAGTGAAACGCACAGACACCTTGGTTTTCACATCTCTTTTGCAAATATGAGTATGCAAGCCTGCTCAGTAACTTAAGCATTCATTCAGTAATCAGCCCAGCACAAGGCACAGTTATAAAGTAAATTTTAAGTTAAAAGGTAGTTTTCAAATACATATGAGTATAAGCAGTTTAGATTTAACATATTAACAATCTTTAGGACTTTAATCTGGACAAGACATAAGCCTTCCCTCACATTTAAAATAAGTATGTTTTATAAGATTTTTTTTTAATGTTAAAAAAGTTATCAACCAGTACACAGAATACAATACTATCTTCCATCTCTAAGGCATTTAAAGGAATGTACATTGTCATGTCTGCAATCCGTTTACAATATATATTTTAAAAGTGAAGCCCAATAAATTATTTCTCCTATGAAGTGTTGCTTTCTTCATATAGGAGGCTATAAAGGGGTTCCCAGGAGATATTGCAGTTCAGTCAGAAAGAGATGAGCAACATGCAGGAACAAGTGTAAAATATCCCAAAAGAACCCCATAATATATAGGGCTTGTGTGGCCTGGTTTTTGCAGCAGAGGGGAACTACCAGAGTGACTTCTGAGAGAAGCCTCTAGAAACTTTCCCTGTGTCTGACAAAGCTAATGCCAAGCAGCTCCAAGGCAGACCTGCCACTCGCCAAGGCCAAGCCCTTCAGCAACAGCGTCAGCACCTCTGGGATTACAGAGTTAACAAGGGGAAAGCAGAAGCAAATTGCAGCCAGAGAAGAGGAGTGAGAATACATGAGAGAAACAACCCTGCAGACACCAAGGTCAGGGAAGAAGGAGGGGCAGGAGGTGCTCCAGGCACCAGAGCTGAGATGCCCCTGCAGACCGTAGTGCAGACCATGGTGAGACAGGATGTGCCCCTGCAGAAGTTCATGATGGAACAGATGCACTTGCAGCCCCTGGAGGAGCAGGGGGATGTAGCCAAAGGAGGCTGTGACCCCACGGAAAGCCCATGCTCTGGGTAGGACCAGTAGCGCCATGGAGAGAGGAGCCAATGCTGAAGCAGGTTTCCCAGGGGCCCATGCTCTAGCAGCCTGCTCCTGGAGGGTGGAATCACCAGGAAAGGACCCACACTGGGACAGTTTGTGAAGAAGTGCCACAGATGGGAGGGACCTGCCATAGGAGAAGTTCATGGAAGGGGCCCGACCATGGAGCAAGGAAGAATGTGAAGAGTCCTCCCCTTGAGGAGGAAGGAATGGCAGAGACAACGTCATACACTGAGTGAAGCTCTCCAATCCCCATTCCCCTGAATCACTGTGGGTGAGAATGTAAAGAACTGTGAAGTAAAGTCATGCAAGGAGGAAGGTTATTGGAAGGTGCTTTTAAAATTTGATTTTATTTCTCATTTTCCTAACCTGACTTAATAGCTAATTAATTAATTATTTCCCCAAGCTGAGCCTGCTTTGCCTGTGACAGTAATTGGTGAGTGATCTCTACCTGTCCTTATCTTGATCCATGACCTTTTCCTTATGTTTTCTCTCCCTATGTCCAGCTGAGGAGAGGAGTTGGCAGAGGGGCTTTGGTGGGCACCTGGCATCCAGCCAAGATCAAACCATCACACATTGTAACACTGTACAAAAAAAGAAAAAATTTTCTTAAACTCACAGTTGCTTTGACTCTTATTCTTCTTCATCAGCACATTACTGGTCAGGTCTCTAACAAATGGATAATTTACATTTTTGGTATTTACATACTATCTGCAAGGGCAAGTGCATCAGCACAGGGGCAGGGTTGGTTTGTTCATTCAGTTGTTTAAAAGCTTTTATTGAGAAACAAAAGTGATCACATTTATTTCAAACTCAGTGATGCAGTAGGAGTTATGAAAGATATTATCTTACCAATAAACCCCTACTAATATACAACTATTATTTAATCTGTGGTTAGGTGAAGGGTTAATGTGACTTTTGCTACACTGACTTATCTGCTTAAAAAGTGGTATCTAATTTCCTTGTCTATTATGGGAAGCAGTGGGGGAGGCTTGGGGTTTGCTGTTTCAGAGAGTTTTTTTCAGAGTAATGTGATATATATAAAATAGCATATCCTTGTTATTTTTTTATGTTGCTTTGTAATGAGGTGAGTACTGTTTCTTATTCATAATGTCTACAAACAAATTTAGCCACTTCACCCTGGAGAATTATCCATTGGATTTTCCAGTGTCTGATTAACAATTGTCTAGAGACCATTTTTCCCAGGGCTATCAATCTTTTGCTCTTACCTTCCTTAATTTTTGACCAAGGAAAATTTAATGACAGCAGTTCTCCTCCCAGGAAGTTCTTATTTTTGGGGAGAACAGCATACTGCAAAATGATTTAGCTTTTTAGCAATTGAGGTTATACATTCACTTGATTTCCAAAAATCTAATGGAAGAAAATGCAACTGAACAAAAAAGACACCTAACATGTAAACCTGAACACCTATTTCTCATGTGAAAATCTGTCCCCAGATGCTGAGACTGCGTGCATGCACACTCTTTAAATATGAATTCTAGCTCAGATTCATTTAATACTGATTTGACTTCAGAAGAAGGAAAAGTATTTAATTCATTATCACCCATCCCTGAATTAGATATATGAATGTGAAAATCTCTGTTACTAATTTTAATTGCACTATTCCCTCTCCACAGGAGCCTGCTAAATTGGTTTGGTGAAATAGTAGTGAATGACATCAAAGTAGTGGGGTACATTTTATAATATATCTAAATAACTATCCCATTTTCCCAGCATGTTGCTGTGTATTTTAAGTATTAATATTATGACTCCAGTTTAGAAGAATGTAGCTTTATTTTATTCAAATAAATTTTTCTAGTACTGTATGTTAGCACTGTTAAAAATCAGGCTAAATTCTAAGTGGCTATCAAGTAATAAAGGAGAAACATTTACTGCGGAAGCCAACACGAAAATGTGTTTGCCTAGTCATAAAACACTCATGAAAGGAGCTTGCAGATGTATCATTTTGATACAATAATGGTCTTTCCCATCTAATCCCACTTTTTTCTTCCTCCTTCAGCTGCAATGTTTATTACCTGAACCTAGAATGGGTTTGCTTGTTTGCTTGTTATAGTTTGTTGCAATTCTATCAGGCTAGACACTAACATTTCTCCATAGATTTTGTAGCATTATTATTTTCACATATCACCAATTCCCACCCAGGAGTGCAACACTGTGGCAGACATCAACACTACTTTTGGCATTGATTTCATAAGAATGCGAAAGTTTCGATAACTGAAGAGCTCGATAAATATTCGAAGAGCAAACTTTGAAGAAATAGCCATCACACTGCAAGAAGAGGTGTTTAGTAATAAGATTTTCAAAACACGCCAATATTAGGCATACAGCCAAGTATTTCTATGCTTAAAGATACTGAGTGCCTGAATAAAGAGAATCTCTCACTATAAACAGTCTCAATAGCAACTCATTAGGGTGAAGGAGAATGCAAGACAGTCATAAAATACTTTGAGTGGGAAGGAACACTGAAGGTTATCTAGTTACAAATTCACCCCCATGGGCATGGATTCCACCCACTACGCCAGATTGTTCTGGACCTCATCCAACCTGACCTTGAACATTTCCAGCCATAGAGCATCCACATCTTCTCTGGACAACCTGTTCCAGTGCCTCACAACCCTCACAGTAAAGGATTTCTTCCGGACATTTGAGCTAAATATCTCCTCATTAAGTTTAAAGCTTGCCCCCTTGTTCTATCACTATTTACCCATACAAAAAGTCCCTCCCTCTCTTTTTTTTATGTTCCCTCTAAGTTCTGAAAGGCTGCAATGTGATCTCCCCAGAGCCTCCTCTTCTCCAGGCTGAACAACCCCAGTTCTCTCAGTCCGTCTTTGTAGGAGAGGTGCTCCAGTCCCCTGATCATCTCTGTGTCCCTCCTCTGGACCCGCTGTAATAAATCCACATCTTTCTTACGCTGGAGATCCCAGACCTAGCTGCAGTATTTGCACTAGGGTCTCATGAGGGCAGAGTAGCGGGGGAGAATCACCTCCCTTGATGTGCTGAGCAGAACAGAGATTACAGTTCTGCAAGAAGTATTATTTTGGACCAATAGTGAGAAATTTTAGATTGAGTTTGGCACCAAGATTCATCATCTTGGTCTCAATTTTCAATCTTGATGCAAAATTTCTCTTAAATAGACCATTTTGTGTGAAATACTGACATATTCGGTGTTTAAGGTGAGCAGCTATATCGCAGCTGGATGGATGTCTACACAAATAGAAAAACACGGTTTTCCCTACAAAATTTTAGGCAGAAAAATAAAGTAATGCAAAATTGAGTGCTGGAGAAGAAAGATATTGCCAGACAGAGCTAGAATTCCACTTTTTAACAGGTATATTGATGTTACTTCTTCACCACCACTTGCTCACTGCCTGTTACTATCCATGTTTTGGCCATCAAAGCTGACAGATATTGTTTCATGTGTTGTCAATGTCTTAAACACTAGGTAACATGCTACTGTGAAAAATTTAACCTTATATAAACAATACCACAGATTTATGTGGTAAATTTTAAGGGATGCAATTATGACAAAATTCTTATCTAACAGGAACTTTGTGGAACAGTCCATCAGAATACTTCATTCATTTTCATTCACTGTCATACATGGCTATGAATACACACTCCAGCAGCTGCAAAGAGGAAAGTAATTTAGGTTCTAGAGAAACTCCAACTCTATTAAACCCCATAACCACTACATAGACTCTCTTTCCAGAAAATCTGTTCCTCATTTAAGCAAAAAAAAAGGGAACAAAAACTGCAGAAAGAACAGCTAGCTATATAAGAGAGCATGCAGTAAGATGATCCAGGTAAAGGAAAAACTTTGAATACACCAAGTGTTTGGCAGGCTGCTATGCAGATCTGATTTTCTGCCAGCTTTCATAAACCCCAGATAATCACTAGTAGCACCTGGGTTTCCTCTTCTGGCTTCCACTCCCCTTATGCTGTAAGAAACAGCCTCTCTCTGCTTACCCTGGCATTATGGTGAGCAGACTCCTGCTGCAGATGAACGGAGCAGGAGACTGAAGAAAGGGGGATTAAGCATGGAGCCACACTGCATAGTATAGCGAAGAATGCATGTGGTCTAATTACCACAATTAATACTGCCCTGGAAAAGCAGCACTTATGCTGACTCAGCATTTGTCTGGTACCGACATGCTCCCGGGTGAAGGTGTTGAACAGGAAGCTGAGGAGAAGGAAACGAGACTGGAGCAGAATGGAATCAGAAGCAGCAGCAAAGGCAGAAAGAAATTCTCTTAATGATTTGAATGACTGTTTTACCTCACTTTTTTGAAACACTACATGGACTTTTGTGACATTTGACAGCTGGCTTCCAATGAAATACAGCGGTACAAAGATTAAATACCTGATTGTAAATGGGGTAGCCTGTGCCAAATACCATTCATACATACAAGTATGCACTGACCACACATACAAAACTTTGTATACTTAGATAGCCTTAATGAGCTTTAAAACAGGAAAACTGCTCCTTGCCTTTGTGAGTTAAAGTCATTGAAAATACAGACATTGGATATCCAGGGATTCCTAAAAATGTAGGATTTGATTAATTAAATGCATAATTTTCACCAATTCTTGCTAAAAATCATGTATGGGTAGGGTAAGAATTATTGTTTTCACTGAGAGGCATTCTGTAGAAGAGCTGATGCAAATCCTGAATCCAAAATTTGTGAAAATCAGAGTCAAATTGTGTCAAAGTAATGGTGGAAATGTCCATTCTATTACCGCACATACCCCTCATTAGCCATCCTTGCTGCAGTTTCAGATTTTTTTTTTTAATTGTTTAAACTACATAGGGACAAGACCTATAGGACTGAGTGCTGACACTGCATAAACATATCAGGCAAAATTTAAAAAGTGACAGGTACCAGAAGTGAATTCATACTTCTTTAAAATATTTTGCATTCTGCTCTAGTTACCTGCCTTCTCAATATCATCAATATTTTAAAGCTTGTAAAAGAACAGGTTTATATAATTTTAAGTTAAACATTACCATACGCCTGATTTAGAATTGAAGACAATACTTTGAGATAGATTTTTAACAAGAGACATGAGCTCAATTCCACGATTTAGCAATAAAATGTATCCTCAGCTAAAATTGAATAAATGAGCTAGAGTACATGGAAATGTAAGAGAGACTGGGAGAAAAAGAGTGTTAATTATGCTAATGGTACTCTTGTAAATGCAAAAACAGATGGCAGAATGAACAACAATGGGTTATTTTTTTTAATCAAGCAATTTCAAATAAATATCTTTGTTCAAAAGCAGTAAGAAACTCTAGCACTGCTAAGCAGTGGTAAAAAAACATTACCTATGGTCTTATAAGTAACCTCACCTCTGATCTTCCTAGTGGATAGTCCCAAAACAGAACTAATTTCCTGGTTACAGAAAAGTAGGCTGATCCCAATGCTGCTCTTAAGCAAAAAATGTGTGATGGTAGGCATTTGTGACAGACTACACACATTACTTTTAGAATATATATAATGGGTATAAGCAACTGAGAATGTACAAAACCTAGAAGTTTATGCAGGCGACAAAGTTCTTTGATTGCATAGGGCTAACACTTAAGCCAGCATTCCACACAGTTAATTAAATGACCAAATTGAACTTTAGAATTGTGGTAGATAATCTCTGTTTTGACCTGCTGCCACATTATAAAAAGCCAATAAAAACTTTCATCCTCTCATATATCTTTTGGCAATGATTAGTCTTAATTAACAACTTCAAATTGTTGGATATTGCGGCCATAAACTAAGGACATTTAAATAAGTTAAAGTGCACAACATGTTTTTCAGAAACTTTCATCAAAAAATAAGATCCTTATGTTGTAGTAGCTATTATCCTTCTTTTGTTTTGACAGAAATATACAGAGAAACAATTGTATTTCATTAGCATCCCTCCAGGTACCACATTTCAAACAGCGCGCTTAAGCAAATTTTGTCATTTTATATGCACACAAAATTATGAATGTCACTTGCGTATGTAAGCTATATGTATACAGTAGTGTTTCCCATTCATATAAATGCAACAAATGCAGCAAATGCACATTAAGATATTGTTTTCTTTTAAAAAAACTCCCCCAAAATGCATGCATTCACAGATTCAAAAAAGGGCTTTATGCCTATCTAATTTTCCCACCTTATCAGCTAAGTCTAATACATGACATTAATTGCAAATCTTGCCTTGTTTACATTTATGCAGTTATTGCTCTAAAATAAGGAAAATGGAGTAACGAGATGGCACCCACACTCCTGTATTACTGGACAGTGGTGTTGTATTTAGATGTGCACTGTCCAAGCTGCCAACTGGTCTTCTACAAGCAATCATTTTACAAGTGCAGTTCATTTTACAACTGAGAGTTCAAACTACAATGAAGGCCAAGGGGCTATCACCTAGAATATTTACCCTCTTACAAATGAAATTAGAAAGGATATCACACGTGTCATTGTGAAGAAAACTAATATGAATTTCAGCAAAATGCTCTTTCTGAATGCCACAAGATTTGTAGATAATTAGTAAAAGACTGACTGATACAAACCTTGAAAGAAATAATTGTAATGAAATACAGCTATCATTTTTGTCTTTAAATTAATCTTCAAAGTATTTAATCTTTAATACTTACAAAATAAATGGATGATGTACCCTAGCGATTTGGGGAGAGCTGATAGCAATTCTGGATTATGAGCCCTTTACTCTGTTTATGTGGCAGAAAATGAAGTGACAGAAAAAGCACCATTTGCAAGCTGAAAAATTAGTTAAATGCTTTGAAGTTAAAACTTAACTGTATATTCTGTAAAAATATAATATAATATATAATTCTGTAATGTAAAAATAAAGTAATATAAATTAACGATGACAAGTCTATGAGAATATTTCATTAACAACTAAAGTGGCACAGTTCTATGAAGTTTTCAGCTCTGTTCCATAATCTTTATATGTCTAAAGCCATCTCAGTATGATGATGGAAGGAGAATAGGACAATGTAAGAACACCTAAGAGTCAGCAATATCTTCACATCATTGCAAGGCTGGAAAGTACCCAACTGTCCCAACACACACCATCTCTGATCACTTGGCATCCAGAGCTTTCAGGTAGTTCCAAAAGAGCATCTGTAGTTAAACAGCATGAGAAGTGCAAGGGTTCTAGGACTAACTGGAATGTACTTTGTAAATCTTGTCTTCCTATCAAGCAATGTGACAAAAAAGCTTCTATTACTTGTATCACATGTATGTATGTTTAATAATTTGAATAATTAAATAACATCTGTTAATAATATTCATTAAATATATAATCTTGGATTCTGACTGAAATCACTTAAGTTTTGTATCCAGAAAATTCCAAGGGAATCGAGTGAAAATATGACCTTTCAGATAATAGCATGCAACTCCATCAATCAGCTCTATCTTTTATGGCACTTCAACCCATCTGCATGTGTAATGAATCAGAAGAAAATAAGAAAATGAAGGCAACTTATTGATCTCTTAGTTGTATCTTTTACTTTTGTTGAACTCAAGTTCAGACCTGTACAGAAATACAGGATCTGGAAGTGAAGCTGAGAAATTTCATCTGTGTAAAAGTTATTTTTTTAAATGAAAGCTATGGAACTACTTGACAAGTAAAATATATCTAGCACTTATCTTTGCATCATCTCAACATAAAAGAAAGTTTGAAGCAAGTAGGGAGGGTATATCAACGAATCTTCTCTAGCAACACATAGCTATTAATTTGAATCCTACAGGAAACTTAGCAATTATTTTTAGTGTCAGACGTTCTAAAGTGGAGTTATGAATCACTACCAAATGTAAGTATTAAAGCTTATTCTTATAAGTCAGGCACCTCTCTACCAAAGAATCAGTACATTAAGCAAAAAGGGAAATTTAAAAACTAAGCCATTGTGGTTTTGCATAACACATACATAACTACTACCTGTCTGGCAAGAAAACTGGAATAGTGAAATACTAAATATTCCTCGCTGTAAGTTTGTTATCAGGCGATTATCACTTCTGTCATTCTATAAATGCTTCTGAAATGGAATTAATTCTGTCATGTACATTATTCGGCAGCTGTGCAACAATCTACATAGGCAAGAAAAGAAACAAGAAACTTTCAAATCAGCATACACCTCCTTAGTAAGATTTTCCAGCAAGTTCATGAATTGCTTTAGCCCATGAGTCTTACTGGATATAAACACCAGCTTTCACCTTCAGAACCACACACCACAGGTTTGCCCACAGGTTTAAAGTAAAATGCATTTCACCGTCTCATTTCTGTCCTCTGGGAATTATTAAAGAACCTTACAAACCCATTGCAAATAACATTTCAGTTTAGCATGATAGGTAGGTCACTTAGGAGAGGCTCTGTACTGCTTTTTAAAACTGCATTACTTTTGACACCAAGAAAGGACAGTTTTCATAGGTCAAGCTTCAGATCACTGGTAGCAAGCCTAAAAGCCTACATCAAAGTTATGTGCACTATACCTACCTGTAAGTAAATAAAGAAGAGTTCAGCTTCTAATGCCAGAGTGATAAAGGGAACAACAATATTGGTTTAAATCAATATTTGCCCAGCCTTGTTTTCCCCACTAACTTTTATACTTTACAAGTAAATATCGACTTAGATCTGAAGATTGACCCAAACCAATGTGATCTCCCTCCCTCCCCATACTTTTTTGCAGCTCTCCTTATTGCTAACACTTCTTTGTCGTATTTTTCTACTTTCCCCTTCCAAACCCTCTGCTTGCCACACTGACCCTATCTCTTCCTGTGTACTTAACTATTACTTTCCTTACTCAGCTGTTGCTCTGCTGCATGCCTCCCATACTCAATCCTGTGTTTTCTTAGTACTTTACAGTTTATGACCTTCCCATTCTAGAACCCGAGTAGCATACTTCAGTCTACCTCAGTCTCACCATCCCACAAGGTGCTACAATATTATTATTCTGAAGTTTCCACTCTTTGGGTCCTTAATCCCGATTTCTCCAAACATCTCTGTCTGTGCTCACCAATGACCTCCTCACAACATCAGACTGCATCTCCAGCATCATGGGCTTCCACACCCATGGAGATCATAAAATATGATGCAACAATGCCTTCTTACACTGATATGTGGCTGCTTTAGTGAGGGTACAGTTGAGAGCATGTTATCAATGGCTAATGGATATCATTGTAAGCAGTGGCTGAGCAATCCTTGCTGTCTTTGAAGAAACTACCCTTCTAGAAAATGGCCACTGAACCACTGTCCTTAGAAATTAGCAGCACAAGTGCTAAGAGAATTTGATTTAAAGGAAGATAAAGAAAAAAAGGATCAGATTAATGAAGACAGAACACACACAAGACAGAAGGGATGATTCAGCTGCTGTTATTAGTCTTTAGATATATTTTTCTTTTAATTGTGACCAACGGGCAAGATTAATCAGTTTCCTAGCCAATCAAGGGTTACAGGCAGCAATTAAGGCTCTGAGAATAATCTTCAAATATGCAAATTCCAGAAGTGTGTAGTACAGACACTTGTAGAAGAACAGCTCCATAGCTCTGAAATGTTGGAGAATGGACTGGAAATAATCAGAAAAAATGTTTATATGTAAGAGTTCAGGTATGACTGTAGTAAGGTAGTAAACTTCTTCCTGATGTAAATCAAGAACTGCTAGCATTTATGATCTTTTAGCAGTAAATAAACCAAGTATGTCATAACAATATTAAACCTAAGAATCTTTGTCATTAACCTTTTGCCTCTTAAACAAATATAAAACTGAGAAGAGCAAATGCATTATTTTAATTACCTGCTGCTCTCACCAAATATTACATTTTATTTTCACACTATATCTGAAATATTAATCAACAAAATGATGATATATACTAGGTAAATAATGTTTTCCAAAAAGAATTTTCCATATAACTTTCCATTCAAAATAAAATTAAGCAATACTCAAAAGAGAAAAAACAGGGATTCTTGTGAGCAGGTCACGGATAAATCAGGCAGGTGTAGGAGAGATACTAACTGTAATTATGTAAATCTTCACTTACGGTAACTTTTACTCAAAATTTGATAAATACCATCAAAACATTTGTTCTTCTAATAAAATTTTTTAAAAGAAAATGGGATTTTCTTTTTTGTAGTAAGTTTTATCAGAAATTAGTGGGAAGCAATTATTCACATGGTCTGCTTTTATTAGGAAATCAAAGGATTTCTTTCTTAAAAATAAAGATTTTTCAATCTTGAATCATTTTCTGCAAGGAATACTTCTATTTTTCCACTTGTTGATTAGGTAGATGCATTTAATCAGTTGGAAAAATATTTGATTAAGCCTATCTTCTTCCCCATCCTTACAGAAGAGCTGAACAAAATCAGAAATGAGGCAAAACTATCAATAAGCAGAAATTCTGTACTCTAAACACAAGATGAGAGTTATAAGAAAAGTTGGAGAAGCCTTTTAAATTTTTTGATCCTTGCTGAATAGAGTGGAAAAGGTGATAGAGCAACCAAGGCACCTCAGAAAAGACAGATATGTCAGTTTGAACCATGTTCTAAATTCATGCAACAAGTTGTTTCCATTCAACCCAAGTGTACCTCTAATAGTTGAAGATTATTGACTTTGACAATCACTACATCTTTCCCTCATATGCCAGTGACAAATGGAATTGATGTGTTTTGATTGGTATGTCAGTTTGTTGACCACTTTTGCTTAGGAAGAACCTTTGAGTTTGTCGAGAGATTTTTATTGAAAGATAAAACAAAAAATTATCTGTTGGTAACAGAACACATAACTTCCCCATGATTTTTGATCAAATACTACCAAATAAAACTTCTTTCTCTTAACAGACACATAGGAAATAACTTTTATTTAGAGTACAAAATAAAAAAATTAGGATAATGTGAACCCATTACTAAATGGAAGGGGACCATGGTAACAGAGGGCACAGAGAAGACAGAGTTACTGAACACTTTACATCACTCCTCACTGGCAAGATCAGCCCTCTGACCCAGGAGACCAGAGTAAAGGATAGTTGGAAAGATGACTTTCCCTTGGTTTCCCTTTGTTAGAGACACCTAGGAAAACTTGACATCCATGAGTCCATGGGCCTTGAGGGGAAGCATCCACAACTGTTGCAAGAGCTGGCAGACACCAGAGTGAGGCTGCTCACAATCAGCATTGAGAGGTCATAGAGGTCAGCAGAGGCACCTGAGAACTGAAAGAAAGCAAATATCACTCCAATCTCCACAAAGGGCAAGAAGGAGTACCAGGGAACTACCAGACAGTCAGCCTCACCTCAGTCCCTGGAAAGCTGATGGAGCATCACATTCTGGAGACCACCTCTACATACATGGATGCCAAGAATATGATCAGGAGAAGTCAGCAGGGATTCACTACAGGTGAATCATGCTTGTCCAACCTGATTGACTTCTGTGATGAACCAGCTACCTGGATGGATGGGGGGAGATCAGTGGACTTTGCCTGCTTTGACTTCAGCAAGGCTCTCGACACTGTCTCACAACATCCTCACAGGCAAACTCAGGGTGTGAGGACAGTGAGGTGGGCACTGGACAGTGAGGTGGATTGAGATTGATTGAATGGCAGGTCCAAGAGGGTCATGAACAGTGGCACAGAGTCTAGGTGGAGGCCTGTCACTACTGGTGTCCCCCAAGGCTCAGCACTGGGTCCAGTATTGTTCAACTCATCCATGAATGACTTGGAGGAAGAGGAGATGCCTCCTCAGCAAGTTCACTGATGACAGGAAGCTGGAAGGAGCGGCCAATACCCCCTAGTGCTGTGCAGCCCTTCAGAAGGACCCGGACAGGTTGGAGAGATGGGCAGGGAGGAACCTTCTGAAATTCAGCAAAAGGCAAATGCAGGGTCCTGCACCTGGGGAGGAACAACCCCAGGCACCAGTACTGGCTGGGGCCTGAGCTGCTGCAAAGCAGCTCTGGGGAGAAGGGCCTGAGGATGCTGGTGCTGTCCATGAGCCAGCAGTGCCCTTGAGGCCAAGGAGGCCAGTGATACCCTGGGGTGCATAAGAAAGGGCATTGCAGCAGATCAAGGAGGGTGATCCTACCCTTCAGTTCAGCCCTTGTGAGGCCACGTCTGGAGTGCTGTGTCCAGTTCTGGATGCCTCAGGACAAGTGAGACATGAAGCTCCTGGAGCAGGTCCAGCAGAGGCAATGAAGGTAATAAAGACAGTGGAGCATTTCTCTTACAAGGAAAGGCTGAGAGATTTGTGCTTGTTCAGTCTCAACAAGAGACAGCTGAGAGGGAGCCTCATCAATGTCTGTAAATATCTCAAGGGAGGGTGTCAAGAGGATGGATCTGGGCTCTTCTTGATGGTGCAAAGCAACAGGATAAGAGGCAACAGGCAGGAACTGAACCATAGGAAGTTCCACCAGAACATGAGGAAGGACTTTGCTGCGCAAGTAATCATGCAGTAAGACAGGCTGACCAGAGAGGTTATGAAGTCTCCTCACTGGGGATACACAAAGCTCACTTGAATGTTTTGTTTGATAGCATGTGAGTATTGTGGATATATCAAGACATATGCAAGAATTAAATGGATTTCAAATTTGAACAGAGAGCTGCCACAAATAACTGCAGAATATGTAACTAAAAAAGGAGTAATCAAAAAAGTCAGTAAACATTTCTTAATATGAGAAGCATTTTCCAGATTACGGGCAATGTTGTTTGCCTGAATGTCTACAATTCTAATATTCCTCATTTTTCTCATGTAGTAAAAGTTGCTTATCAGTAAATAGTTTTTATGGTTGTCTTTCCTTTAACCATTCTACTACCAACCTATTCAGAATATAACTATATCATATGAAATACCCAGGAAGCATTAGAATGAAGAACCATAAATTAGGAAGGCATAAGCTACAGTAGCAGAAATATTAGGAAGATTATTAGTTGCATAAAATATTAAGTCATGTCATTTCTATTGCTCATGAAATTGTTGGTCATACAGTAATTTGTATTACCAATGCTGTGGTAGGCTGCTTTGTACCACAATCCCGGACATTGCCAGGCACAGTATGAGAAAAGATGGGTCTCTCCCACCTGCTGCTTGCCATCTAGTGCCATGGATTTGCCTACAATTCTCTCTGAGAGTTGGAGTCATCTGTGTTTCCAATTCTGATCAGTATGGGTTCCCATGTCCAAGACTGGCTGCAGGTTAGTTAAGGCAGAGATGGGGCACAGATGCTACATATCCCCTTTTTTCTAGAGTTCATTTCCCAAACTGATGATGACACCAAATGAACCCCAGAAAGGAAAGAGATAGTTCAAGAATGTCAAAATGTTTCAACATTTTAACTGGCTGTAAGATGCATAAACGTACTGCAAATGTCAATCATTTGTGGCCTAAGAGGACAGAATCCAGGTAAATTATGTTATTTTTTACCCCAGTTAAACTGTGAGTCCAATATAAATATTTTATCACTAAGCTTCTTACATTTTCAATGTCTTCTCTAATCACCTGCAATTTACTTCAGTTGCAGCTGTGCAGTAGAAAGGGTCAGAGGAAACAATGACAAGATATCACCTTATTTCCCCTTGTCTTCCATATTTTAAACCTGCAAATCTACACTTGAAACAAAACATTCATTAAGTCTCAAGAGGCAAAGACTATGAAACTCTCAATTTCTACTGAAGATATCAAAGTAAATGATAAGAAGCTTTTGTATTTGCTGGATTTGCCTGGGAGAGTTAACTTTCTTCATAGTAGCTGGTATGGGGCTGTGGTTTGCATTTGTGCTGAAAACAGTGTGGACAATTCTGGGGCATTCTCATTATTGCCTTTCAGTGCCCACACACAGTGAAGGCCTTTTCGGTTTTTCACGCTGCCCCAAAAGAGAGGTTGGGATGTGCAAGAACTTGGGAGGGGACACAGCTAGGACAGCTGACTCTGACTGGCCAAAAGGATATTCCAGAGCATATGGAAACATGCTCAGCATATAAAGAAGCAGAGAGATAGGAACATTTGGAGTGAGGGTGTTTGTCTTCCCAAGTCACTGTTATGCCTGATGGGGCCCTGTTCTCCTGGAGATGGCTGAACACCAGTATGCCCATAGGAAGTGGTGAATGAATTCCTTGTTTGGCCTTGCTTGCATGTGTGGATTTTGCTTTCCCCATTAAACTGTCTTTATCTCAAGCCATAAGTTTTCTCACTTTTAGTCTTTTGATTTTTTCCCTGTCCCACTGGGAAATAGTGAGCAAGCAGCTGTGCAGTGTTCAGCTGCACACTGGGCTTAAACTATGACACAAGGTTTGCACTGATTTTCTGAAGAGTATATTTCTGGAGTTTCTCTTCTGCAGAAAAAGGGACTATCAGACTATTTCTAGGCTAAGGAGGGAGCAGGGGCAGGAATAGGCAAGAGGTGTATGGTTTTTCCCATGTAGAAGAAAAAAGCAAAAGAAAAAAAGAAGTTGCTGAAGGGAAGAGTCTATTCTTCCAATGTGAAATGATAACAAGTGAAACTGAACAAAATGATCAGATTATATGAAATATTTATATGTACAGCAAATAATAATTCTCATTTTTCCTGTTTCTTCTGATCCTGCAGTACTGTTTATTTATAGAATATTGGTATATTCTGGAGAAGAACAGACATTTCCCTCCACATCGCTACTCCAGTTAAGCTTAATTACTTCCTTGAAAATACATAAAAATAGATAGAATTAGATTAGACAGACAGCTCAAATAAGGACACGTGTGCAGTTAAAAAAAATTTGGGGTGAGGTTGGGAGGGGATATGATGACACGTATTCTGCCAGGCATCTTGTCTGAATATTTTGAAACTGAAGCTGGCTGCCATTGCAAACAAAAAATCCCATATAACATGCACCTTATAAAAACTTAAACTTAAGGGGAAAGTAGAGAATTATTTTCACCAGGAAGTGTAGCAATGCATGTAAGGAAAAGCTGTAACATTTCATAGACAGCAGGTTTTTCATCAGTGTCCTACATATGTGGATTAAGCCTTGAGAGTGTGACAAAATTGGTAGACAGGAATAACAATCCATATGGATTCTAGCTACAAACATGTGATTGAGCTTCCTTATCCCAGAACTTCCCATTACCCACAACCCATTATTTTCCCAGGGCTTCAGTTCTTTCTAAAATGTTTTCAGTTTCCTCAATGCATGTAATAATGCCACTATTTTTTTTTCATGCTATCTTTTAAAATGTGCACTTGGCTAGCAGATAAACAACTCCAAACTTTTAAATGCTTACATTTTGTTTTATATTAGTCTAGTTTTTTTGAGCCAAAGAATAAAATAAACATACTGAATGCTACTGATAAGAGAGATAGATTACTTCAGATTTCTCTTTGTGTTTACTGACAAAAGGCAGTGTGCAATAGCATACCAGGTTTGTTCTGAGTGAAAAATGAAGCCTAGTTGGTAGATTAACCATCTACAAAATGATTCCTTGCAGAGTACAGTATGGCTCTTTGCACTCTAATATCTTATGCAGCAAATCTGACTAAATTACATCTTTAATAAATCATTTAGTACTTAGCACGTTTTGCTAATTATTTCAAAATACTGTAATCCTACATTATTTATATGTTAATTTTTTTTATCCTAGAAGAACAATACTGCGCATAGTGGATTGGTACCTTCAGTAAACAAAACAGCAATATGAAATATATATCTACCAAGAGAAGGCACCATAATTATGCAGCAAAGTGATCATTTAGGATTTGGAAAAGGCTAAACATACAACACATTCTACTGTGTGCCACTAGATATCCATATACTTCCTAAAACTGTGGAAAAATCATAAGTCACAAAAATAAAGCTGCAAAATATCAAGAAGACAGATTTGTAATCACAATCATGCATGAACAATTACATATTGCAAACGTAAAGATCATTCAAATAAATGTAACTGATGGATAATCCTCACAGGGTGCAAGTCAAAGTAAACAGACAGTCCACTTTAGAAAGTGTCTAGTGAATTGATTTAACAAGTTTAATGTGAGCATCAGTGTGGGGCTATTACTGATCGTAAGCTTTACTGATGTTATTTGTTCGCTTGGAAAAATACCGCTCTTTGGAATGAGCACATTAAGGCTAAAATTGCAGAGAAAACCCCATTACAACTTTATTGCTGGCAAATTGGAACCAAACCTTGTCTGTATATCAATTACTTAGAGTTACCACAGAGATAAATCCTTTTTTTTTTGTATAGGCTCAATCTTGAAGACAGTGATGAGAAAACTCCTTATTATACCCTACCAACATCACTAGGTTTTCTTAGCAATTTCAAGAAATTGTCAATTAAGTTCTTTTTATTAGGTTCCAAAAGCTGTTAAGTCAAACACAAATCTATCATAAGGCTTGTAACAGCATGTTATTTAGGCACATTTCAATGTTACACTCTTTCATTATCCACCTACCCAAACCCTAATCAAAAGTTCCCCTAAAGTGAAGGAGTTTTCAGTTTTCCCATCTCAAGGTTCAGATAAATTTAGAACTCTCATTTCTTGCAGCTGGTCATATGAGTAATACCGATTTAAGTGAGAAGAAATTTCATTATTTAGATGGTTTTAGACACCAATACAGTTGCTTACAAGATCATTAAAGCAGAAGGACACACTAATGTATTATTGCACAAAATAGTTAAAGCAATAATATTTATGAACTCTACCAAATATTAGTACAAACCCATTGTATTTTTATGGTCTTTGCTGCCTGGTAGGGTTTTCTTTTAAACAGCTACCTCTAAAAATGATAGTTGATAAGGAAAGTTCTTGTTCAGATCCTAGAGCTGCAGTACTGAAATGGGCTGCACTCTTTTCTCCCTGAGTTAAGAAAAATAAAAATCTTTGTAGGAATGATGCTTCCAAGTCTCCAGAAAGAGAAAGGGGCCAGTTATTTCATATAGGAACAGCACAGTGAGGAGATAAACAGGTATGCTATCAAGACACCTACTTGTTAGATGTCCCAGCCAGAGATAGAGTACCTGAGAAAAAGTAGGGGGGAAGGAAAAGAGACATAGTTTTGATTAAGATCTATGTCTAGTCACTTAAGTTCAATATTACTACAGTTCACATTTCAGATGACATGTTAAATAAGAATTACATTCTGCACCTGGTGATGCATGATCCAGATTTATTAATAAAGGAATTGTATGGTACTCCACCTGAGTGTCTCACCTCTCAAAAGAAACTGGAAATTATTTTGCAGTCATCTAGTTGGTCCTCACAAACTGATGAGCAGGGCTACTTTTGTCTGAATAGAAAGAACTACTTGCTATGAATCAGAACGTCTTAACATCAAAAATGCTACCTAGATGTGTTAGACCTAAAGGGATAGATAGAGTGACTAAAGACACCTTAAGAGACGTTAGCATGTTGCAAGAGAGGACATGAAAGTAGTTGTGCATGGGAAACAACGTGGCAGAAAGATTCAAAGTTACAACACAGTCTTTTGTGCTCAAATATTCCTTTTTTTTGCTTCAACAGCTGGCTTCAGGTACAGCCATCCCAATTCATTCTACAGCATCCTGACTAGTTGGTCACAGGCTAATGACATTTGAAGAGGAAGAAGGTCAAAGTTATCATTACAGTGGTGACAACCAATCACAGTGAAAAAAAGTTTTATTTATTACACTTAATATAAGAAACCTTTACTGTGGAATATAATTGTACTGTCACTACACACCAGAGATTTTTAATCCCCAATCATTTCAACATATTTTACACTTCATTACCTTTTCAGTTAGATATTGCAAGAAAGACTCTCTTGAGTCTACAAAAAAGCCTTAAAAACTGTACTGTTTTTCACTCTTATATTTCACCTATAAGAAACAGTGGATGATGAATTTCAGTGAAGGAAAATACACATATTCTGCACAAGGTAGGTAAAGAATATACAAGAAAGAATAGTCATAATATTTTGTTAAAGTTTAAAAAGATTTAACAATTTGTTTCTGAAGCCATGAAATCATAAAATATCTGTTAGTAAGATGTTTATAAGAACTTGGGTATGATACTGTGGCACACAGTATAGCATTGTCTTAGCTAAACAAAATGGACTACATCTCTCCCCAACAATGCACAGTGCTCTAACAAACAAATACAAAGTTACATTGCCTCTAGGAGGAGATTACCTCCGATGATTCTCATAAGTTCTAATAAGTGTCACTGTGAAAAGGTAAGCTATTGTATCCCTGGGGATTTTATTCCACAAAAATCTATCACATACAGTCATTTTTTTTTCACATAATATAGCCTTATTCTGTACTGATTGAGTATAATCTAGACTTCATAACAAAAAAATTATGCTCTTGACATAATGTGGGTTGTCTAGTTAATTATATCATGACATAAAAATACATTTTTGAATTCTTTTGTTTGTTCTTGCTAAATTGGTAAAGTGGACCCTGAAATACTAATTCTGGAATGTACTATACATATGGAAAGAGATCTATTTTGCTCTGAGTTTTGTCTTATTTGTGTATTCATTACAATCTCCATTTCAATACAAATGGATCGTGCAATTTTTTTTTTTTTTTTTTAAATTAACACACCACAGCACTCTTACAGCATGGAAACCTCTGACCTTCCTACACTAGATTTCACTAACACATCAACAAGTCTAAAAAAATCACTGTTTTTCCCAAGACTTTTCAAGTACATATTATTTCTTTTTGGAAACAGCCCGTTTGCTTTTTCATTTAAAAAAATGTACACTTCTTCAGTGTCAAAGAAGTAGAAACACAGTTTGTGACATATCAAAATAGCACACTTTAAGAAAGGCAATGAACAACAAAAATAGAATCTGCCTTTTCTCTCTTTTTTAAAATCTTTTCTTCTGAGTTGTGAAATTTGTAAACACTGTAAAATTAAACCAATATGGTCTAAATTATGAGTCTGTCTGAACTGAGCTTTATTGCACCAAATTATTTCCTTGACAAAAAGATACATGGGAAAAAACCCTTAAGTTCTAGTAGAAGCAAAAAGATAGTGCCTAGGAAATAAGGGACAGTAAAGAAAAAATGAGCAACTCTGAATCTGAAATAATTTAGAAAAACTATAAAACAGAGTCATGTAAATCGGAAAAAAAAGTGATACAAAAAATCTCAAAAATTACTTCTTGTCTACCTTCCACCATATTTTCTTCAAGACAACAGCAACATACTCACATCAAGCAGATGCAAAACACAATACAAAAATGTGTCTTTCAATTTGAAGAATCATTCAGAAGCTTTATTTTCATAATAACCAGCCACCAGACTAAAAAGAATTTTGGAAAAATGCATCAGAGTTTGTCTTGCCAGACAACCTTGGGGTATCAGCATCAAAACAAATTAATTCTGCAGTGGAATCCTGACCTGTGGAAAATAACTTGCTATTTTCTTTGGCAATGGAAGGGCTATTTTGACACTGAGTTTTGCCACCAGTTTCACGACACCTGGATTTTACTTGCTGGCTGATCATTTCCTATGGGAATTTATTTTTGAGAGGCCATTCTTTAGGCTATTTTGAGATAAAGATAAACTGAGAAAAATTTTGGCTATCAGAACACTCTGTGTAGATATATGACCCAGAATAACAATACAAGTTGATGTCTACCAGCAGTTCAATTGAGTAACAATTTTCAGTGAAGGTATTTCATATTTATACTGATGTAAATACGACATAGCTAGAGGAATGTGAGCTTCCCAGCTGGAGTTTTACTAGGATTAATCAACTACAATGGAGGGCTTATCCACTGGAATCTGGTTGGCATGATATAAAACATCAATGACTAAATGGTCACTGCTGGTAAAATTCCATTTAATCAGCACACTGATGAGTCAGAAAGTAGCTTAAGGTAAGGAAGCTAAAAGATATTTAATGTTTTGCACTTAACTCTCAAAGCCTTTCTACAAGGCACTCTCTAACATGAGAGAATAAAAGTGTGAAGAAACAATATGCTAAGATGATAAATGATTTATCAGGAGTAGAAATTTAAGGCATATTTTCCCCCACATTCAATTCTCAGTTCTCCTTTCAGGGGCAAAGAGGCTTTTGGCAGTAGAAAAAGACCAGATGGAGTCTTTGTCTACCTCTGGTTCACCTGGAGTTTGTTCATCTGAAAGCTGGAAATTTTCACCCACTTATCTAAGAACAGAATGGAGTCTAGACAAGGAATTGGAAATCCAGTTACTACACCTATCAAAGACAGAGAAATCCTTTTTCCTGCAAAAGGCAGGACTAGCTGAGGCTGACAAGAGATAGTCACCTTTTTTTTTCCCCATGTATATGGTATGTGTAACATCAGTTTTATGCTCCTGAACAGTTATGTTGGAAACCAGAGCATCTGGCACTGCAAGATGTTACGCTTAGAGAATACAGTGTTCTCACCTAACCAAGAGTAACAGAAGTTGAATTCTATCATTCATTTCCACTTCAGTGTATACATATTTTCCTCTTGTACTTCAGAGTTTAATGATTTTTAGAATCCTATCATTGACAGGATTGAAATACACCAATAGATCATAGTAACTTGAATAACATTCTTAACAGAAAAATCACCCCTCTATGATTTCCAAAAGATGATGTTAATTGAGAAAACTTTCTCATAGATAAACTTTTCTACTGAATTTTTTTTTAACAGCCAGACTCACTATATGCTCTCTTTTTAGAGAAAGTAGTACCATAGGAACGTGCAAATAACAGATTATTATATACTGGAGGGATTTGTATATAAGAACACAAGAATGTTTAGAAATGTGCAAATTTCTAGAGGCATTGTTATTTTTAGAGCCATGGAGATGTTTTCTCTTTATGCAGTTAAGGAATTACACATTTTCTGAAACTCCTTTGACCAAGAGATAAGTAGATAAGAAAGTTGACAAAAAAAATATTTGGTAGAATTTGTTTAATATACATGAACTCTAAAATTGCTTGATTAAAATGAAAAAAAAAACATTAAAATAATCAGTTTAGTAACAGAAAATTTTATTTATTTGTTTGTCATATGTTCTATTTTTCCTTTTTTACATCTTCCTGTTGGTTTCAAGCTTGCACCTATTAGCACTGATTTCAGCTATATGGTGTTGTAACAACAGGTGAGAAATGCCAATATTTATATGTGGGTAAAAGGCTCATACAAAAGACAGATTTTTAAATATGAGAGGATTGCAAAATTATTTTAGCCTTTTACAGAAAATTGTCAGATCAGAGGACAAATGCTAAGAACTGACTTATTTAAATCTTTAGGACTGTTTTCAATAGTTGAATCAATATGCGTGTCTAGAACCTTGTTTAAGAAAACTATTCACCATGCAAAGTTTTAAATGCACAATATCAAAGGATAATTTTTGACATTTTGATTCATACATGCTTATAAAGCTCCAAGACAACATGGTTTAATTATAAAACATATTTCTACTGCCTTAGTCATGCCAATTAAATTTGATTGGATACTTTCTTTATTCAACAAGCCCCTTTCATGTCATTTTAATTTACTGTCAAAGCAGCCTGAATATTGGAAACTAAATTATTTACTACAGCCCATAAGCCAATAATGTTCCATTTGTCTCTTACAGAGGGAGACTAGACTAACAAGATTATTAAGGACATTACTTGTAATAGCGAATGTCCTTCACTTTATTTGAGCTTCATGCTGTGCTTTCAGAGATCATACTTCAAAAGAGCTCCATTTCATTCCATCACAGAACTTCTGATATAAATTATTCTTTACTAGCTTTGTAATACTCTGATCATAGAGAAAGTGGACCTGATCTTGTTGGGTAAAAACAGAAGCCTCTTTTCTAAGATAACTACAGAGTTTATTTCTGTTATACACCTTTGATATACTCCCTTGTGCCAATAACACAGATCAGGCAGAAATCAGCTAAATTTATCACACAATGATAACATCTCAGAGATTTAACTCACAAGAGCTTTGGTTGTCTCTGCAATGATTTCAAAACAAATTCTGCAATCTAATTCATGTGGTTAAAATCAATCTCATAAGTTCTTTAAAACATTGTGTAGAGAACGCAATAACGGTAATGCAGAACAGGCTTCAGGAAACCAACTGATCTAGCATTTCACAAAGAGACTTGAAAAATAGATTACAAATCGTCTAAGATATAAGCATGTCATACAGCCTGATAAATTGATATAAGATTACAAACACAAAGAAAGACAGACGAGATAATGAACTGGAGAAGGTAATTCTTGTCCTAATGTTAGATCCACTCTGCCTCATAGTTATCACTCAAGTTCAGCAAGACTCTGAAATAGATTATTAACTCAAAGCAAACAAATTATCTAGTTTAAATCTGTGAACCTGCTTACATGACTAAACACATTTAAATCTTTGTCTTAACTCAGATTTGAGATTTGTGACTTGTGATACTGGAAAGTGTTTCAAAAATCAAAAAGAAGTAATGAAAAGAAGAAAGGTTTTTAAAAACTACCTGGAAAAAATCTTCAACTTTAGAAAAAGCAGTTACCATATGGGATAAACAAAAGCCTCCTTCAAGAACAAAGAAAGAAAGGTAGAAGATAAGGTAATTCCTCTAACCCCACAGATATACCCAAGAAAAACACCCCGCCTTGTGCAATGCACTGCGTGCTGAATTTCAGATACCAGCATGAATGAAGAAGAGACATTACTAGTCCCATTTCTTCTGCATAAAAGACTGACTATCCCAAGCTAAGAAGATAAATTTGAAATACTTGTGAAGAAAGAATCAGGAAAATAGCTTAGGATCAGTACCATAAGTCTTGCCTACTTACTAGCACTGTGAAAACTGTGATTATTTTGGGTTTGCCATTTTTGTCCATTTCAATTGCCTTAAGCTTCTATGAAAAGCTCACATGATACAATGTGAAATCTGTGAAAGAGTAATATGATGACAAAGATACACCTCTCTTCATATTTGTCAGAAAAATGATAGAATAGTCAGATAAATCAAATTCTTAAAAATCTGAAATATCCTGGAAACATTCACAAAAATTAGAAACAAGTACAAATTTTTAAATTTATTCTACTAAAAATGTACTTTCATTATTATTTCCACATGCTTGCTAGGTTACCCACTCAGCAATTTCATTAGTTAGAAGCTTTTATATAATTTCTGCTTTTTGCAAAACAAAACAAAGTTCCTGAATATGCAGAAATAAAATGTGGGAAAAGACAATAATGCTTTATTGACAAAAGCACTTTCTTATGATGGAGGAGGGCATAAGGTGATAATTTAATGTTCCAGCACAGATTTACTGGATAATGGCCAAATATTTCAAAGCAAACACAGCTGTAATATTTATGTTAAAAACAACGGGCTAGGGTGGCAGTCAATCAGACATTCTGTATCCTTCAAGTACTGACAATAAATTGTTTCTTTCCATACAACAGAAAGATTATTAAAGTGTAACATGACAGAAACCTTTGAGAAAATGTTTTTTTTACAGAAAGGATTTCTTACTTGCTTTTTCAAGTGTCTCTTAAAGGCAATCCCATTCACCAGCATCACTTAATGATTTTAACAGAATTGGAAATGAAACTGAGAAATATTACTAAAAATAATGCTGCTGCTGTTAATGCCCAAATCCATAAGAATGGAGAGAAATTTTAATTCTTTATATCTTCAAGACCATCTTGAATCGTTTTTACAAATCTGTACTGGAACTGTGTATGTTATACATATAAAAGAGTGCATGAGAATAGTTAAAATCTGATCTGAACAACTGAGCAGAAACTTGACTTTAAACGGGGGACTTAATCAAAGTGAGAATTGCAGAGTTTGATGTCACAAAATTGGATATAGCAAACACTCTTGTTTTATTCTCTGTGGTAACATGCAACATATCTACTCCATCTGCTGTGGTAAAAATGTTCTGGGACATACAAAGTCAAAAATTACTCAGTGATCCACTTAAAAAATGAAAAAACTCATACTTTAATGTTTATACATTGAAACGCACTTCACAACTCTAGTACACTTATGATATGCTTTCCTATAAATGTTTAAATAAAGAGAGTCCTAAGGCTTCCAGATTATCAAACTCCTGGATATACAATCTTGAAAATTCCACAGATTACAGAAAATTATGCATAATTTATATTTTTCAGGTTTAGATTCATTATCAAGAGTGTTAAATCTAGATGTATTTCAACAGTTTGAAAGTCAAAACCACAGACTTGGTGTTTTTTATTCGACATCCACTGATGCAAGAGAATCCAATGAGCATTTCTTTCAACTTTGCTTTCTATTGGTTGCTTTCTATTAGTTACTTACACAGGACAAATATAAATATTTCCCAGATACGATTAAAAAAAGTGAAAGAAAAATTGAGAATTTTAAAAAAACAAAACAAATCCCAACCCTAAATTCAAAGGATGAATCCCATAATGTCGATGTAATTTTCTACGAAACAAGAGCGTAAGTTCTAATTGTTAAACTGAGTCATACAAGCTGCAAGCCTGATCAAAAATTTTAATCCATTTGTATAAAAATAAATTTTTAAAGATATATGCTGTGAATGCATGATATTCTCATATTCTGCAGGATTAAGCATAAATGCAGCATTGAAAAAAACCACCACACTGAAATATATTTTGCATTCCTATATAAGGAAAATGAAATTTGTCTATAATATACATGTGTGTTTCATTTATGCCTGTGTGTATGCATTAATCTACATGTAATATAGGCATGAACAAAAAGTATAAAAATATACTATATTCAAACGAGTTATTCTAGCAATTTGTCCGTGGGAGAACACATATAATATAAGACACTAATACGGTCACTACAAACACATATATATTTATATGTACCCCCAGGATACATATGTAGGAGCTGGAATACATATACATATAGGAGCTGGAATTAATCTCAGGGCATTTTGAAATCCAGTCTCCTTGTTTTTATCCCGAACATTTATTTCGTTTGGACCTACGTGATAGGAAACCCTTCCTTTTTTATATTCATGTATGTTTTTGATAAACATAAAGCTAAAATAATTCAGTGGTAAATTAGGCCTTGTAAAACTATATAGAAAGATGTCCAACAAGTAGTTTCATGTCACTTTTCTTGATTTATGTTCCAGATGTATTTGTATTAAAAGACAAAAAAGCTGAATTCTTTAACATTTTAGTATGAAAAAATATGTGCATAAACTAATGTGGGGTTTTTTTTGTGATTGAACTTTATACACCATGTTCCATTTTGACTGAAACAGTAAAATAACTAGCATGTTGCCTCTCTGAAGCCGAAAGCAATTTCCTTTTCTAATTTTAGTTATGCAAAGCCTATGGGCATCATCAGCATTTAGTAATTAGTTTTATAATTACTGCTGTTTTGCTCACTGTCATTCAATTTTTCTTACAACATGGTCTGGGATTGAAACATCCCACATCCACAGCTGTGTAAATTGCCATCCATTTATAAGACAAAAAAAGTAACATTCAACATACATCATTATTCAGTCAAGAATGTGTTATTGGTACTTAGGTGATGCTTTGAGTACATAAGCTGCACAGTAAAATACAAAGAAAAATATATTTAAAACACTTAATAATGCTTTATAAGACAGGATAGTCTGGAAAATCTAAATGGGAAACAAAAGAATTTCCATTAAATGATATTCAGATTATCACTGATACCAATATCTATTACAAATGAGGGGAAAACAAATCTATTTTTGTTAAAAGACATACTGAGCTGAAAAACAGTTGAATTCAGAGTTCCTAATAGTGTAGTTTGATCATTATTGATAGAAGAATTGGTAGACTGGTAACTAACTGCAAAGTCATCTAACCAAGAATTACCTATCAATACATTTAGATATGATACTCCAAAATATCTGACGTCATTGACCAGTTAATTTTATGAATCCTAGAAATACAAATAGGTTTCAGTACGACATATCTGCTTAAACCCAGTAATTTTTCTTAAAGAGCTTATATCACAGCAAAATTAGAGATTGACTAGAATTCTTATGTTACTGTTTTAAAAATATTATATTCCAGATTTTATACTTTTTAAAATTTCTAATTTGAAATACTGTATCAATTATGATTTTTAAAGAGAAGAGATGTAATAGTCAAATAAGAATGAAAAATCTATCTTTTCTCCTTAAAAAACCCCATAATTTCTTCAGTGAGCAGAAGTACAATATTCTCTAGAACATGTACGGTTTTCAGAAAATAATCATGGAGAGAAGAAAGTCCTACAAAAGGTTCTGCCGGCGTCAGTCAGCTACCACGGACGCCAGCCTGCTAGAGCAGAGCTGTGCACTGAGGGGAACCCTCAGCAAGGGTGCACCAGGGAACACCAGCACCAACAGGACATCAGCAATGGAACCACTCATATTTGCCATTCCTTCCTTCCTCCCAGAAAGCAGAGTAATGAAATCTTTTCAATCTTATTCCCTATCCTTTGTCAAGCTTAGCTAGGAGAAAACAGCTGCTAATAAACATAAAGCTGTTACACACAAAGGGCTAGACAGTGCTCAGCCCAGTGAAGGGATGGAGCAGATATGCTGCTGCAGAGGAGAAATTCAGGCAGATTGCTTTAAAGGATTTTTGCAGTAGTGTCTGCTAGTTTATGTTTTGTGACACAGCTAAAGCCTTACATTTTTTCAAGTGAGAAAATAATTCTAAACATTTCTTGATACAAAAAAAATCTCGATTTAGAATACTTCTCAATGAATATACACGGTTCAGTATGACCTAAGTCAGAAAAATTCATGTTTTTCCCAAAGAGAAAAATTTTTAGACCCTTTAGCAAAACCTGGGAAAAAACAACCAAACGCTTTGTCTCCATACCAAGTATGAGATGACATCTTCAGAGTCAAGACTCAGACAACCACCACAGTGGGTACTTAATGCTCCTGCAGAACATACCAACTGCTCTTGCCCTACAGATTAATAGTCACAGCCCACTTCACACGCCATCCCTCAGATCATTCAGAGCCCACAAATTGCCAGCAGGGGCCTCTCAACCTTATTTGTGGTGCAGGCAGGTGTTGGGATGCCCCTACGCAGGGTGCCCAGCTGAGCTGTTCCAGCAGCAGGGCCCGAAGCTCCCTGGGGGCTGCGCAGTGCCCCACAGCCCAGCTCCAGCCTCTGCCCCACCAGCTGCCGGCCAGCAGAGCCACACGGCCCTCAGGGCCCCGCTCTGGCAAGGGCGTTTCTGCCCAGGGATGCAGGTCAGTCAGGACATTTCTGACGCATGCATGAGCCGTGCCTTTGAAAGACTGATGCCTACACACCATATCAATAACCAGCTTTCATCTTTTCAGAATTTTTCTCGTTCATTTTGGAGTCTTTGGGATTTTTTTTCTTTTCTTTTTTCTTTCTTTTGTGTATGGGCAAATATCATTACCACCTCTGTTTCCCTTTGTTCCCTAAAAAAACCCAGAATGCACATAATTTTTGGGTAGAAGAAATAATTTCTGCTTTTGAACCTCAGAAAAAAGCCAGTTGAGGGACTATCTGGCTATAAGTAACTGGATCATTCCTTCAGGAAAAAAACAAAAGAAAACAGAAATCCCCAACCTAGGAATCCAAACACAAAATCTGTGAAATAAAAATTCATGTACTTGTTGTGCCTGAGAGGTTTTGGCCTTCATTACCAAAACACATTGATCCACATATAAAGCTTTCTCATCTCTGAAATATGCAACAACACTTTTATTGAAACAGTGGGAAACACACCTGAATAAAACCCAGTTGTTTCTAACAGAACTGAAGTATTATGTGCATTGATACACCATTCAAGTTGGATGCAATGAATGTCCTACACTATGTCTTCCACTTATTTTAATGACATGCTACACAGTATTTAAAAAAAAAAAAAGCTGCAAAATCTCATCTTCATGTGTTGTTCAGGACAACTATTACTAATGTATGGGAATATCATTTCAGAAAAATACTTTAGAAGCTAGAGTTACTGATTGACTAGAGCCTATTTAGATGCTTGTTTATATGTGGGTAGAGAATTTAGCGGCAAAAAGCTGAGAGAGGAAGCTGAGCTAATCCTCCCGCACTACAAACATGGAGAGCTGTTTTGGGAATTCTGCCTGAAAATACCCTCTTCGCTTCAGATGGATCCAGTAAAATAGTGCAAAAGGGGAATAGACTATTCAATAGTAAAAAAATACTGTCTGATGGGTGGAGCAGATAACATAAGTTATTAGCTGTTGCACTCTTTTTTACTAGCTTTTGAATACACTCTGTAACAACATCTGCAAAGTATTTTGAGAGCTTCAAATTACAATCTTTGTATAAATGTGAAGAAGTAATATAGTACATTCCAGAAACCTCTTCATTCATAAAATATTCCTGACCATATGTCTGTAAACTAATAGCAATCACCAAAATGGCATGAAACATGGCACAAAAAGTGTGAAAATAACACATGACAGAGATCTGATGCATCTTCAGGGAGAAGTTTCAGGGGAAAACACTCTAATGTCAGCAACATTGAGTGGCTATCAGAAATTTATTTCTTCTCATTTTGTCATTACCAATTAATCCCAACTACACTGACAGTAAAAGGTTAAAAAGGAAATAAATTAAGATGATTGTCAATCATTACATACAGAAAAATAATTAACTCAGTATGTTTATTTATCTATTTTTTGCTAGTTGATTAAATGAATGATTGATAACAGGTTTCTTGTTTTCTTTTCCTTCATTTTGTCAGTATAAATGATCAGTATGAAACTAAACAGAGACATTAAGTTGGAATTGTTAGAAGCACAAAATAGAAAGCAGATGTATCTAGATTATTTCAACTTTCTTGTTACTCTAGTATAATTTAGTAAAATCCATTTATATATACACAAAGAGTTTCATTAATAGCAGAAATAAACAGTAACCTGACTTACTTTCTTCTCAAATATTAGATATTAATATTCAGGGTTTCCTTTTAAAAAACAGTCTTTTAATAATTTTGTAGAGAAATTGTGCACATGAATACACTTATCCCATTTATCCTCAGATAAATATACAAATTTTCATTGGATAACTCATAACTAACAGTTTGTGCAAAGATGCCAAAGCATTCTTAAATTCTGACTAGTGTTCTGAGTGACACAACCCTAGTATATAGCTTTGGAGAAGATATAAGGGAAAATATGGGCTCAGTCAATTGAAAAATTGTCCTTTGGGTAATGTGAGATGAGGGAAGAAAGTAACCCAGAGAGACAGTGGTCTCTTGTCTGCCCATAAGCGTACACTCAGCATCCTCCCAGCAGAGAAATGGTGAGTTAGCCCTCTACATAAGCAAGGATTTTCTTTTCTTCCTCACTTCATAAGCAAGAGAAGCAAGACCTAAGTTCTGAAATCACTCCAAATTTTTGAGGACAGATGAAATCCCGAGACTCTGAAGTGAGGACTGAAGCATAGTTTCCCCTGAGCTGACCAAAAATTGCTAGGTGGCTAGGAAAGTTAACTGAGTGCAACTGCATTTTTGAAAGTTGAAGGAATTGACTCAGAAGTCTGAGGAGACTGGTTTTATACTGGATTAAAAGAAAGTAAAATGTCTTTCTCCCAGAGCGATTCGCAGTGGCAAACGGTTGAGAGCTTGAAACCTTTGTTACTTACAGAATTTACTGTTGAGACACAACTGAAGGAAGTCACTGGCAAAATCTGTGGCTTTCTTTCCACTTTTGCAGAAACTACCTGACTGGGAAGCAGCCAATTTTTTTTTGTTGAAGACGTGTCGCCTCTCTTTTCACTACTCAGAAGTACTAGAGACAGCTGAGCTCAAATCATGCACATAGTTTGAGTTCACTTAACTCTAATTTTGAACCAGAGGAAGTGTGATTTCAGGAGGAATTACTGTCTTCCTCTCTCCATACAAATTCTTGCTTAAGTTAATATGCTCTCATAGAAAGTCAGTTACTTTTCCTCATTCCTAATTTCTGTGCACCACAGTATTAGGATTGTACTGACGCTAAGGCAGGTTTGGGTTGAAGGGAACCATTTGTGTGTGCTTAGGAAGGATCTTCTAAGCTCACTCAGTTTGGCTGTGCTGTGGTTTCCCTTGTCCAGATAAGAAATTGATACCCAACATGACAATGTAAGTTGTCTAAATAAGACAGGTATCAGACTGGAAGGTGTCATAAGGAATGTTTCGGACAACTCTGAACAGATTTTCTTCTTCTCCAGAAATCTTCTGAAGTCTGAGGGTAAGATAATATTGCACTTGTACTATCCTGACCCATTCAATACCCTAACTGTGAAATCGACTTGCCCCAGAACATTACTTCCCCACTCTCACCTTGTGGTTCTCTTTTGTTCAGTACTTTCTATGACAACCTGTCCCTGCTGAAAGAATTATGACATTGAAACAAATTATAAAATCAAGGGTAACCTTTAGTATTGATAATTATTCATGAGAGTTTACCTCGATATTGTTCAATCCTTATCAGCAGAAGGAATCCAGAACCACATCACAATGAGACAGACATTCAGGTTAATTCCCAAAGTAAAAATAACCCACCAAAATGGCATGTCCATATTACATGAAAATGTATATCAAATAGGTGTCAC
Organism: Donacobius atricapilla; assembly: GCA_013397315.1. Lineage (NCBI taxonomy): Eukaryota > Metazoa > Chordata > Aves > Passeriformes > Mimidae > Donacobius > Donacobius atricapilla. The sequence goes on along the minus strand of WBMY01001711.1, from coordinate 158,281 downwards.
TGGGTTAAACCAAAGAATATCACACCGGAATAGCTACTGCAAGTTTTACTTTAGGTTTTTATGACACTGTTACTGAAGTATTCTCTTCAGCTGCGGTTTCCTCCATTCTCAAAATATGTTAGAAAATTGGATACGACTTGAGTAAAAGCTAAAAGAGTGATTAGTCTTCTAAAAGTCATTCCCTATAGTGAAAGACTAAGAAAGCTCAATTTATTTAGTTACTGAAAAGAAGGTTAAGAGGATCACAATACCTACATGTGGAAGATATTTCTGACAGTAGGCAGCTCATTAATCTAGTGGAAAAGGCATAACAAGATCCAGTGTTTGGATGCTGAAGCTGAAATAAGACTACAAATGAGGCACACTTTTTTTCACAGTGACAGTAATTAACCATTGGAGCAATCTGCCCAGGGATGTAGTTGATTCTTTATCATTTAAATGCTTTACATCAACATTAGATACTTTCCAAAGAGATAAGCCTATGTCTGAAACAGATGCAGAAAATACTGGATGAGGTTCTGTCTTGGGTCTGCAAGAAGTCAGTCTGGATGCTTATCAGAGCTGCTCAACATTGTACCTCAACACAACGAGTGCTCTGCACTTCCAGGACCAATCATGTCACAGCCATCGTATCTACCCTTTGTGTGCCATTCAGTTCAGACTGAGCAAACGCTGTCTCCAAAATTCACCTTCCTGCTTGACAGGTAAAATGAGAACCCTCTCAAAGATATGGACATCTTCAGAGATCATCACATGCCACATTCACTGTCTGGCATAATCACTGCTGGACACCAGAATACACCAAAACTGCCAGTAAGTACATCCTGTAAAGCTGTTAGAGCACAGATTTTTCCAGATGCTTCTACCCAAGGAACATCTCTTGGGCTGGCTCCAAGCTAGTGATGGGTGAATAGGTATAAAGCAAATGGCCTCTCAACATAGCTGCCTGTATGTAAAATACAGTTACTTTATGTAGAATGAGTTTTTTGGAGAATCAAGAAGCTCCATGAGGATGTTAAAGAAACCAGTTAAAGTATGATGAGGTCAGGGGAGCTGTGAATTTTCCTCTCAGCCCCTTAGTAACATTTGTGAAATGAAAACATTTAAATCCTCAGGATAGAATGTTGGAGCAAAAGACCAGCAGGGATGTTGGAGCAAAAGACCAGCAGAGGAGGAAAAAAAAAAAAAAAGCCAGAGAGACAGAAGCTACAAAAATCAGGACAAGAAGAATAAATAACAGCCCTAATACATGAAAATAGAAGAAACAGCTGCTATATAGAGGTTAAGAGAAAATTGTGTTTTACAGTATTAAATAGATGACAAAGAAAATTTTAACTTCAGATGAACAAAATTAAACACTCCTTTTATTCACCTCTAGGAAGGGAGAGAAAGAACCATTTAAAATGTAAATAAAAAATAAAAACTATTTATTTGGAATGTTGTAGGAAGGTAGAAGTGCACAGAAAATCAATCACACCTGGACTTGCCATATAAGTGTTATAGATTATAGTTTAGTAGATTTTTTTAGATTACCTAGTTATATTTTTTTTTCTTTTGATGCTTGAAAGATTGGCAATGGGCTACAAAACCTTTAAAAATTACTAAAGGCAGAAGGTTTTTTATTATGAGATACACCTAATTAAGACAATATAACACAGAGATTGAATATAAAATGGATAAGCAATATTCCTCCTATTTGATTTCTTCATTACCTACCCTGAGTGCAAATCTTCATGTTATTCTGAAAAATATCTCCTCATAGACATGGGTTAAATTTCTAAATGGGTTAAACTTCCTTTCATTAAATACAGCATTCTTGCAAAGGACACGAAGATAGTGTTATTGGTTGAGAACTGGTCTCTTGGTCCTAGAACGTGGGAAGAGGGCTCTATTCCCTGCTCTAACACACACTTCTCATGGGATACTGAAAAGTCACTCTTGGCTTTGCAAATGTGCTCAGCAGCTGCTTCTTATGATCAGATTACCAAAGTGCTGAAATCTTTTGAAAATCTGGCTACTTATTTTGTGGCTGAATAGGATCAGAGATCTTTTGAAATCTGGTTCCAGTTGGAGTGCTGTGCTCTTTTGAAAAGCTAGCCCTAAATCTGTATATGCCTCAATTTCTCTGTTAGCATTATCAGCACTGTTCTGAATCAAGAGGATGAGAAACAGCTCACGTACACAGTAAATCAAATCTAAAAGGGCATATATAGATGTAAAATTGCTCTTATAATTGTAGAAATACAGCATGTACTCAGAAAATAAAAAAAAAGCAGTTCCTGATTTTTCCTAACTTTTGCACAAATGGTATTTCTTTAAGTTATACAGAGATGTAGTGTTGACAATATTCTACCTGCTATAGGTAAAGTTTGGAAATTGTCTACATGTATTAAAATGTGAGCAAAGGCATTTCTCTGCCTACCTCTTATGATTATAAATATGTGTTTAACCAGTTTACAGATGATGAAATAAGACACAGAATTTTGTACTTGCAAGTGGTACCATACCATGCAAAGCAAAGCAAAACCAATTTTTATAGGATTTATGTAGAATGAAAAGTGACAACACACATTTGTGTGCAGATGCACTCAGCGAACTCTGTGTGTAAAAATTATAGGCAATGATGAGTTCAAGTAAATTAAGGTAAGAATTTCCTAACAGCTCCATTCAGGAGGACAACTCTGGCACAAGCGTTGTTTAAGAATTTTGTGAGACATTTGCCTTCTTTCGTTCCATAGTAACAGAAAGTGCAGTGACTAAAACCTTCGAAATTTAAAAAGAAAATGTTCACTTTGGCTTAAAAGCTAGCAAATAAACAGAAAATTATGTCTCTTAAGGGAGCTTGATATTTTAAAACAACATAAGTTCCCCAGCTGTGTAGTGATTCTTCCTTCGCTTGTGATCTCGGGTAGATATAGAGGCTTACATGTTCTCTAAATTGTAAGCTCTATATGTAGGGTGTTCTTTAATTACTGACAGCTAATGAAAACAGTTTTTACTGATCTCTCTAATGTCCTGGGAAAGTCTTTACTATGGATTCATTGTATTCTACTTTATATCCCTGATTGAAATGGGAGACCACAAGAGCATAGGGATTTGGTGGAAACTCGATTTCCTTCCTCTAGCTTCAAAGAAAACAGTTACAGAAATTAAGCTGCATTGAAATTGTGGTCAACTTTGGCCAGACTGTGGCTACACTTGCATATAATATTGATATCAAATCACTGCACTTTGGCTTTTAAAACTGCTGGGTCTACCATCAGTATCTAAATCTTGCTCTGTTGATCAGATGGATCTAATATAACTATTACACAAAAATAAATATTATTAATAAATCCATATACTTCACTTCCGAGGCTCTATTATTTACTCCAAATATTGAGACAGTCATTTTGGAAAACGCTAGTAAATATACAACTGCAAGCATAGGATATGGGAAACAGATTCTCTATTAAAAAAAAAAAAAAGATTTGTGTGTTCTTTCATTTCAGACAAAATATATTCATTGAGTAATATTTTTTCCTTGTAATATAGAGTGATGTAACTCTTAGTAAAACAAATACTGTAAAAGCTCATTCAGTTACTGTGTTTTATTCCCTCTAAGCACCCCGATCTGTTGGTTTTTGGGTTTTTTTAATTTGTTTGTTTGGGGTTCTTTTAGGTTTCTGCTGCATTCATTATCAGTTGGTTAACCTGTTTCTTCATAAAGACATATTTATTATCCCTGCAATAGATATCCCTCAACAAGATCTGGAAGTAGGATTGATTCAATGGGAGATATATGGTAGAATTTCAGATGACCCAGAACACTAATAAGTTACAATAATAGAAGACTAAGCTCTGTGGAATGTAGCACGGTGTTATGTATGTTCTTACATCCTCTGCCCAGCTGAGGAGACTAAGGTATGAATGCTATACTGAAACTGTTAAATCCAAACACAAGATCCAATCCCTCAACGGCTTTCATTCGCAAAATGGTGCGCTACGATATTAAGCCTGTGAGGCTTTGTAGAAAGCACTCTTCATAGCAAAGACCCTGTTCTTCTGTTCAGGAAAGGGTGAAAAAAAGACAAATAGAAGTTCCATCAGATATTGCAATCTGCAGATAGCAACAGCCTTTTTTCATTTTACATGTCAAAAACTACAACAGTGATTACTGTTCCTGATTACTACAAGCAAAAAAGCAGAACAAATGCTTTTGGCACAACAGATCCATTGCACATCTGTAATTGGCTAACCCCATCATGTGAGTTATTTCAAAAAGTTATATAGACTGCACATATCATTTAAGATAGTCATGCTTCTAAAAAAGGCCACCTGGAGCTAACTCATTCAACATAAAACATGAATGTTAAAATCATATGGAAGTATTTTATTAAGAGCTTTGGAAAAGAGGACTGTTGTGACACTGAGTTTGACACAGAAATTTCAACTGGATGAAAGTCCATATCATTATAGTGAAAATAAATGAATTTGGTTTTAATTTGAAAGTTCTCCCTGGTTTATTTTAGTATCACTACTAAGGTTGGAGTCAAAGCAACCATCAATACTCCTCCTGATATATTTAGCTCTGCAAGTCTGAAGCCCATGCTTTTGCCAAAACACACTCAGTCAACACCAACAATGTTCTCAATCATGAATTGTAATGACAACACCCACCACCTTTTAGCAGGAATAAGGAAAGTATGTTCTCAATTTAGGCATGATTTTTTACTGACATGCTAAAGACTACTGTGCACAGAAGGATATACAGATTGAAGGAAGAAAGAATAAAGCGAAAAGTTAAAACTTTGGAGTTTCTTTTAAATATCATTATTCTTTACCAGACTGTTTTCATTACAAAGGCTGCATTAAGGATGCACAAATGTAGAGAAAACTGCAGGACTACAAAAAGCAGAGAGTCACCCCTGGAAACTGAATATAATATCTTCACATTTTGCATATTTGGGGTTTCAGCTCTGGACTCAAAAAAACCCTCAAATGGCTAAGAATATTAAATTATATTAAAAGAACATAATAAATATGCAATATTGACCAAATCATTGGAACTGTACAAGAAAAGAAAGGAAGACAAATTGCAATGTAATAGAATGGAAATACAGTAGTTACTGTGAGTGAGAGAAAAGACACTAAAGTCACCTTTTCTGTTTCCTTGCCCTTAAAGAACTTACTGTTTGGTTCTTTTCCTATTTAGTTGTTAAGTTTCAAGGTGGAGTTCTAGCAATAAACAACCCTTCTAGGGACTGACATCTGATTGACAACATTTTAAAAACAGTATTAATTTGTTATCAGCAGTAAATGTTTTGTGTCTCCACAGACGTGATGGATAGAACTTTTTATGATACAAATAAGGCACCATGAGAAAGTAAATCATTCACTCATTTCTGCTAGAAGAAGTGTAAGGATCAGGTAGGTTCTTTTTATGTCTTTCTTCATGCAAGAAAAAAAAAAAAAGAACTCAATTTGAAATGCTTTTCCCATTGTTTCTGTTCTGCTTCACAAAAACCCAAAACCTTTCAGTCTTTTAAATCCAGTAGCCTAGCATTTAGGACAGCAATGATTAAAATAATAATAGTAGTAATAGTAGTAGTCACAGTAATAATAATAATAACTACAACAACATCAACAAAAACAACATTCTTATACTGAAACAAAGTTTAGATTTTATTTACTAAGCTTCATAGATTGTTGTCTATGATTAAAACATCATTGTAATTTGAAAATTTTAAATCAGCATTCAAGCCATGTTTATTCCAAGTTTCTTGATGACCATACCCAGAGCAGATTCTGTAGAAAAATGGAAAATCTTTTCTTAATTGTAACTTCCACTTCAATCTGTTTGAAGATCAAGATCAATTAATTTTACAGTTAATGTGTTTAACTTGGTTCTGCCAATGTAATGTTCTTACAGTATTTTAAAACCTTAATTGTTATGAACTAGGACACCAAATGCCTTACAAATACTTCACTATACAGTGCATATCCTAGTTAACTGGACTTGCAATTTCAGACATTTATGCTCGGTTTGTTTGATAAGAATTACTTTCCATTTATCCATGTTTATTGAAGAACTATAACAATTTGACTTTTAGCCCTTTAGTGCAGGAAATTTCCCAATTTTCTGCCTATAATGCTTTGAGGTTAAAACAGCTCACTACTATGAACTTCACATCACCAGCACTTGCAAATTATGGATTATCCTGAAAATTGTATCAGCAACCTGAACTAGAAAGACTTGTAGAATTGATTCTGTACAAACAAGCACTTAAATTAAGCATATCAAGCTCTTCTGCCTTTTCTGCATCATTAGAAGTTTTATTATACCTTACATTACAGAGCCTATACTATTGGCAGAATTATTTAATAATATATTATTGGTAATATATTTAATATAAATAATTAGTAATATATTTAATAATATATAATTAGAATAATTTCTAATACACATAAATCCTTTTTTTCTTTAATTTTTTCTTATCCCGTTAGATTTTTTTCTTAATGTCTCTACTTGTCTTTGCCAACACTCTGCACCTTAGACATTCCAATTTATTTTGCTATATATTTCCCTTTAATTTCCTAAGTTTTCTATAAATACACATACATATTTTTTCAAGTTAATTATTTTCTGTAATTCCAGAAAAGGACACAGTTTTAGAGTTTAGGTGCACAGGAAATTGTAATTTCTTAGTTTTTTCTTTAGGAGTTCTAGTCTTAGGGATTCTAGTTCTAGCTTTTATTCTAATTTTTTCCATCAAAAATTTTCCTCACAATCAGTTTCACCTGTAAGTTTCCCCACTAGGCAATTAGTTCCTCAAATGCACTAAATATATTGGTTGACACCCTCCTCCATTTGCCAAATTTGAAGTCACTCACGTCATGATCACCTGTCGCCAGGCAACCACCAACTCACATTCAATTCATCTTGTCTATGACAATGAGATTCAAACAGAGCTACTTCATTTTGGGTCCCATATCTATCATACCAGAAAACCATCAATAATTCTCACCGAGAATACTCGTGGTTTACCACTGAAATTTTACCTCCTGAAATTTTCAGTACTTGGTTTCTGTTACATTCAAAATAAAACTAATCATCTTTAACTCATGTGATAGGTAGAAGGCTAAGGCACCTTTTCCTATGGCTGCACTGCCACATAAACAGGTTTACAATGGATAAACATTATGTTTACAATGAGTGGTTGCTACTGATACATAGTCAGAGCACGATAGTGGTCTATATATAAACGGGGATCAGATTCTCATAAAAACAATGCCTGCAAGGCAGGGAGAAATAAATTACAGGGCTATCTGAATTCTCCAGCACAAAAGCAGAAATTCTGCACAAAGAATCTGCATTTGGAGACCCATTTCATCTCAAGGAATATCACCAATTCATCGGCATTATTCTGTTTTTGTCTGATTGACTTTTTCATGTCAAACCTTGAAAAACAACATCATAGGTCAAAAACACTAAGGAACAAAGTAATTCGTACTTTGCCCTTATAGATGGTTTCCCTGTGACAGAATTGTGTAGGGGTTCAGAACAGAAGCCTGGTCTTACTGGAAGGCTTGTGGGTTTTAGCAGGGAAAGGCTTGCACTACCTTGCCCTTCGTGCTCAGAAGACAACACTCCATTTAAAATATAAAAGGCTAACAACAGGTAATGTTATTTAAAGTGTTTCCACAATAAGGTCATGCAGAAGAGAATGACTTATCCATCTCTTATAAATGCATACATATCTAGCACAAAAATTATTAGAAAAAGATATTTAAATTAATGAAAGTAATTCCACTTGACATTTGGGATAACAATTACCATACTTTCCAATTATCATTATTGCTTGTTTTCTTTCCCAGAGAATTCAAAGTGCTGGACTTATTTCCTCAACCCCAAGCCCGTCAGTATGATATGACATCAAGTTCATTTTCAGCCTAGACTTACTTACTTTATTTTGAGAATGGAACCTTGAAAAACATGCTAGTTTGAAGGAAAAATGAGCAATTTTGTTTTAAGTGTAATATTTCTTCTTGTGTTTATCAATTTTTTTTTAATCTCTACCAACACAGACTTGAAATAACAGTGAGTGTTTTATGGTAAGGAAATTTTCAGAGCTGCATTTACTTACATTGAACAGGAGCAATTTGGATAAGAAATATTTCAGTACACCACAGATACTTCTGAGACAATCTGATTTCTCCTCCTACTGATCGATATTAATTCCAGAACACAAATGTGTAAAACACCTAATTGTTGAACATGGAACACTAAAAGTAGAGATGGCTAAACTAAAAGCTACTTTCTTTACACAACCTACCAGTCAGTCAGTACTATTTAGTGAAGTCCTCTTTAACAACTCAGCTACAATCTCTCATGCATCTCTTTTCTTACAGCAGAAGTAAGAGGGTTTTTTACTTATGTAATTAATATAAAATGTAAAGTTTTGGCTTAGAAAAACAAAAATTATAAACCCACTTTTAGTTTGACATACCCAAAGTTGTCTTACATATTCTGTTTTCCACGTCACATCATTCAACAGGAAATAAGACTCATAGCCTTGCAAAAACACTTGTATCCCCAAAGACAAAAAATTAACACCTCACTTCAATGAAAAAAAAAAAGAATTAAAATATGATAACTATTTCAATGTCATCACGGCAAATTACCAGGGCAAGGACTTGCAAAATTAGGCAGAGAGCACTGGATTTAATTTCTGTTTCAAAAAAACCAGAAATTGTAAAAGCTGGCAACTCTGTTCAAGGCAAAGGGTCATGAGCCTTCTTTTTATAGTGGCAGAAGTCCTGAGGCAGAAACAATGTCCCAAAGATTGCCCAAAACCAGAATACACAGCATGACTTTACATCACCCAAATACATTTAACCCACTGAAGAACATCACTATGCCTCCCACTCCTCCTCTCCCTTGCTCTTTGCATTATTAAAAAAAAAAAATAAATAAAAAGAAAAAACATGGGGCTTGGTGAAAAGACCCAAAATATAGTGGAAAAGATAATGAAAACTTGCATGATTTTTGAATGCTTTGAGAAACAGTTTGTCTTAAAAGAACTATGAAATTTAAAGTAAATGATTTGAAGACAATATTCCAAAATACAAAGGTCCTCACAAGAGTCTGATGTTGAAACAGGACTACAGAGCCTAGTCTCAGAATGCACAAGAGGATTTCAAGTTCCATGCCGCATAAAGCATCACTTCCTGGCTGAACGCACAGCATAACCTATGAAAATACTTCAATTTCCAGATAACTTTCGGAAAACCCACATTTTAGTTTAAAACCTTCATAAGCAGTTCATTTACTGTTGTCCTCAGAACATATTCCAGAACTGTAAGAAAGACTTTTGGAGAGATAGAAACAGCGGAGAATAGCAGTGTTATTGATAACACATTGTATGTACTATCAAAGACTTAAAACATTATTTCTATTGACTATAAGTAACATCTTGATTATTTTCTTCCATATAGAATCATACCCTGGTCTTTAAGAACTGTCATTAAACTCATCTACTACAAGCTGTGTGTGTATTTGTTTATAAGGACCGAGATTTCCTACACACAGAAATCCTTAGACAATGTACCAAAAGAAAAATGACTGAAGTCTGCAGTATTAGAGGACGGATTTTTTTCCATTTTTAGCAAATGTCAAATCATTGGCTATTGCTTTTAATAAAAGATATAATGTTTTTTAGATCGCCTCTAAATAAAGATTAGTATGAATGGAGAAATGATTTACCAATAGTCACCACAATGAGATTTCTTTAAAGGTTACAATCATCAGTTATTTAGCTGAAACACTGCTGAGAATGCCTGGTCATTTCTTGAATAATGCATAATGTTCATTGCAGATTTGATCTGTATTATAACAATACAGATATTTCTAAAATAATGGAGAAAACTAGCTGTAACTTTCCAATTGCTCAAGATATTTCCATTAAGTAATTGACTCTGAAAATATTATATGGAGTTATCTGCATGCTCATTTGCAAGCACAACTTGTAGTGATCACTACACAATAGGCATAAGAAAACAAACTCATCAGCCTTTATAGACTTCTAAGAAAAGCTGTGATAAATACAGGGCAGAGTAAAGGACCTTACTGAAATACTAAATTAAAATTATTAAATTGCTGTGCAGTACTGGGGGACAAATTTAAAGCTAAGCTTTTAAAATGAATGATTAACACAAGCGGACCAACACATTTGGGGGAAGAAAAAAAATTGCAGTTGCCTACACAATGTAAGTACCTCTCAAATAATTTTCCAAATACCTTTAAGTCTATTCAGAAGATTGCTTGTGCACATACAAAGTATAATGTCTAGTTTTTTATTGTAGGTTTATCATCCATGCTTCACATGAACCTGCAAGCTATTTATGTGGGCTTGTTTATACATATGAACTTCTTCAATGGCAGCGAAAAGCAACCTTAATTAATGAAACTGAGTTTCTTTTGATGTAATTTCATGAATGTTTGATCAGAATGTGTTAACAGGTTTCTATGTAAGGAGAACTGGTAAAGTCATAAAATATACCTGTATTATACAGTTAAATCTGCTTATGGGAATTCTTATACAATGAAACACTCTTTCATCAAGCATTGTTTCAATATACTGACACATAAATAATAGAATCCTACTTAGGATTAAGCTAAGCAGCCAAACAGGAGGAAAAAAAGTCAAAGCCCCTTCCTGAGCCCCCATATCCCTTGCACCTAAAGGAATGAGAATCATAGCACTAGTTGGCTGGAGGGACAGGGTCATTATATCAGGTAGGGTGAACAGACATTAAATGTTTACCCAGCTCTTTTTTAGGGAGAAACATTAATCTAGATCAGACTATTGATGCTGTTGTCTAAGAATAAGATTTTGTTCTCCCTTAAAATTCTTTTCTTCATTAGAATCTTTGCACAAAAAGGAAGATTAGGTATTTAAGTATTATATATATAATATATATTAAGTATATATTCCAGAAGAGGATAATGAAAAATAGATCCCAGATACTCTGAAATCGGCAGAGATTGAGACTTTCAGTAACAAAGGACAGCTTGTAGAAGCACAGATCATAGATTGTACAGCAGAATCCACTTTACATCTACCTTGAAATACTGTTTAATTGCCTGAGAATAAACTCTCATCCTGTAAAAATGGGGAACATTTGCATATTATATCAGAAGCCTAATGAACCATGTTACACTCATGCCCTGGATGATGTAATTATTGCCTCTTTTTTCTCCATGAGAATTATATATGATGTGGCAGATAAAATAAATTAAATATATGAAATGATGGAACTATGTCCAGCTACTAAATCCTCAGTTTGAAACTGTGTTGTTTTTTTTTCCCTCCATGCCCCTCTCCATCCATTGAAAATTTTAACTTTCCTGAAATAATATCACTTCCTTTAAATGGAAGAGCAAGTAAAAGCCCTTTCCACCATCAGTACAAGTAACCCTTCATGGACAGCTGTGGGTGGATAAGATTCTATTTCTACTTACTCCCTCTCCCTCTACCCTCAAAGGTCGCTTCTTTGTTTGCCTCATGCTATATCCATCCTATTTAGTTTAGTGCACATTAATAGTTTATAGTTCAAAATTTGTGGGAAAAACCTGAAGTGCTCAAATCTCACATGCCTCTTCCAAAAACATATTTCCTTCAAAATGTGTCAGTAGTAGCTAAAATAAAGGAGTATTCTGTCCTTCAAAGCCAGGGCACCCAGAAATCCCAGTTTTGGTGACCCTGATTTCTGCTACTTCAACTTACTCCCTAATTTAAAATACTTATCAGACAGAGGTCACACTCACCCAGATTAGTTGAAAATATAATAGATTACAAAAAAAGTCCACCTTACACAGGTCATTGGAAAGATTAGGAGCAACACACACACAGCCTCAAGTTTGTGGCAATTCACATCTAAAACATTGCTTTTGCTCTCAACTGCTTGTTTGAGCATTAAAAGAGAGCATTTAATAGTGAAAACAGTCTATTTTGTTGATAAAGGCCTACTGGCTGAGAAGTCAAAATAATTTCTATAGACATTACAAGAGGATAAATAATACCCTGGTCTCTCACCAGGATATTAAATTCTGAAAATTTAAATATTTGGATGTGAAGCTTTCAAACTTCAGAAATATGTGATTCTGCCTTTAAGGTACAGCCAGAAAATGAAGAGATTGAGTTCTCAAATCAAAGAATAATGCTCTTTTCCTCTCAAACATATATAAAATATTAAAACAAAGCGAGACAATAAAAGGTGAATAACTTGAAACAATTTAGTCGACATTACCCAGAAGACTTACAGCTGTAATAGTTACATCATAGGTTTGTTATTAAATAAAAAATAATTAAAATAAGAGGCTTATTTCACCTTCACATGGTGTCTTTCTCATGCAGACCTCAGATTTCCACATTTGAATCCCTTTAAAGGATTTGATATGCAGGGAAAGAAGAAAGGATGAAGGTAAAAATTTCAATTTAGAGATTACTAAAGGCTGCCATATTCTGTAGCATACAACAATATTTACTCCATACCTTTTACCGATGTATTAGGTGGAGGTCCTTCCATCCTCAGGTTCCATGGAGGATCACCTTGATTAGCAAAGTCCCTCATTTTCAGATAGCTAATTGTAAGTCGGATGATGGATGCCTTGTCAAGCTGGCTGGTAATGGCTGCAGGCAGTGGCAACAACTTTGCCAGCTCATAGAATTCAAAATTCTCCTTTCCCCGGCGAGAGCGAGCAGCATCTCGGGACTTTTCCTTCCTCAAAGCTTGTAAACTGAAAGAAAATAAGGAAAGCAGACCATTCATCAATATTAGTGTTCTGTTACATTTAACCAATTCACTTTTTCACTGCTGGTCTTCTCTTCAAATTACCACATTTTCAAAATGCTGTTGCATATGGATCTACAGAACTTCAGGATATATAAAATGGTACTCCATGCTTGAATGATTAAAACTAACAAAAATATTTGAGTTTCAGTGGTAGCCAACATATTATGTAACTACTCAACTCACTTTAGCTACTTCCTTTTTAGCTTGCCTTTCCTTTGTCTGACGTCAGGCTCAAGAAAAAAATCCCAAGAATACTGTGTTACACTTGGGGTTTACCTGTCTAGGTGCCATTGCTTCTCCTCACTCACTGTAAGCTAATTTTACCTTAATTTCTGTCAAATTCTCACTCTTGGGAGAAGGTTAAAAGCAGATTATTCAAGTGTTTTCTCCCTCTGACAGGGGTTGCAGTCCAGCCAAGATGACCTAACAGGTTGTACATTAACTGCTGAGACGCAGACGTTTGTGTCTGGTGTAAGAATGTAGAACTGCGGTGTTTCATGAAGCTGCTCTTCAGGAGTTGTTCAACTGTCTTTGCAGTGGAAGCAGTACAGTTTGTCAGTGGGGTGAGAAAGCTGTTAATACAGTTATGTGTTTCACATTTCTGGTTGTAATTCGCTACCACCTACATGGCAGACTGAAACTTTTTAGAAAGGACCTTCTGCTTTACACTGAGCTGCTAGAAATGCAAAGACATTTGCATCAATGCATCATTTCCTACCACAAATACAGAACACACAAATAACTCAGATTTTACTCCTTTGCTATTTGTTTTATTGGTGTAAAACTCCTGGATATAGTGGGACGACAGTGGTTAACACCTGGGGGTTTTTCTTTCTTTTTCTTTTCTTTTTCTTTTTACACAGAGCAAAGTGTTCACCTCAGGATATTATAAGCTTCCCCATACATCTGCCTTGATCAATACAGGTTGGTGGTGATTCTGGGGCTGGTGTCTGTCCATCACTGTGCAAGGTGAGTAAAAATTGTTCTTGTACCTTATTAAGGGTTTTTCCTTTGCTTCATTTGTTTACCTACTAATTTGATGAAGTTAAAACTAAAATTCTGTTAGTTAGTCACTGGTTGACCACAGAGCTAGAATAAATAAAACCAGTGTATAATGGAACAACAAATGCTTCTCTCCAACTTCCACAACCCTTCCTGAAACCTTGGATTTATCAACAAAAAAGTCATAATGATGAGATTTACAAAAGCACTCTGACATATGAAGTAAATCAGTAGAATTGAGGCATGCAGATAAAACACCATGAAGCTAAGAGCTCTATTTACGTAGTTTTCCAATTTGGGAATAAACTACAGAGTTTCTCTTGCTTTTATTCATAACCACCTGCATTTTTGTAGCCATCTCTGGCACTTCAGACTTGGAAGGGCATATCAGCTGGGCCCTTAATACACAAATGAAATTCCTCCACAACAGTTCCCTCAGTATGATTAACATGTTACCTTCCCTAAACAATTCTCTACCAACAGCAATTATATTTAAAAAGACAGTCTGGCTAAGAAATAGGAATGGTGAAAAAAAAAGATATGGGAGCAAACAGCACATCCTTACCCACAGGTAAAGATACAGAATCCTACTGAATGATAAGTACATACTTGGTTTTATAAACTCTATATAGAATGCTCGCACCTTGATTTCTAAATTATATTTCATATGCCTCTCTCTCAATTTTCAAATTTTTGGTATCTATCATCGTGGCTGTGGAAAATCCCTCAAAAAGTGCATTAAATATAACAGATAAAAGTATTTGATGTATACACAGACATATGGGAGCTACAACTCTGTGAGTTATAAATGGTCCAATTAATTCCAAAGATGTAGTATGCCCTCTACAAGTTAAATGTATACAACAGCAACATAAGGAAAAGGCAGGCAAATGTCTCTGCACAATTGCTTCCAAGTGAAAGCTCAATTTCATGGCACAAGCCATGGCTTTTTCTGCCTGTCACCACCTTTTTTTTTCCCCAGAAGCCAAACCTGAGAATTCAAGTCCCCAAATAAAGTTAGCAGAAGAATTGAGATTATAGATCTGTTCTGAATGTCTGCACCAAGAGGCTCACACCTTCATTCCAAAGCACCTAATTATACCCCTACATAAGATGGGAGATTTTTAAAGATGCCTAGTAAAACAATTTAGAAAATTACAGATCTCAGCTACTTCTGAAACTGAAAAAATTTAGAAATTAAATAGTGTTAGAATATTCCTTAGAAACACCAAAGCCTAACCCACATTTTACAAGTCCTGTGGAGGCTTCAGGAGATTCTGAAACTGAATAATATACTGGAATGTAAACTTATGTAAAAGTTAAGCTGAAAAGTGAAGCTACTTGTGTCAGCAAACAGAATTATTTGAAAGCTGCCTATGGTTATTCAAATTTATACAACAGAAAAAGTGGAAGGGATAGGGAGCTGACATGATAAACAAAAGAAACCCTTGAGAAACAGTACTGAGTATATTTCATTTTTTCTCCCAACCCTTTGTTATATTGTCATTTGTGGAAGCTTCATGGGGTGAATCAAGTCAAGGAATTTGTAACTTGGACCACTCTTCTCTTGGCATCAGTGCCATTAAGCTAAATTAAAAGTGCCTGCTGATATGTGCACACAAGTCCTAATTAAACCCTTGAGAAATTCCACTAGGGAATTACACTGTACTGTTGGACACTGCAGTTATGCTGATAAAATGGGTCCTTAATTTGGGAGCAGTGATTTCCTCAGCAGGATGCAGGAATTCATTAGATACGACCTAAACATGGCTGTCAATCCTCTCTGGCACCTGTGATTCTGATAGGCAACATGAGCTTCATTGTCAGATGCTCTTAATAAAGCAAAGTACTGGCACTAATAATCCCAAAAGGATGCTAGAAAAGAGGAGCGTGAAGTTCCCAACAGAAAGCAGAGATGCTGACACTGGACCAAAATTCATCTTGGTTCACATGACAAGTCATCCTGTCACATGCCACCTGGGACCAGAGGTGGTTCTTGGAACATAAATGAATTTGTTAAATATCAGGCTGCAAAAACTTAGAAATACACAGGCTCTTCTGCTAATAAGAAAAATTAAAGTATGGGAAACTATACGCGTTTACTAAATGGCTTTCAAAACCAGTCAAAAAGTACCAAGAAAGCAAGCATCACATGTTTAAGAGCTCTCAAATGCCAGAGAAGACCCCCAACAGTCAAGCAAATCTACATATAATATCCACGGTACAAACAAAAGAGTTGGAGTGGGAAATATACCCAGGAGATATAAATATTGCTCCCTCTTTGCCTCCTGTGGAGAAGGGGTAGAAGCTAAGACAATTGGATCAGGGTGCATCACAATTACATCAACAATGTAAAAGGATGATGTTGTCATACAACAGTGAAACTTCATGCATTCCCTTAAGAAGACATTTGTCATAGAATTTCCATATGGAGTCCACTAAAGAAGACTAAGAGGTTTCCAGCTGCTAGCTCCTGATAATTCTGAGAAGCAGTACAATATAAACGGGATATTTAATGGCTTGAAGACTAATGCTATTTTAGATATGGCTTCTAAAATATATTTTATTTTTCCTTTTAGGGCCTTTCCAGATGCACTGATGAAAAGAGAGTCTGGCTTTTACAGATGAAAGGGTACAATAAATACTACCATATAATTCTAAAATGGTATACATGACATTTCTAAAGTAGATTTTCTATTGAAGACACAGCAGATGCAGACGACGTGATAATATGGTGTTGCATAAAAGTTTTATTGGTACTCATAACTCACTTGTGATTTCATTGTGCTTGTGGTCATTCCAAGCTTAACCTGCTCCATATTTTATTTCACATAATTTTAGATACTTTACATTCATAAGCATATACATGCATCCATATCTGTGTGCACACCCACAACTTCACGTCTGACCAATTGACATGTCACTTTAAAGTTGGGACAATCACAGATCCTAATTTTTGCAGCATTTAATGGCAATCAAACATGTTACAGCATACCAACAGATACCCTGATCCAGACAAGGGTTTTTTAGCATATGTTCACAAAATCACAGAATACTCTGAGCTGGAAGTGACCCACGAGGATCATCAAGTCCAACACTTAAATTAATGGCCTAGCTGGGGATCGAGTTTGTGATGTTGGTGTTTGTACCATGCTCTAACCAACTCAGCTAATCTAAGGGTCATAACAATACCTCACTTCCGTGTCTCAGTTTGGGCAGGAAAAAGCAGTGAAATAATTTAATTATGTGAATTTGCATTTTGAATCAAAATAAGGGAATGGTTGCAGTTGCAAATAATATTTGCTTGCAATTTCAAAACACATCTTGGAAAGAGGTGCTTCGCAGACTTGCCCAGTTTTAGGAAGGCAGCTCACATTTACATTTCACCTACACTGTTCCCTTAAACGTGATGCAGGCGAGACCCCCCAAGCAGAGCTTCTCAGAATATCGGTCTCCCTCTGCTCAGCCCCACGTAACAGCACTGCTGGGATTTATGGTACCTTCACTGCACTTGTCACAAATAGAGATTGGATTGGAAGCAACGGCCATAAAACAAGGTTTGAGGGACAGATGGACTGCTAAACTCGAGATATAGTGGCTTGAGCCAGTGGACAGCTTATCTGTGTTGGGCTATCATAGTTATTGCTCATTTCCATTCACAAGCACATTTCCATTCACTTTTCTGCTTCACAAGCAGAGAAGTATGGCAAAACTCTCACAAAGGATGCACAGTATTTTTGAGAGTGGCATTGGAATCCTCCCTGATTTCACTAGAAATTTCAGAAATGCAAAAGTATACCAGAACAGAGCACTTTTTATTATATTACTAAACATTTTTATACTTGTTAACCCAGCTGTTCCTGAGCACTAGTGAATTTCTTAAGCCCCTAACAACAATATGGATTAAGAGCATCAAATCCAGATTTAGCATAAAAATAACACTTAATATCTAATAATGTTTGTAACAGGCTTTATAGCAAATGAAGCAATATGTCACTGTGTGTATTTCTCTATTAGTCTCATCTTTTAAAGTCAAGGATTGAAAGGTCCACTATAAACAGTATCCCACTCTCCTAAGGACAAAGTCAGATGAATGTTACAACCACTTCAAAAAAGTAGTCGGATATAAGGAAAAGCTATACAACATCAGAGTGCACAATGAATCTGCTGAAAAAAAATTTGGAGAGAAGCGATCCAGCCCCTTCAGTCTGAAAGACACTTAAATTACGTACGTCCCTTTGTGTTCAGTGTTTTCCAATATAAAGAATGCAAGCAAGCTTACTTGCTAGTGAGCATAGTTATAGCATTACACTAAGCAATAAATCTATGCTGCTCCTGAGTCCATAGTTGTGAATTTCTGCAATTCCATATAAGTAGTACTAGAAAGATCCTCTTTTTTTCTTACTTTGTTCCACACTAATATGATGTGACATAATATTACCATACTTTGGACATTTTTGTATTTAAATCAACTTTAGGTCCCCTCCTCTGTTATTAATAACCTATTTACATAATTTATGTATTTATATCATACAATGTGTGGATGATTATGAAAATTTGACTAATACAAATGTTTATACATTCTGATCTACTACAGGAATAATCGATTTGAACCTGTTCCCTCAAAGCCACATCCTTCAGAATCTTTCCTGGGCCTTCAAGCTGACCAGTGAAAACAATGAGGGCAGTTAAGCCCATTTAAAACAAGTGCATTTAAAATCTCACTCAATGCCTGTGCAATTCATTAAAATAATGCCCTGCTCTACCTACAGGTGACCACCCATAAGCCATGGTCTGCCCTATAAAAATCCTTTTTCATTTTGCTGATGTTGGGGAACAGTTAAACTTCATTAGAAGTTTAAAGAATGGAATAGCATCAATATTTAAGTGAGCCAATTATCTGGAATATTTATTGATTTTACTGCTATATGACTCTTCTTATTCCTGATGTTTTTTCAAAAGTTAATAGCGGCATCTCAGAAACACTGTTCAATCCAAGTGGATATTAATCTGAAAAGCAGTGCACATTTTCAGACTCTAAAAAAATTATTTAGACTGTAGGAAGGATGAAGGAAGTAAAGGAGACTAACCTGACCTGCATAATTGCACATATTACAGTTTAAAAGACCAGTTTGGGAAGTCAAACATCACCACTGGTGGTAGCATGAGCCTAAGGCTTGCTATTATCAATTTTTGTGTTCTGTTTTTCTAAAGGTTGTGCTCTAGAGAGTTCACAAATATGCATGAAACTGGATATTTTTTCAGTGTAGTACATCCAAAATACAAAAGAACAAAGCAAGAGCACTAAGTTCCTGTAGATGTAAATTGAAAGAAGAAAAAATCCTCACTCAGCCTTCTAAGACTAATTCAATTAGTTCTGAAAAATTGATAATGAAAGTTTGTTAACATGTTTACCTCTAATTTCTACACTACATTTTGCCATCTTTGGGGATTTCTTTTCTTTTGAGACAACTTTTTGACTTGATATTTTCTCCCTTTCTTTGCTTTTCCTTTTTCTTTCTGCTATCCCATTCACAGATTTTCTTTTCACAAAGATTGTTTCTGAATTGAAAGTACAAGAACTTCAAGACTAATAATAACAGTTACAGTGTCTAAAAAAGGACACTACTTTTGTGAGGGGAAAACCTACAAAATCAAAAGCCACATTAAATTTTACCTTCTTTCTTTTTAAGTAGATCTGAGAAGCCAGACGGCAGATTTTTATGGATTTTTCTACTTGCTTGCTTAGGAGATCTGTACATTGCTCAGTCTCACTATTTATCAATTAATCTAGCATGCAGCCTCAAAGGAGAAAGGTCGAGTTGTATTAAAAATTCATCCATCAAAAATTCATCAAAGACTTCATCATTTTAACTTGCCAACCTTTGAACACCTACATACTTGTCAGATCTGTGGTCATAGTTAACTGGAATCCATAGTTACCACAGTGCCTATACTTGCTCTGACACGAGCTGCATGAAGAGACTTTCCGGTGAAAGTGCAGTACATAACTAAGTGAGACAGACTGCCTTCTCAAACTGCTCTTTTTTATCATACAAAGGCTATCTAACATCTGACTAAGCTCCAAGTCAGTAAAACTAGACCCTTTCAATGACCAAACACATTTCAGGGGAGTGCATTTTTGCCCCACCAAAAAAATCACCATTCTTACAGGCAAGAATTCGAAAAAAAGGTAAATTACCTGATATTATCATCAAGGGCCTAGTCCACAAATTAAAGCCACTTAATGCTGGCTAAGAAAAAATAATGTTTTGAGACTTTAATGTGTGAAGAAAGCTGGATAGTATATGCTGGAAGTTAAAGCTGGAACCTTCAAGTTCAAGGTAAAAGCTCTGCTGCTTAACTAATGCACTGCTCATAGCTGTCATCATTAATTTATGTTAGCCTCTGTAAACATCAAGAGTATAA
This sequence comes from Donacobius atricapilla, assembly GCA_013397315.1. NCBI lineage: Eukaryota > Metazoa > Chordata > Aves > Passeriformes > Mimidae > Donacobius > Donacobius atricapilla. The sequence goes on along the minus strand of WBMY01001711.1, from coordinate 138,013 downwards.
TAGGCCAATTTCACAACTAAATATAGATGCACATTTTGCCCTTATATAAATGGCAGATTGCTGCTGTAGATCATCACTGCAGCAACACGTCAGTAAAGATGCACTGTTTGATGGTCTGATGCTCACACAATATATAAAACCAGTTGTAATGGTTGTTTGGAAGCAAAGTGTAACATAGCAGCAAAATTTCATTTGTTCCACAAACTCAGGATATATTAAGCTTGGCTGACAAAGACTGTTTGATGTGCTAAATCAGTTTGACCTTCATTTTTGCTTTATATTTCTCATTTAACACATGAAATGACCATTATTTTTTCACCATATAGGAAAATATCACAGAACCGATTTCTATTAAAACCTTTCTTTTCCTTGTAGAAAGAAAGAACACATTTTGCCAAAAGTGCTTTAGCAATTACTGCAAAACTAATAAAAAATAATACTTATATTAAGCCAAGCTTTTTATTACATCAATAAGATTTGAGGTTGGATTTTAGGGGTTGTGATTTCACAGAGGAGGATCCTTTTATTTTAAATATGTAAACATGGTTCAAGGAAATGGTTTCTGTACGCTTGAACTAATCATTAAACTGAATGTTTTATCCCCAGAAGTACCTTTGTTGAATTGTTTAAATAACAGATTTACTTCCAAAGTGAGTCATTAAAACACAATAATAGGAATATGGCAGGCTTTTTAAGGATTACAAACTTGCCATCCTGCACAATCTTTTAAAACTAATGCACACCTTGATACAGAAACCATTAAGTGAGCTGTGATACACTAGCTCAAATCCAAATTCTACAACTAGAACACTAGTGTTTTGATCTTTTTTTCTTCCTATGTTCAACTAAGTAATTGCCAGCCTCCTGACAATAGAGAAACCTGTTTTATCAAGCAATTTTGCAGCACCCAATAAACAGCACTTTACCTTGGAGCAACTTGTACATTTCACACCTTAAATTTCTATTTACCAAATCAGCTAATCACTTCACAATTGAACTTCTCAGAACAAAAAATTATCAATTAAAGTGGTTGAAACTCCTGCAAATTATCATTTAGGAATGAAGTAATTGCTTTCATCAGGGCAGAAAAGCCCGCCAGAACAGAAATGTCACTTCAGATTAGTGTTCTCACTCCTGAAGCTATGGATGACACAGCTGATATAAGACTAAATGCCAAGACCAATCAATTGCTTTTGTGGCTCTGTTCTGAGCTGCTGTAAAAGGGGCCATTTTCTAGGATCTACTCTTCATTATAGTAAATGCTATCTCCTTGGTAACATAATTCCATTTCTCATAAATTCCGTCTGAGAGCATTGTCCTAACAATGGATGTTTGTGGAAAAGAATGCTGTTGGTTTAATGCAAAGAAATTAAGTGTGAACGGCTGTCAAAGTACTATAGTTTGTTTGCTCTTAAACATAAATTGAAGTCTTTACATTAAAAACAGAATACATGCGGAAATGAATGTTCTGAACTAGTGTGATATATTGCATTTGGAAACAATGTGTTTCTGACTGAGAGTTTAGCCTTTTTTTTGAATACCTATGTTCTGTCTGTAGTGGGCACACTCATCCCTAGCAGAGATTTGTCAGTTTAAGAGAGAGTAGATAAGCACTCCACTTATTTCACAGCAGTGCAGTTAGGAAATGTGAAGCTGTGTGAGAAAACATGGTCTCATTATCATATGACATGCTATTTGTTAGCAGACTCATCTGTGTATAAAAGCTTCCTTTGAACTGAGCCCTTACTGGAAATATCTGTATTTCAATTTGTAATGTTCAGCTTCCTAAAATACTTAGAATCTGAGTTATGGTCTCCAATTAAAAGGATATGTGAAAAGCTAATTTGGTGGAACAGCAGCAATTTCCTGCACTGCTCTCCTCATGACTGAAGTTTGGAAACAAATTCAAGATTACAGATTTTCGTTCAAAACAGGATGAAAAGTATTCCTCCCTCAATGAGCACAAGCAATTCCAATTAACAACAGCAAGACTTATGTGACAGGAGAATATATTACCACATATGTAAAGAAGCAATTTATCCAGCATTAAGAGGAAAAGTGCAAATTTATTGTAGCATTCCTATGAGTAACCAAAGAGCGAGCACAGGTAACACTGTTGCTAGATTGTGACTGTAGCCCTGAGTGATGGCAATCAAAAAACTGCGCCCATTAGGTGTTGTGGGGAAAACAAGAGGACAAGAGAGACGCAACATCACTGGCTGTCACATCTGCCTGCTTCAAGTAAACATAAAGCCAGGTAGCTTCAGCCCAGGTTCTCCACGTCTCATATGCCACACTAAAATGCTATATAGCATCCAGCACTTTAAATATAAGCTTTACATTTTGGCCTAACTATAAGCTACTATATAAATAAATCTCTATGAAGTGAACAAAAACTATCCAAGTTCTGATTATACTCCTTTAGTGAATACTGTCTTTCAGAAGGAACGCTGTGGGTCAGAGTTTTTTATCTGATTCTGAATTAATAGCTGTTATTTTCCTCAACTATGTTAGAGCTATTGCAGATTTTTTTACCGGAACATTTATATCAGCTATAGCCATTGTTTTCCATAGCATAATAGCATTATTTTACCAGTGGTAGCTCTGAAATAAACAGCCGCACGGGTGAAAATATTTTTGCTTCATATTTTTATAAAAGTTGCCTTTGCACCAGGTAGTTTATTTATACCATTAAGTTTTACTACTGCTGAAAGGCCTAAGAGCACAATGCTGCCTTCAGGCAACTCAAGTTTGCTCTTTAAAGATGACCTAAATAGGGATTTTGTTAGAGTTGGCTGTGCTCTCTGTAACTATCCCAGAGCCAGGAAAAAAAGGCAAGAATTCCAAACTCTCTCTTTCACTGCTGCCACATAAATAATCTCTTAGTGGTATGTTCTCTATTACTACAATACTGAGACCCTTTCTGAAGAAAATAACATTCTTTATCTCCTCAGCCCCTCTTACAATTATCATCCTCATCATCTCCTAATTCTCTCCTTCCCACCTAAAAATTTATGTGTGTCATAATTTTTAGACACCAATGGGTCTATGCAGAGCACACACAAGTTGTAGTTTTGAACCCTCCTCATGGGAGTCTTTGGAAGGCTTTGCATGAAGAAGGGTTGAAGGGATATGGGATTTGCTGGTACTGCAGTCCTAAGGAGCTATTCCAGTTCAGAGTCACAGCTGAGCTATTTTAAAGCTGACAAAATATAACTTCAACAGGACTGTCCATGAGCTACAGCACCACTGTCAGCCTTGATTCCCTGCATGTTTTCTGCAGTCTGTGATAAAAGCAGTACTGACAGACAGCACATTGTCATTGATACTCAAACTACATAGTTTTAAAATATCTGCAAGCACATCTAAAAAAATCCAAAAACATACAAACACAAGCAACAATCAGTCTGGATGGTAGCCAGTAGTGGTACAGCTACCTTTGTTGACTGCTCAAAACCAAGTAGTGCATGCAAAATTTTTACTCAGCAGTTGTAGATAGACCCTGGTGCCTCCAAAAGCTGACTGGTGGATTTATTCAAGCCTGTTTTCCCAGAAACATGAGATTCACTCTCCAAGGTGCAGTGTTAGCTACTGAACCATTGACTCAGTAGAGTATGAATGAGCTTCAAGGCCTCTCATTTCTAGCCTGTTGCTTGAACCTGGAGTAGTTTAGTGTAAATTAGTGTCAGTAGAGCACAAAACAGAAAGATTTTCACAAGCAGGCATCTCTTTCACCTATACTACCAGTAAACTAGCTTTTATTACTTCTTACAAATTCCAGGACAGGCTACAGCCTTCACTGACTTCCCTTGCAGAAGGGAGATCTGACTTTTACTTTCCATTTAATGCTCTGGGACAAGAACAACTCTAAGTGCCACATACACTGGTGAAGGGCAGAAAGTCATACAAAAAAAGATATTGCTCGTTTTTCAACTGTTTTGATACATTGGGATAAAAATGAAACCTACATTGCTTGCAGAAGAACTTCCTCCTTGTTCCCTTTACAGTACTGGCCAGTACTGGCCACACACGTTATTGGGCTTAAGTGTTTCCTGAAGAGTTTGCTGTCAAAGGTTATGCACTGAACCCAGGGGTGCCTCATGCACTGGTAACTGCTGTGCTGGAGGTGCGTCCCTATGTATTTCAATTTTCAGGATCTTGCAGCAGACCCAAGATTTAATTTCTAAACAAAGATTTCAGACATGGTACAGCAAAACCTAATTCTCCTCAGAAACCACTTTAATCAGTCAGAGTAGACCTGATGACATGCATTTTTGACCAAAGCAGTGATATGCCAAAATCTTTCCTTAAAACACACTCATCTTCAATTACAATCCTAGAACATTAAAAAATAACCAACAAAAGCCTCAGAGTTTTAACAACTGACGTAAATCTCATGCTCTAAGTAATGCTTATCTTCTTTAACAATGTTCAACTACAAGCAAGATTAACAATATCCTAAATCCATCAGATTGCATCAAAGGCATTAAAATTACCAGGGGCTGAAATACTGTCCAGCAGCTCCAAGGCTACCCCTCAACCTCGCAGTAAAAGTCCTTGCTAAAGCAATTCCTCAAAAAGGGCCAACCAGGCACAGCGATGAGAAACGTGAGCGACATCCAACCACAAAAAAAAAAGCATGAGGCAGAGGCAAGGGCCACTTCTGAAAAGCTCCTTGCCTTGAGTGACCTCTTATTTACCCAGCAGATAAAATACCTTCCTGCAAAGTCTTACAGGTCTAGATCAGAGAGGAGTATCATGATTATCAAGGAACTATCTTTAACATGAGGCAAGCCATATAGCATTATCCTGTAATTCTGGTTTCTTTTTCAAAAGTATCAATCCTAATCTGAAAACTCCAAGATGTAAAGAATTTCTATTGCTAAGCAGCTGCACTGTTTAAATTAGCCTCACCATTAACATTTTGTGGCATTTTTTCCAATTTCAACTTTGCTGAGTTCAGCTTTCAGTCACTGAATCTTGCAATTCTTTTGTCCACTAAACAAAAGAAACTCCAAATATCTGCTATCTTCTTCCTGCCTGGGTAATTATGGTCCATGATCAAGTCACCCTTTTAACCTTCCCTTTGACAAGATACTCAATTGATTAAACAAACTCAGTCATTGTATGTTTTCCAGTGTTCATTTTAGAAGTCTCTATTTTTTTTCAACATAAAAAACCTAAAAGATTCCAACACTGAAGGCAGCAGCATAAATCATCATTTCCATGCCCAATACTTCAACTGATACAGTTAAAGATTATTTTACTCCATATCTGAAAGAGCATTATACTGGGCTAGAGTGGTCTGTTACTACTCATAAGAAAACTTAAATCTTTCAATTTGTGGTTCACAGAAGAAAGATACTGAGATGGCTTTGAACTACAGCGTCAGTTAAGTGTTTCTCCCTGTGTTATTCTTGGGCAGTCATGGTTTTTATGTTGCAGAAGTTCCTTAAGCTATAGAGCATGTAAAATGAGAGAAAAATACTAATTCATCAATGTGAGAAACCAACATATTTTCTCTCAGGCATGTAGAATTTTCTCAGTGGAATCTAGGCTGAGCTTAAGCAACCATTTCTGTATTTTATTTCTGAGGGATAAAGGAAGCACAAGCAGGCAAGAATTTCTTTTACACCACCTCAGAATTTTTGGTGCAAAATGGCTAAGTCAGGTCAAATGGCTGAACTCAGAAACAAGAAATTCGTCATTCTGCAAAATGATGAATTCTTGAGATAATCCCAATAGTCATTATTCACAGAGATGCTCAAGACAACTAAGGTATGATTTTCAGAACCACACAATTCTGGCCAACTCTGTTCCTAGTGAAAAGATGAACCAAATATAGTGTTTGAAAATTCAACATTGCTGTATTCAAAACCTGTCCTCACTGGCATAATGTCAATCAGGTAAACTAGAAATACTTTGGAGTGAAGGGGAAATTTATACCCATAAACATTGAATGTTAATCTTGGCTCTTACCTGTTGATAGAGCTACAATCTCATCACAAGAGGAAAGAGGCGCAGTGACTTGTTAGACTGCTAGTAATAGCTACTGAGTGATGCTTAAAACCAGCAATTGCTTAAGGTTTGTGGGTGGGGGTTTAGCTACAGAAAAGAAAGAAAAAAAGAGGCAACCATCACAAAGAGCTATTATACCTGACAGACTCTACACAAGACAGATGGAATGTGAGCTTCAGTATTCAAAAGAGAAAGGATACAATCATATGTCTGGTTAACTTACAGGAAATAGTTCCAGAGACAATTTTATACTAACTACAGTGATTTGAGCAATTTTTAAAAATAATACTAACCAATTTCTCTCCATTATACTCTGCTGGCAGAAAATAAAACATTTTTCTTTTAAATGATTGCCTCTGGTTTTGTTAAATCATGAAGCCTGTCAACATGCAATCACCAGTTTTACATGATCTTTCTGCCTCTGGAAAAATAATGAATTTGCAACCTGATCTGTGATACAAATACATATTTTGGCATCAGTTAAAGCTGTTGCTATTACTACAAAAAAGAGAGAAAAAAAAACCCCAAAACCAGATAAGCAGCCATAATACTGTAATATGAAAAAATAATCTAAGTCAACATGAACCATTTAAATTTATATATGACAGGGTTTTTGTTTTTCTTAAATACTATGTCTGGCAATTCCTGCTATTGAAGAATTAAAAGAAAAAAAAAACAAAACAAAACAAAACAAAAAAAAGAGTCTAATTCTGTCACCAGATGTGCCTGCCCAACATCATTGATTCCAAAGGACAACATGGACCCTTAGCGCTAAGCAATTTTGCAAGAGTAAATATTTGAAAAACTGAATGAGAAAAAAATGTAGAATCCTTCTTTTGGTACACAGTTGTTTCAGGAAGCTCACAGGAGCTGAACAAATTAAATTTCCAACCTTATGCTGTCAAGTGGGAATCATGTCCTAATAATCCTATAACTGTTTGATTGGGATATAGCCTCATCTCAACAATGTGACTAAATGGAAAAATGAATGGAGAACGAAACACAGAAAGATAAAATGTTCAATTTTACTTTACTAAACTTATGTTGAATTAACCTTTATGAGACACTGTTTTCAGTCAGAGAATTTGACTATTTAGCTATCCTTTCAAACCAGGGTTTTCAGATTTGCCTTCTTTTCTAAACTCCTTTGTAAAATGGTTATAGCATACTTCCCAATATCCTTTCATCTCTTCTTAGGGATGAAGCAAGACACAGAGTCAATCTTTATAATTAAATCATGAATGTTGTCAACAGCAGTTGCTATGATTTCAGCTCATACAGCTATTATTTGTATTCCTAGGAATGCCTGCTTCAAAATCGCAAGACAGGAAAAATCATGCTCTTAAGAGCAAGAGAGAAAAAGCAGCTGAAGTGTTCCCCATAACACAGAAGAAGGCAAGGTATCTGTGTGATGTCAAATGCCTTCCAGGCACTTGAAGACTGTACTGAGCAACAGGATTTGCTATAGCTTTAATAAGGTGCAAATGCTAATTCCCACAGTGCTAGCCTGCTGACAGAGACTACTGACATGACAAAATGGGATCTTGACTATTGTGGTTATATGACCTGTGGCAAGGGCTGGTAAAGATATGCCCAAGTGTACTGATCCCCCCAGTTGCGGCTGTCCCCTGCAGAGAAATCAGAGAACAGGAGTCTCATAATTGCCTCCAGCATCCCCGAAAAGTGACAGCCACAAACAGACCAAAACCAGTGCCAGAAATCTGGCTGAATATAAGAAACTTTTTCTACCAAGTAGTTTTTAATTTAAATGCCAAAAGCACTAAATAATTTTAGAGTGTTCTATTAATGAGCAGTATAAAAGAAGGTACTAATATGCAAGACCAATAAATGTTAGGAGAATTTTTGGACAGTAAAAAGTGATGATTGTATGACAGTAACAGAACGAGATAAACCCAGGTAAAAGTTTGATTTTCTGGTTACTTCAAGATTTGTTTAGACTTACAGCCTTCAAAAACTAAGAATTATTGTGCCAATTTTAAAAGTCTTTTTTAAATTATTTTATGATTTCAGTTTACATTAAAATCTCAAACAAAATAGCATGGATGCTTTGTGTGGCCATCTGCTACTTTCGTCAAGTGTCTGTAGTGACGAAAATGAGGATTCTAGTAGTTTTACTATGGAGATAATTGAAGCCTTTCTAAGAATAATTTCTATTCAGTCCTTTAGAGCCAAATTTTGTCCTTGGATCTGCACTCTATCTTGTAATATTGGAATGTGGTTCTTGTTTGAGCAGTTAATATCAGCCTCTAAGTATAAAATATGAGATATTAATATTCTTTCTTTTGCATAGATTATATAGTCTGTATAACATATTTTGGCAGATGCTTTTGGGGCATGCTGAGCACAGTTTTATATTTAAATCATACAAATAATGCCAATAGGAAAGGCTGTTTGTTGGTGATCCGAACTTCTAATTCCAGTCGTACCATTTATTTCCAATATAATCAAGAGCCAAGCAGTAAGTTGACTGGTAGACTCACAATATTAATATGCCGAAAAACTTGTCATATCTAGTTTATGTAATACATTTCAAATCCTTACAGATACCAAACCAACCAAAAAGTTTGTTCATAAAAGTAATCCACTAGACTCAATGAGATTATACATAGATCTTGTAAATAAATTAGAATTTGTCATTTAGGCTCATGTAGGTAAATCCAGCTTGTGGGTTAGGTGTAACTGAACTCTGGGGTTTTTCTAAATTGCAGTTCTGAAAACTGTTTTTGTATCTATAAAAATACTGTGCACTTGTTGAATTCATGTTGAATTGAAGATGTAGTCCCTGTACCAAAGCCTTTTAGAACCTAAGTATTTGAATCAGCCTCATTGCTATGGGATGCTGCCTCCCACTGCTTTTACTGCAGCTGCCAGACCAATGCTCATATGAGCTGGGAATGTTCCAAAAAGCTGCTTCCCTTTCTTTTCTACAACTGCTTATCAGCTTTCTAACTGGCCCCATATCACTGCACATCATACCCTATATCATGACACAGAAAACAGTTGCTGTTCAGTTTGTCTCTCAGTAAATCTAAGGAAATCTGAGCTGACCTTGTCTTAGGGAGCACTTCCTCAAGGATGCTCTCTTCCCTCCAATACGGTTATAAAATAGCCAACGAGAAGAGGAGAGGAAAAATAAAAAGAAAGAAAAAAAAGGGGAGAAAAAAAGAGAAGGAAAATCTGAGAAAAGGAAGCATATTTAGCTTTCCTGTTAGAGACTGAATGACACGTATCGATATCACCATAAGCCAACTGGGAGTTGCTGGTGTATATTGAGCTCCCATCAGTCTCAAAATCCAGGACACACAGAAACACATGCATTAGGGATGAGGTTAGAACCTAGCTCTACTTATATTAGGTAGTGAAGTCTCCCTACAACACTTGGGGGTGTGGATATTATTCTTTTTGCTCACAGAAAAGAACAAAAGCAAATTGGACAGATGGAGGAATCTGTTTCAAAGAACAGACTGCGCTCCCTTGACTTCTCTGAAACATGTTCAGCCCTTCACCTGAAACAGCCAGACACCCATTAATATAGATATTATTTCATACACTGCCAAAAATGTTACATTTGGTAGCTGCATACAGGAATAAATAAGATCATAGCTACACAACCACAATAAACTGGCATAGACTAGCATAACAGCTGAAAAAAATCACTTCCCTCTCAAAACTTGTAGTTATATTCTCATTCTGCACCATCACCTGCCTGGGAATACACAAGATTAAAATTACTACACGATTCTGACCACATTAGTTTACAGGTTCCTTAATCCAGTTTACCACATGGATGTGTAAATGCCCATATAAGAGGGGTGGCACAGAATGACTGAGAACACATCTCTAAGTACTACCAGCTTACCATATTCATGAAGGAAAGGCGATGATAGGAGCAAGACTACATACTCAGCTGAAGCTGTCAGAACAATAAGGGTTGCCAGAATAAAACTGCCCACTTGGAATCTGGCCATTCCTTTAGAAATGCTTACTTAGAAGTATGAAGAGTGCTAAACATTAATAAACACAGCCAGTCAATATCTTAAATTTTCTCTCGGCATCATCAGCAACCTAAGGCTGTGTGGGGGCAGGGGTTTGTTTTGGACTTTGGTGGAACTCAACCATATAATGAAACCACAGACACAGAAGAAAATAGATTTCAATATAATTGACAGCATATGTTTCTATATCTCTATTCAGTAGCTGATAGAAATAAATAATACACAGCGTGCCAATGATAACCACGGCAAATACGTCAGCCAACTTCCTGAACTGCATTCTAATGGGATCTTACAACAGATCTATGCCAGGTTCCTCAGGGCCTCTGTTCACTTGATTTCTTTCTCTTCGTAGTGGTTTGTAAAAATACAGCATTACTCATTAATTTATTCTGTTTTCCAGGTTCAAAAACATTTTGTTGCTCTAAAAGCTTTTTTTATACCCTGCTAGTCTAACTTTCCTAGCTTGAAACCTAGACTTTTCTTCCTTAAAATAAACAGCAAAGCAAAGTCTTTAAATTAAACTGAAGTTTGACTAATACCAAATCCTGGTTAAAAACAGCTAGATGGTACCCAAAATAATATTTTCATATGAGGCTATTCAGATGCATAGCCAAATTGGATCTGCCTGGTCTTATGAACTGTTTACATATCTTTAAGCCATATGAGGTCCTGATAGCAAAACCATCTTTTTATCACATTTTGTGATGCTGTAACCTACTAGTAGAATTGTGGAGACAGAAATTAATAAAAGCGTTATTTTAATCCATACATTCAAGTACATTTTTTTATTTTGTGCTAGAATATAATAAACTTCATTTTAACATTTAACAATATTTTACAGTAAGTATATTTTATAGTGAGTATATATTATAAAATAGCTATCTAGCTATTTTATAATAGCATGTGCAGTTATGGCTTCCTACACTTCTTCACAATTTAGTGACCCCAATAACTTCCAACATACTATTCTGCGTCTTGCCAGAGTTATGTTAGAATCCATCTCTGTGCAACCTAAGTAAAAGTTAAGCACAAATGATGAAAGTTCAGCATCAACTCCCCTGTGCAGAGCTTGTCTTGTGGCATGTTCTGCTCTGCTCATACCGGGTGGCTATTGCCATTAGATGCCAAAAACCCAGCTGGGGATTGTCACAACATCTGCTTCCCTGCAGTACTCAATTTCTTCTAAATGTGCACACCTCTGAGTGAAGCACACCCAGAAATTCACTGTGATTTCCTCCTTAAAGCATGGAACTCTACAACCAAGATTAATTCAAAAGCTTAGATCACAGCAAAATATACAAATGAATCATCCCTCTCCCATCTCTCCTCAAACTGTTACTGAAATCAGAAATTTTTCTTTTTTCTGTCTTGAATTACATAGCTACAGCTGACTAAAAGTGACTTAGCAGAGAACATCAGCCTTTGTACCACCTTCTTCTTCTATATCTTCTTCTTTTTTTTTTTTTTTTTTTTTTTTTTTTTTTTTTGTCCTGGGGCAGGGGAAGATAGGGGAGGGAAAGTGGTGTATTATGCATACAAACAAAAGCAAAAATCTTATTTTAACCACCCAATCCAGATACAGAAATACAAGCAGAAAAAGCCACAGTTCTTCAGACTTAAGGTGTAATTAACCTCTATTATTTATCTCTCTACCTACACACCTAGATCCCCTGCCTCTGTCAGAGTTATGTATCAAAGTGTTAGCAAGCATCTCTTCTAAACGTTTAGCAGCCTTTACACATAATAGGAGAATCCCTTCCTGTGGATCATTGAGTACTCCAACACTCAGGAGACACCAGTTCACTCAGCAGATATGGAATATTCTTCACTATCCTCCTTTTGGTGTCTTCTACTCCCTTTCCCTCAAAAGAAATGCATTCCGTGCAAGACACATTCTTCATTACAAATGTTCATTTTCAGGGGAGCTGGCTGCACTCAGCGTGCCTTTCCAAGAGCACTCATTAACTGTCTTGGCTGATTTCAGCTCCCTGGAATGGATCCCACCCTCTCCATTCACCTCCTGCTCTTCCGTGAGCTCTGATGCTACCTGCACTCTTCAGTTGCAGTGGGAAGGTGCACTGCCCCCAGAGATACCATGTTCATAGACAGCATCGACATTTTCTGCAAAGTGCTACACACCCTCGATCATATACACAGATTTGGCTCTGCTCTCTTGTATTTTGGGTTCCCATAAAGTTCGAGTTACATATATTTGGGTGTTTTTGTGAATATATCCTGGTTTTCTGCTCTCAATTTCCCCCCTGGACTTTGGATAACGAGGTGGGATATCTGGCCTTGTTAAACTTCCAGAGTGAATGGAGAGAAATCTCATGAAAAGGACTTGACTATCTTTGGCAGCAAGATGTGGAGATTAGGGTCAGTTGGGAGTGGAAGTAAGCTCAGAGATCTCAGAAAGGATGCAGCTCTGCCTCAGGAAGGGTATATCTCCCCTTTTTGCCCTCCATGTCTTTGCTCTGTTTGATTGTTGCCTTGAGCAGTCTGGTACACTCCAGCCCTTCATGCTCCTGGACAGCAGGGAGGGAAGCTCAGAGGTAAGAGGGAGAAAAGAGGACAATGAACCTAAGTTATCTGAGAGTTTATAGGTATGGATGAGAGGACTAAGCAACATGCACGATGTCATGGGAGGCATCCTCTGCAGAGCAGCACAGCAAGAAAAGGAAGTACATGAAGCTTGCTTTAGAGAGTTGGGGGGTGCTTCATAATCACATCCCTGGTAGTCATTGATAAGGTCATGGAGTAAATCCTTCCCAAAGCCACGTACAAGAAGATGAAACAGTAGATGTTACAGAGAGTAGTAAGCATGAATTAGCAAGCACAAATAATGCCTAACCAACTCAGCTGCCTCCTATGAGATGGTTGCTTAAGATGGGTACAGGCAGGTCAATGAGATTGTTTATCTTGACTTTACAAACATCAATAGTCCTTCAATCAGTCCTCGTGGCTAAACTAGAGATATATGAGATATGTACTTGAAGATTGCACAGTATGGTGGGTGGAAAGCTGTATGAACCATCACACTCAAAAAGTTGTCATCAGTGGTAGAAAGTTCAATAGCAACTAATTTACTACTGGTGTTCTTCAGAGATTAATATTGGAGCCAATACCAATTAATGTCTTCTTTAAAGACCTGGATGATAAGAGGAGGTGCATTCTCAGCAAGTTCCTAAAAAAGTATTCGTTTGGGAGAGCAACCATAGAGGTATCCCTCGGGTCCTTCCTTTCCTCCCCTAACGGTTTGACAGATGAATTGATTCTCCCACAGTCCTGAGACACTGAACTGACCCTTGCATGTGGGCAGCTGCATAGTCAGACAGATGCTTTTGCCCCTTTAGTGTTATCTAGGGGGTTGGAATAGAGGATCTTTGAACGTCCCTTCCATCCCAAAGCAGACAGTTGTTTTGCAATGCCACACAGAAGCAAGATTTAACCATGGCTCCCTATAATTTGTTTCTCAGTTTGAGAATGGTAGCATTCAGGAAAAAAAGCCAATATACATCCCTGCTCCACCTTACCACTGCTTCCAAAGGCTCTGTGATTTGCATGACTCTCCCTTACCCTGTGAAGGGCTCGCTGCTGTAAGTCTGCACTGACGAGAGAGGTGAAAAATCTTGTCACCCCATTTAAATTAATCCTTCTCACCTCCTAACCTCGGATTAGGGGCATACCCTTCCCTCATTACTAACACTTTAATTTAAGGAGAGATAAGGCAAGAGATAATACATGTTAGAATATGCCAGTGTCATAGAAAACGAACACAGTAACTATAAAATCATGTAATAGTTAGTGATTGTGTGAATAGTATATTTTCCATTCTTTCACAATACATGATTAGTAGTGATAATTTCAGAGCTCCAATTCGCCACTAATTCAAAAGCTACATTTTACGACAGTAAAAAGCAGAGGCCATATGAGTAAGCTTTGCAGATGGTCCAAAAAAGTTATTTAATTCTTCATCAGCTAGTAATAAACAGCTGCATTCTTGTGTCTTTTCTGCCTTTGTTTTATGTGTCACAATGTATAAGCTTATTTCTTGAAAAACTGAGAACATACAGAATATTCCAAATACATTGTACTGAAAATGTTATTTAATTGGAAATGATGCAAAATGGGAAAAGAAGATGCACAAAACATGTGAAAGACTAGAGACCATATTAAAAAATCAAAAGAATTTGCAGTCCTTTTTGCTACTTTCTCAGTAGTAGAATGAAAAAATAAGAATAGGTTAAAAAAGAAAAAAAAAAAGAAAAAGGAAAAAAGAAAGTTTCTGTATGCAGTCCAACCTGAATTCTAACATGGTCATTTTGATCACACTTAACAGATGATCTTCGATTTATTTTATAGACTTCTCCAAATCAGCACTTTGCAAAACCAAGTCCTCCCCACCCACTACCAAAACCACAACATAAGAACCTAAGGGTGTATATACTTAAAGAGTTTAAATCATTTTATCATTAGGTCTTTAATAGGGTTCTTTTCCTTCCCTGCCTCAATACCTTGGGTAAGTGTAACTTGGCCTACACACTGGTGATCCCAAAACAGAATAAGCTACTAGACCTTTGTTCTGGCTCTCTTCCATTTTCTTTCCCATTTTGCTACCACAGAGGTATTAGCAAGGGCTGTGACTGGTTTGTTTGGGATTTTTTTCCACCCTTCTAGCACATACACTTATTTCAGCTGTGGATACACCAGCAAATTTTGGTTGCTTAAAATGTGTCCAGCCAAATGCCTGAGATCACTTCATTCCTCTTGTTTCATTTCAAAGTAATAACTTACTATTTCAAATACAAAAGTACACTTTAGTAAAATGATCAAAAAGTAAACAGCAATAGTCATAGAGAAATATCAGACACCAATTTAGAATATTATAAGCTATGCATATGTAAAACTTTATTGTCTGAAAAATATAAAATGAGTTTCTAAAATCATTCACTTCTACAGATCTCCAAAGGACACATTTACAACTACTGCTTGATGAAATATGAAAAGACAGGAAAAAATGTATACAAAATACTTAGCGGTGTGACTTTATAAAAAATATTTGTCAAGTTAAAATCTCAATTCTGTGCAGTTTCCACCACTAAAACATGTAAGGATTTCTATTCACCTGCAAATCCACATTTTTGGCTAGTTTACCAGCAATTGAAGCCACAGCTGGCATTTAAGCAAACAATTACCTAATCTGCATGAGAACTGCTGAAGTTTAAACATTTAGAACTAGAGGATACATTTCACCATTGCTATAAAGAATTACATGTTCAGATTCTTGACTATTCACATTTTTAACACAACTGGGCTGGTTTTTCTCCCTTTTAACTGAGGAGGCAGCTCTTTGATTCTGAATTATTTCAGTAAACTGGATTCTAACTAAAGAGAAAATCTAATTGCGCTGAATTATACCATAACCTATTTCCATTTTCATAGGACTGAAAAATGTAGGATCCTATTCTATCTTTGATTCTTAGCTATCATTTTGTAAAACAAGGCTCCTCAGAAAATAATTAAAGCAAAATAATTCATTTGCAAAAGAGCTGAAACTTCAGTGTTTCAAAGATTTTTTTTATTTGAGTGGAAAAAAACCTGATTGATTATTCTTGTCTTGATATGCATAGATGCAAAGTGTGTCCTTTTCCCTGGAGCATGCATTGGCACCTGAAGCAGAACATGTGGAGGCAACAGCTTTTCAGGCATCAGAAATGACAGAAGCAGGAGCACAGGTAGACTCTTTGGATACAGTTCTTTGACCCATATTCAATTAATCCACGCAGTTCCTGTGCTTTGCTCAACATTAGAAACTGAACAGAAACTACACTAGAGTTCACAATACAGTTTTATGCAGTCTCTTCCCTTTAGAACAGTGTTAGAAAAAAGACCATTTTTCACATTTACAGAAAATTGTAACAAGACACTGCCTTCCAAATAATCCACCAGGGCTTTGTCTCTGCAGCAAGCGGAGGTGTGAATGTGCGAGCACAGGCAGACCAGAGCTGGATGTGGTATGAATGATGGTAAAGCTCTGTATTACTGGTCCCCAGGCACGCTGCAGAGAGGCAGCCAGCAGGCTATTTGCATATTTGGGCACTTAGCATGCACTGAAATCCATGCTGCTACAGCCTGACTACCTCAGGTTGAAGCTACACTGGGTATGCCTATGGATGCCACAATCACACCTGTAACAGCAGAGGACAAGTCACCTGTGACAAGTGGCTAGGAAAGAGTTTTTTATTTAGGCAATCTTTACTGGCAAAATGTGCACTCGTGCCTGTGCATTCATATATGCACACACATATACATGCACACTTTCCTACACGTACACACATGTAACAGGGTTCTTTGCCTTCAATTTAGAAAGGGGAAAAAAAGCACACTGGATTATTTCATTTTAGAGAAAAGTCTTAGGGACACTTTTGATCCTTGCCTGCTGCGTGTCATTTGAAAAAATGACGATGCATACAGCATACATGAGCGTATGATAAAGCAACTCAAATGGAGAAAATAATGGTGACACCACCTGCCCACAGCCATTTGTATCACTACCAGAGCTCAGATTATAGAATCTTTAGGTGTCAAAATGTATTTATATCATTCAGTGTTTGAATGATTTATACCAAGAATTCAAAGACTACAGTCAACAGTTTTCCCACTTATCTCTGTAAGCTTTCAATAAAGTCCACAACGGTGTTGAAAGGACATGATCTCTACCATCTCTCTATAGAAAAAACACTACACAAACAATGTGTACACCAAGCGCCACACACACAGCTCAGTGGCACCTATGTGCACCTGTCCTGCCACCTCCCTGGCCAAATCACAACCATAAGTTTTGAAAATAATCAACAGGGTCTCTGCAAATCCATCTCAAAATAAATCTGCTGGACTAATCTTTTGAATGTTACAGCTTGTGCAACTGCAAACTTCAGGACACAATTAACCACGATGCTTTTTTTACTGTTTACCTAGAAAAAGAAGAGAAAGTTCTCCCAAAGGTATTTAAGAGCTTCAGAAAGCAAAACTTCTGAGTCACAGAATACTGTGTAGATTACATCTATAAAAACGTTTCTTAAATAAAAAAAAGAATTGGGTCTTTTATAACACACTGGTTAGTACCAAGCAGTAGTATCTTTCCATTTACTATAACAAATGTCAAAAATAATGTTGGATTATAAGTAAAATTATAAAAAAAAAAAATTAAATTTGTGGACTTTTAGCCTCCATTGAGGCTCCCTTGAGTGGGTGGTTTGCCTGTGGTCTTGATTCCATAGGAAGTTTAAATATAGAAATAAGTATATAAATAATTATAAGATAATGAATTGTGTCACCAAGGTCAGTGAAAGTATTTATGTTCAACATTATGTACATGCCTAAAGTGCTTTTCTGGACCACAGCCCATATTAACTTCCGTCTTATACAAAACCACAATGAATAGTTTAATAAAATAGATGACACCATCTTAAGGGATATTGTGAATCACATCAATGTTCTGCTGGCTTTGATAGATAGCTCTTAATGAATAAATGTATTCCGAGACTTACTGGGATCCAGTGCAGGAGCATTACATTTCAGACACATAATGGGTTGTCAGTACACAATAATCTGTATAGAATATAGAGGAAATGATGGAGAACCTGGAGTACTAGCTCAGTATTTCAGTGCCTTTAAGTATTACAAGCAGCGTAATTCAAGCTGTGAACGTGTTTGTAGATCTCTTCAAGATTCTCAAACTCCTATTTTGCTGAGTATTTTTTAAAGAGATTAAGGAAAAAATAATCAGGTAAAAATTCCCTAAAGAGAAGGGAAACCTAAGGTCTTAAAATGCTATGGACAATCTCCCAAAAAATCTCTCAAAATCATTACTGTGAGATTTGACAATGTATACATATATAATCAATCCAAACCAAAAATATTTCAAGAGATAAAATTAAAAATAACTCCAGATTATACATAACTACTAGCAACACTAAAATAAAACCCCTCTTCCATTTTTTTTAATAATATCTTGGGAGACATTCCATTTTTTCAGAACTGCTGAACTTGCTACTTTCATTTGGAATCTTGAATATTAAGAATTTGTCTCTTTCAAGTCACAGTGTGTGATTAAATAAGGCTATTTTATTAGTTTTGGTAAGCTGCATTTCACAGAACCTGGTCTTTAGATATTAAAATCTAATTAGTAATAAAAAAATACCTTTCAAAATAGTTTTCCTTTTTCATAGTATTTTTGCTTTTCTGAAAACTCTAAAATCTCACTTTCCTTCTTTAATTTGCCTTGTGATAAAACACAAAGAAACAATGGTTACTATTTATATTTAGAATAATATACAATTGGAAGTCTCAGATTTATAAATTACATTAAAACCTACATATTTTCAGAACTCTGGGATCATTCTGTTATCATCTTTCTGTGGAACTTTTGTTTGTGCCCTTTCTGTACTGAAGCGAAAGTTTCCTTTAGTCAAGTTTCATTTGAAAATAAAAATATTACATCCAGATTATACTTTGGCAAAAGGAAAATACTTTTCCTTACACTTTACAGTACAGTAAATGCAGAGAATGAAAAAATTTGCTCTAAATTTCATTATGTTTTTCAAAAAACACCCTTAAAGAAAAAAAGTAGGGAAAAAAAATACTGTTAGAAAATAACATATTTTAAACTTATAGTCTTATAATATTTATTAACTTTGCTTTTTCTTACATGTCTTACTATTCTGTTATTGTTCTAAGGCTATATGAAAAATAGTGACTGGAAATATAATCCCCCATAAGAAATGAAGCATTTTCTGAAGACAGCGGGAAGCAAAGGGGAGGAGCCTGCTTAGCTCTTCAATGTAGCAGTTTTAATAAATTATATGCTAGAAACAAAATTTCCAGAGATGAGATGTCAGCAAGGGTAGAACTAAACGTTGCCAACCAATTGAATACAAAAATGGGACAGAAAATAGGAAAAAGCATCAGTTCTGAGGGAAACATTCCAAGAAGTGAAAGAGGGCCTTGGTGGTGGACAAAAGGAATATGAGAAGTAGACAAAATTTTTAAAAAGCACAAAAAGTCAAGTCCATGCTTTCAAGAAGAAAAAAACCTCAATTATTGTGTCGAATGTATTAAAGACTGCTTAGTGCTCAACATTCAGTGTTGCTCCTCCCTGTATACAATAACAATAGTTATCCAAAAATGATAATTGAAAGGTTTCAGGTTGCATGTCACCTTTAAATCTGTTCTAGAAAGGGAAAGTTTTCAGTTTGGGGCTCCTCAGCACCTGAAACAAAGCAATGAGAGAACTCCTGGAGGCCCAGGCATGGGGAAAAATGAAGTGGAAAAAACAACAAACAACAACAACAACTACAACCAAACCAAACAAACAAACAAAAAAAACCCAAAAAACCCTGGAATGGAGAAGAGAAAAAAAAAGATAAAGATAAGAATCAGTTTGCCACTGTGAAACAGTATGGGGTAGATGTTTGTGGCTTTATCACAATGCATCTAAGCTGACTGTGGGGCTTTTGACCCATAGACAGCCCCCTAGAAAAATGTCTCAGATGCACGTCTGAATTTTTCCCATAAATTATTATTACTTCAGTACTGCGTGAATCATTTTAAAGTCCATCTGAATTATTTGCACAGAACCAATGTTCTTATAGATAAGAAAGATTGGGAAAGCTCTTGGAATCCCTTGTACTTAATCAGTTTGGCAAAGTGACATTTGGAAGAAATAAAATCTAGAGCTATTACACAAGTTTTGAGAATTAGGGTACTATAATACAGTAAAGGATGAAACACTGTGAAACATTTTCTTCAATTATCCATTTAGCACCATCAGAGATGATGCGTATGCCATCTCTGCCAAATTAAAAATGAGGGTTGAAAAACCCCTGACTTCCATAAATTCATGACATGAAAAAGAACAAACTGATCAGAGGATAAAACTACACTAAATATATACAAACTCAATGGCCTCTGAGCATCATTGTTGGTAAAACCATATCCTGTAATTATTTCTCTGAAGTCAGCGTGACACAACAGAGTGCTAAATATTCATTCTTTGGAATAAATATGAATTTAGACCTATTCATCTTTTTTCAAACATCTGACATGCTGCATAAACAGAAAGTATATACGGTTTTTTTAAAGTAAACAATACAATAAGTAAAGTGATTTATTATGCAATTTATCTCTTTCCATCTCTGCACTGTTCATAATTCAGATCCACACAGGGCAGTTCATATACCATTAATATATCCCAGATGTGTTTGACTTAAAGGCTATGATCATTTTAAATGTTTTAAAATGTGTGCCATTTATCATTAGTGTTATGGTGGTGTCATTCGCAATATTATAGTTAAGGTTGTGTCAGCAGTTCTATATGTCCTTATTTTCAGGGGTTCAGAACTTGGCAGTAAGAAGAGGCTACAGCCTGAAACCTGGAACAAAGCATCCCGGCTTGGGAGCAATTAAATGTCTTTCTCAAAAAGCTAACAAAGAATTTAGTCTTGAAATTCTGCAGAAGAGAAGGAAATGCACTCATGGTTTTTAAGATATAAAGTTCTTCTCACAGATCTTAGAACTTGTTTTGGGCTGAAATAAATAAAGACAAAAGAATGTCCTGCAAGAGATGAGAGTGCTGGTGAGTTGGAGACTGTAGAGACTAACTGCTTATCCTTTGGAGCGGATCTGCTGTGTGTATTCCAAACAATCTAACAAATGAAGCACACAGCATCTCCACATCTGCAGCACCTGGAAATTCAACCTGCATACATTTTGCGCATAAATTCATATATCAGAAAGCAGCATTTCCAAAGCTAACCTAATAGTAGTCTTGCTACATGACATTATCAGGATGAGCTTTCATTTAAATGGCCCTGTTTTATTGGCAACTCCACTGACCGTCCAGTTCTGATTGGTTTATCTTAATTAAACTGAGATTGGAGTAATACAGAATTACTATGCCACACAACTACTATTCAAACAAATCTTGCCAACAATTTCAGTATCTTTATGCTGCTCAGAAACACTCTTGAGTAGACACATTCTGCAAGGAGCATGTTAGGCTCTTGTAGAAACGGAGTTGGTAGTAGAGGAATGGAGAATATAAAAAACTCTACATGGTAGTGCTGGTCTAGTATCTTTGCACTTTGAAGACACAATTTGCCTCTCCTCCTGTCACAGCACAGAATTAGTTTCTACTGTTTTACAAATATAATTTATATATGAGATCACAAGCACCGGTAAATATACTATATATCTGCAGAGTCATCATAAAAATTGGTTTTGGCTGAGCACTAAAATTATTAAAATTTGACAGATCCACAATAAGAAGGGTTAGACTACTCAGAACAGACATTTATTTATTTTCCTGGCCAATGCAAATGCCCATGCTGTAGAATTTGAGATTCTCTGAGCTGAGATTGTTTAGGGGAGCAAAGGAGGCTCGGGAGAGACCTTATAACTTTCTGTAAGTATCTGAAAGAAGTGAGTGTTGTTCTCTTCTCCCAGGAAACTGGTGACGAGACGAGTGAACACCGTGTTAAGCTGCCTCAGGTGAAGGTTTAGGTTAGACATTAGGAAGAAGTTCCTCACAGAAAGGGTTATTTGGTACTGGAATGGGCTGGCTGGGGACGTGATGATGGATTCATCATCCCTGGAGGTGTTCAAGAAAAGACTGGATGCGGCACTTGGCACCATGGCCTAGTTGACAAGGTGGTATAAGTTCATAGGTTGGACTCCATGATCTCAAAGGTATTTTCCAACCTAATTGATTCTATGATTCTAGGTCTCACTGCCAGTTCTTAGAAAATACAGATTCACAAGCAATTAGTTTGGTGGGTTTTATTCTACCAGCTGTGCCATACAGCAGGGGTGGAGCACTTTCCAGGTCCTGCCTTTGGAATCTCCTTTCCTCAGAAAGCACTCATGTTTTCTTCCTTTCCAAAC
Organism: Donacobius atricapilla; assembly: GCA_013397315.1. NCBI lineage: Eukaryota > Metazoa > Chordata > Aves > Passeriformes > Mimidae > Donacobius > Donacobius atricapilla. The sequence continues at coordinate 116,036 of WBMY01001711.1, read as the reverse complement.
ACAGCCCTTGTGAAAACACAGTTCACAGTCCACCCCCAGAGGAATCACGTGTTTCTTTCCATCAGAATTGACTATTTGTCTTCCTTTCATTCTCTAACAGATATTCAGAAGATCTCCCCATTCCCAAAACTCCAGATTTTATTCTTTCCTATTTTGATTTTATTTTCTTTTGTCTTTCTACTCACTCTGACATGACAGCTTCCGTGTACATCAATAGGAGTCATGCCCCGGTGTCTTCACTAAAAATCAATTGCAATGAGGTTATGCCATCTGAAAAATAAATTGATAACCCCTCACCACTTCTTGCAGGACCACTGCTACGGCTATCTCCCTACTTCCATGCCAAAAAGGCCTGCTGTGGCTGGCTGTGCTCTTCTGCTTGTACCTCTGCTACACTAAAGGAAACAGGTTTCCACTTCCTCTTATTAAGATTGCATGTTTCCACACTACTATGTCACTATTTATTCCTCTTCTGCTACCATGTCTTCCTCTGGAAGACATGCTGCTTTTCATTCACTCTCTCAGCAAGAAGACTCCCTTGTGAGAGGAAAGTAGCAGCTCCAGACCAAATCCCACAGTTGTTCTTCACAGAACCATCTTTTCAGGGACACACTCTGAACACCTCTGACCAGAAAAGCTGAACATTTCCAGTCAAGACAAGGAAAATTCTTGCTGCCCTCTCCCCATCAAGCACCCTCTCCCCAACCAGACAAGTTATTTAAGACTTTTTTTTAATCTCTTTCATCCTGCTCTGTTGCAAGTTGCAAAACTGGAACAAAAAGAAATATATTGGCTTTTCATGCAATCCTAGCATACTTAGGCTTTATGACTGACTGCACCGCTTCTCTATAAACAACCGGGAAAGAATATTACTCAGCTACCTGGTAAAACATGATTGAATAATAAAGGATTATCAAATATTTTCCTCGTAGATTCTCCTTACATTCCACCAGAGGGCTACAGAACTCCCAAAATATGGAAAAACAAATTTTCCAACCTTTCCAAACTGTGTTTTGAATGTCATTCCCAAACTGCTGTGAGGATAGTTTTTAACTGATTTTTAGAGATGGGTCAAAAAAAATTCAGCAGAGCTTTTTAAGATTTTGCAGTTGGCAAATACTTTTGAATAAAATTTGAGACAGTGGTTTCAGTATGTCTGAAGCATTGTCCATGGGTCATGATTTCATGTCTGTCTTCATAAAAATGAAGGAAATATGAAGGAAATATGCCTACTTTCTATTTTTCACCTACTTTGCACATCCACCGCATAGAGTCACACTATGCACATTATCCATATTAAAATGTTTCCATTTTTACTTCTCACTCAAAAAGTCTAAGATCCTACTGCTTCCGCAGACATGTAATTCACTCTTCCTTGCTATCAAATACTCATACTTGTGAGACTATGAGGTGGAATAATAAGAATCCATGACACATACAAAATAATTTTAAATTTAAAGAATAGTAAGAATACGAAAAAATGTGCATGTTAGATAAATAATGACATATAAAAGGTTCCTGAGGAAAAGAAAAAGGTTGCAGGTAAATTTTTCATTGAAGATTAATACACAGTACTGATTTTCCTTTTGTAGAACTGGACTTAACTTTCATCAGCTTGTACCAAATTAAATTGACAGCCAAATAAATTTATTGAGATCTTCAGTTTGAGTTATGCCAAAACCTAATCCTAGGTAAGGAGAGTGACAGTTAGTAAAAGAAGAATTGATCCTTAATCTCCACCTAACAATATATTCAGAGCAATGAATAGTAAACAGTTTAACCTCTTTTACTTTTATACAATGCACTGGCCATTTTATTTTTGTTTTACATGCTACATGGTATTAACTTTTTTTCACCTACATTATAAATATGACAATCTACACCATTCATGCTGTCAGCTATAAAATAGCAAGACATATCTCTTCATTCCATACACAAAGGGAAGTTAAATTTATGAATCCAGCAGTAATGCTAGATATTCTTTCATACTGTTCTTCCCTTTCAAAAGAACCTGAATGGCAACTTGAAGAAAACATGCTTCCTTGATATATCTGGTCTAACAAAATACTTTTGCTCTTGTAATATCAACATTTGCAACTAGTAAAAGCAGAAAGAAACAAGGATTTAGTTTCTTTAAAATGGAAGGAGAAGAAACAATTTTACAATTTGATTGGCATAAGAAAACAACTCAAAGATATTGCATTTTTCCAGATTCTACTGCTATATTTGCCAAAGTATAAATGGTCTGATAAAGTCTGGAGATTATAAAATCTAATGCCTGTTGTGTTTATGTTGCACTGATACAGTTCAAAAGCAAGTAGAACTGCTTAGCTCCAAGTATTAGTCCTAAAGCTACTATAAGTTAGAGCTGGTTGATCTGGATGAAACTTGAACAAATTCTCTGTAGTCACCACAGAAATCCTATGGAATGTAGTTTCCTTCTGTTTTGGAATAACTATAAGGTAGCCACAGCCTTCAGCACTATAAACGGTGCATCAAAAATGTTCCTCTTCTAATACACTTTCAAATAGAAAGTTCTTCCTTTCCTTGAAGAGTTAAGCTTCCTATGTACTGCATATAAGTATAATGACATTTATTTATGTCATCCTACATAAGCTAGATTATATATAACATTCTGTTTTATAACTGAAGATTAGCAGACTAGTCTCCATTTTCACACACCGTTTTCCCAGTTTCCATTTGCCAATGGTACCCCAATTTTATAAACCACAAATCTCATGAGGTTAATGCACTCATATTTGTACAAGAAATACGAAAGAGTATTTATTCGGGCAGCCTATACTGTGTCCTCTCTTCACAGATTGAACAAAATTTCACTAATAAGGTTAGCTGTCATGATTTCAAAACCCAAAAGGTTAATAAGTCTCTGGATTGATTTATAAGATGTATCTGATAAAGAAATCAACATTTGTTTCTATTTAGTTCTTATTCATCACAAGCAAACTTTATTTTTTGACAAACTAGAAGAAAAATTCTTATGTCAACTCTGTTTTATAATGTCAGAAAGAATTGGGAAATAGTTACTTTATTTACAGTCATGAAATTCCATGCCACCCATGCAAGGACAGATTGGAGGCTTTTTTAAAGCTGTTGTTGTTATCCCGTCTTGAAGCGTACGTAGAGAGAAATTTCTGGTCACTCGTGCTATCAGCAAAGAGGTGCTCAAATCCTTAGTGGAACAGATGGTACGTCCCAAATTTGCCCAGGTGACATCAGTGGGATTATATGACCAAGAAAATATTTGTTCCATCAAACATGAATTTAAAGGAAAAAACAACAACACAGCACTATCACTGGGCATAGTTAATACTTAAAAATCAACAGGGTAACTGGGCAATACCGAATGATTTAATTTACATCACTAAAAAAATATTCAGACTATTTCTCTGATTTGTGTCTGGTCTTGTTTCATTGAACTCAAGTGGGAAAAGAATATTTTGACAGTGAGTGGATTTAGGTATTAATGCATTTAAGACAATTTGCTTAAGACATTTTTTATTCGTGTATTTGACAATGTTGCAATACTGCAGGCCACTGAGTACACCTTCATATACATTCTCCATGTGTCTTACATGGAGAACACTTTTTCTTCAAATACAACAGTACTATTGTCTTTGGAAGGTGACAGGTTGGAAAGGGGTTTTGGGTTTTTTGGTTTGAGTTTTGTGGATTTTTTTTTTAAACTAAACCCAAAGATAGCACAGAAAAATGGGATTCACTGTGGTGAATAACATATGTTGTTCTATGTTGCATCTCCTGTAGGTATTGAAAGAGGGCTAGAATAGACTGAGAAAACTCCAGGATCAGTTTACACAGGACACTAGCTTGAGAATTCCTAAACTGAAGAACATGCAGATTTTTTAAGTGCTAGATTAAAACCTTAAACATAAAATCCTATCATCATTTTGAACTATTTGACTGTACAAAGTCAGAGACTCTCTTTCTAAAAGAATCCTGTCATTTCTTTCCTCCTTATAAGCACTGCCAGTTTCCCAATGCTCTTTTGACAGTATAATCAGTCAATTCAATCAGAGAAATTCTATAGCACAATGGTAATTTTCTCACACTTTTTTTTTTCCCTTTACACTGTCAATTCAAACCACCTGCTGTAAGCATTGATGTGGAACGGCTTAGTATTAGCTCTGAAATTAGTACCAGTCCCCAGTTAAATACCTGGCACATTCAGTGTGGGACAGACACTGTTAATGGCACATAAACCCATCAGATGCAATCGCTGCATTCCTTGAGCAAGTCTCCTTCCAAGCCATTCAGAGAGCACCTTGCTGGTATCACTGCACTAGACTTAAAAATCAGCCTGAGAGGGATGATTTGAGGAAGGAGGGGGAGAACAAACATAACCACAGAATCTGTCTTAAAAAGGGAATTTGCAGGAATATTCTATTGAATACATTAGGTAGCTTCCTATGGCGACATTTTACTTACTCCCATGCACCAGTGATGCCTTTAAAAGAGCATTTTAAGGTACAAAGCACAGAAAACTAATTGTACATGGTTTTCAAATAGCAGAAACAAATACAATTCATGGCACTTTATAAAATCTCACTTCTTAAACCCTAACACTGGGCTTCAACTATATGTACTAACTTCCATCATTTAGGAATATTAAAAATAAAGGCTATTAAATCCAATATCTTACAAATGCATCAGTTCTACTGGCCTGTTTAGCTCAGCAGGTAGATCTGTGCACATGAGTCAGTCAGCAATGATGAAAGGCATTTACTATAAGCTCCTCACAGGGTCATCAATGGACAGTCTGTACAAGATTTCTGCTTTAAATAATATATGAACTAAACACCTCGAAGTAATTGACTGTGTGAAGCCTCACACTAGGCCAGATAGCTTGTCTGTACAAAGTAAAATAAGATTAAATAATAAATGAATGGTGCAGAGGTTTTCTAACCAAACAAATTCTACATGATTTTCTGAGTGCAAGTTGTTCATGAGTTAAGACGCTTTCATGATTTCATGCTGGTGTCATGGGCCCAGTCTGTCTTTGTCAACAGTATCTGTCTTAGAGGACTGTGTTCTCTTTGGTGATGATGTTAGGAACTCCCTGCTCCCCTTCCTTGTGGAAGATAATTGAAGCAGCCTACATAACTATGTCAGGAGTGCATTGAATGGTCATTTCCCAGTTTTACAAAGAATGAATGCATCAAGATTTTGACCATACTATGCATAGCAAAACTCTAGATACCTGGCATCAATTCATTAACTCACATTAACTCATTAACAAATACCATCTACAAACTCTTCACTGGTGGATTATACTGAAAAAACAGTCATAGGATTTTTCCACAGTGGTTATAATGTAGGGTTTTGCATTCTTTAATGCTGGCAAGGCTTTCCAAAATATCTTCCAAATGCAAACTAGCATTCTAGCTGACAGCCTTGCGCAGGTATTCTTTCTCTTAAACATGATACTGCAGGCCATCTCACTCCCAGTTCACAATCACATAAATCCCTGTTAAAACTACAGCTTTATTATCCACATAAGTACTAGTGGAAAATATTTAAATTATTTTGCAAAACCTCTTCTAATATTATCAAGGAGTTTAAAACTAGGTGGAAAGACCAAGGAGACCAATAGGTCACAGGCTGACCATAGCACGTTTGTTTTTTAATACAAAGGAAATTAATTTAATTTGTGCTAAATCCAAAGCTTGTTACAAATAAATAAATAAATAAATAAATAAATAAAATTATATATACCAATACCAGGTATTCCAGAGAGAAGAAACAGCTTGAAAGGAAGAAAGTGGGAATATATTTCAAGGGTTCTCAGGCCACTTCTTAGCTGATGTGAAGCACTTTAGCCCTAGAAAACTAAATAGGCTTTCCTAGATTTACAGGAAACAAAGGTCTTGCCCTTTATCTTTTTATCTTTGCCCTTCACCCTCAGGGAGTTACCTTCACTAAAAGAGGTGCAGGGCAAATCAAAACATTTCATATTCTGGTTGAAACTCTTGCCATATCTCTGAATTGTCTGAATCTTTACTTAAGGCTTCTCTAATTTAAATGTATGACAGTGGCTTCTTTTAACATTGAATTAACTCCAGCAGTTGGTCACACCTTCCCTCACCACTCATGTTTTCTGTACAAGGCTAATTGAGTTATATCTCATGGAAAAACCTAAACACTGTAAAGCAGCATTTCCAAGGTTTCATTCACAACCCACCTCCGGGCTCAGCCCCTCACATTTGGGAGCTGCTACTCTAGAGTGAAATAGAACTAATCTAGAAGTAATTCTACCACATTTATATGAACTACAAAAAGATGAGGTAGGGAAAAAAGGAAAGGAAAAAGTATCAAATATTTTAACAGAGAAAACAAAATTTAAGAAATAAATAAATGAAATTTCTTCAACTAAATTTAATGAAATGCTAAGGCTATCCCTTTAAAACACACAAGGAGCATTTGTACAGCTGATGAAGTCCCTGTGACCTTGCCAGCCTTACAGGGGTAATCTTCACGTAAGATGAATTATTCTTGAACAATTGCTCTAATGTATTAGGCACAAGCATACTGTCCTTCAATATTAGGCATGCTTGTCTTTCCACATCCTTATTTCAATACAAACGTATTTATTAAGGACAAAGGGAGGGGGGGGATGTTAGAAGGAAGGAGAAAAAGAGAGATTACATTCTATGCAAATATGCACCGCAATACAAGAGGAAACAAATTTATTATAGTTCATGGAGATGAAATTATTTGTCAGAATAGACTTTCTTAGATTTCAGAGAAGAGGATAGCTTCCAATGAGTTTTGCTTATAGACAATTTAAAACCTTCTGAGAAAAAACTTTCAGGGATAGCAGTAGGTAAAGAATGAACAAGTCATGTTTGTTAATGACTCAGATGTTTCCCACAAAACCCCTAACCAACACAGCAGTGACTGTAAAGGGAACTCTCTCACATTCATCAAGAGGGCCAGCACTTTGCCATCCATCTTCCTGTGTTGGTCTTTTACTGACAAAGAGCGTAGTTATTTGGGCCAGAAATCAGTAAAGTAAAAAAAAATGTTTTATAAGAAAGATTATGATTGCATCTGCTAGCAAAGATCTGTGTTCAGAAGTACATACATACCCTTTGTTGATTGTTTCACCTGCTACCCCCAGCTCCAACTCAAGTCCTTCAATCCTATTTCTTAGATTCATTAGAGATGTAAACATTTTGATGATCCAAGTCTCTACAAAGAGGATCTAAACCAAGATAGATCATTACTGGGACAAGTAGAACTACCTATATACCTGTTAAAACAAAATAACCAGAGGAATTTCCACCTTAAACTTTTTTGCGAGCATTAATTAATTAAAAAACATGTGCCACGGAACGGAGCAATAAAAATCTGGAAATCTAGAGAGTGCCTAGGATCTGAACTACATTTCTTCAGCCTAATGTAAATCATGAGAGTTTCTAAACAACAGAGGTTCAGATCCCACAGGTTCCTCCAACTTTTACAATTCCACTTCTGTTCATGAAGTGAAACATCCTCACTCACCCAAGCAAGGTAGGGGCACAATCCTTATGTACCTGTCTGACAACTATATCTGATCTGCTGTGTCCTCAGGTCCTGCCTAAGTGATGCCCCGTGGGTAGGTTTTGCACAAAATATTACTCCAGTTATGACTTTATTCAAAACAAGAATCTAGAAGAGAATCACATGTGCTTCTATTTGAAGTGGTTAGAACAAGCATGAAAAATAGAGATAGCAGTTTCAATTTCCTCCCCTGCCAAAGGATCAAACTCTAAGGGCTCACACCGACTGTCAGCATCACTCCTTTCAGACGGGTGAGCACTGTTAATCAGGGAGGGAAACTCTGATTTCACCCTAGTCAATGACTACATTAATAGCTGGCACACAACAAAGGATACACTAAGAAAGTTATCTACATTGTGAGTTTACAACCTTCTGCTAAGAGATTTTTTTTCTCCCATGCATTTGGATTCTCTTGCACTTTAAAAATTTCATTTAAAAATATTAATTTCTAGGCAGGGACATCCAGGCCTCTCCAGTGCCATGGGCTAGACAGCAGTATCAGGTTATTTGCAGAGACCTTTCTCCAGGCCACCAAGTCACACCCCTCGGTTGTTTAGGTCAGGTGAAACCTCACAGGCTTAATGCCTGTAATTGAACTTCTGCATGCTTAACAGCTGTTGAACAGTATATTCTGCCCTTAACACTTTTTCTTCTTAGTCTCAGAGAAGAGTTGAAAGAGCTCAGAGTAGAATGGGATCTTCAAACAGGCCAAATGCATGCATTTCTTGTTGGCCTGCTCTCTCATTCATCACAAATTGATCATTCCAAATGAGCTGTTGGCTCTTAAATACCCAGGTCAATAAAAACTGGATACATACACCTGAGGTCAGAATTTGCCCCTTGCACTTTAAAGTGTGAATGTTTCCTACATAATATGGAGAGTTAGTCCACATCATACCGGTCAGTGATGTACAATGACTATTATCCCTGTGGGAAACAATGACCGTACACAGGAAGAAGCACCACCATTTTACCTTTTTTTCGAATAGCAAATTTTCTTGAGGTTGGTAAATTTGCCATATTAAAATACATTATACATATCAAACCTGTGCCAGAGGTCGGCACAAATAAATAGTCATATTCTTTTGTCATTAATAAACAACATAGGAATTCTAGGAGCTCTGGTACACGTACAAGACACTATATTTGCTGAAGTACTATGCATGTCATGTTATCCCTCAGCAGTTCATAGATCACACAGAAAAGAGACAGGTTTTGTGAATCACACTATTGAAAAAGGAAAAGTGATGTATTCTATATTTGTACTACTAAAGGAAAATTTGCAATCATGATACAGCAATGCTAGAAGAAAGGGGTAATATGTGTGATATATTGGCCAGCCTTGACTGTGACTGTTCCTGCAGTGTAGAATTTCTTTATCCAAGGACAACCACTTTCACCTTCCCATCTGTCCTGTGATTTTTTTAATGTCTGAGACAGGTGGCCTGTTGGAAACCTAAAACCCTGTGGGTACAAAATATGATTAAAATCTGATGTTAGGCTCTACGATAAAGAAGAGTTCTATGTTTAGTTGAGAATTTGTAACTAACCTGCAAAAATATGTCAAAGGTAATTTGAACTCTACATAACCAAAATCTTTTTAATTCAAGTTCAGCATATGCTATATCAAAACTTTGCTTGCAATCATTTCCCCACAGATCAAATATGTATCTTGATAAGTACACATACTGCTTTCTTTTAGAAAAAAACATTAAAGGATTTTAATTAATGCTTCCTTCCTAAATACAGCGCTGACAACAATAACATGAAAGATTAATATGTTGAACTTACTATTTAATAACTTACAGAGCACACAATTAATGCATCATAATAAATTCTTAACAATTATTAAAACAAATATCTGAAAACTTCTGAAGGCATTTCAAGAATTCAAAGGCTGTCGGGTACGTAATCTTGCCTCTTTTTGGAGATGAGGGTGGTGATTTAAATGGGTCTTTCATATACTCAATTACACCCCAGAAAAAAATAAATTTAAAGAGCAAGAAGCTTAATTGAAATCTATTTAAAGTCAGAATCTATGCAGAGTTTAAAACTTTGGCATAGAATACTAAATGTTGATTTCTGCCAATAATTAAAATTTAAAATGTTAAATGATTTATCTTGTTCTAAATAATTAAGAGGATTTTAAAAAGGCTACCAAGAAAATGAAGTATGTGACTATATTGTATATTACCAATCTCTATTTATCTGAAATGATGCATACTACATATGGTCTATGGTTTTCTGACTGTTTTTTATAATGATGTGGTATAAGGAGAAATTTTTTAAAAAGCCAAATAATTCCAACAGATTTAAATATATTCAGTGAAAATCAACTAAAGCTGATTTACATTCTGGTCTAATAAGTTATAAAACACAGAAAAAAGACTCTGTGAGACAAATGTGATAGATGACTTTCCAGCAATATCAAAACTGAAGACTCTGAATCTTAAGCATGAAATATCATTCCTGTGTACCCTTAGTTAAACCTACGCACTTGCAATAGAGTCTGTGATGTCCAGATGAGTCTCAGGCTAATGACATTTACTGGTTGTACAGCTGTGTACTCCTCTGACTTCTGTGAGCTATTTCTGATATACGTGGGAGTAAAGATCAAATGCAACAAGGCATTACCATAGATGCGGGAAAATATTTAGGCTCTGAACTCAGAGCTAAGGCGTGTATTTCTATGTGAATTTTTGCCTTTTTATTTAATTTTAAAAACATTTCTTAGAATTGAATTCTCAAAAAGAGTACTCTGGAAATTCATTAATTGTTTGCAAAGAGTTTTTGGTGCAAAGTGCTCTGGAGGTGGTTTGGTTTGCTTAAACACTGATACAGGTAGTTTCACTGGTCTCAGCAATGGAAGAGTTAAGAGGATTGTCCTATCTTCTCCCCTTCTCCCAGCACCTGCTAGCACAGCCTGCAAAATGCATCCTGTATTTTCTGAGTTGTGACTATCACATAGGGCTATATACTCCCCTGAGCTGCACAGAAGACTTTTTAATTGTTCATGATGCTTAACTTCATTACATTACCCTTTAAATTTAATATTTGTACCATTTCCTACTTTTTCTTACCACATAATTTATCTGCAGTTTCTTACATGATGATTTTGAATCACAGATCACTTCAAATGTTGGAATTCATTCCCTGAGCAACATGTGCAAGATCATGCAATTCCTTTTTTAATGATAATACATGTATCCTAAACTATTCCCCAAACCCCATGTGCCCTGTTTCTGCTCTTATATTTACATATGGTAGCCCTGCATTTACACCATATGGCTGAAATAACATACTTCAGGTCCATATACAGGCAAAGGTTGCAGTGAAAGGCCAGGATTCTTAAATGGCAAAACTAGATCATTTTTTCCTAGAAGCTGAAAAGGTTAGAAGGAATGTCTGACTTAAGTGAACCTAAGAGGGAAACAGTTCCTGGAAAAGATTAAGAAGTTCTCAAACCTAAGATAAAACTCAGATTCAGAGAATATTAAGCAGCATCCTTTTTACTTCCTCCTATTTATTAATAGGACTGTTGGTATCACTATTCTCCAAGAATCAAAAGCAAATGCAACATCAATTCCTTGCATGGACAACACTATTTCCTAATCCTGAAAAAGACGTCAATTTTTCATGTAGGCATCTATAATCATGGACAAGAGCAATAAGTAGTCAGATGATTGGAAACAGGTGATACAGAGAAGATATAGCAAATAGATGACTAGCAAATAATCATCCCCTTCAAAGAAGTTCTAGAATATCCCCATATAAGATCTTCTCACATAAATAATTTTAAACCATCCTCAAACCCTCAAAAATTAGAGAAATGAACATATCACAGGGGGGAATAAAGAGAGAATAGGCATAAACTGTCATATACTCAAAGTATATCCAGCAACAAAAAAATCATCTTGAGACTACTTGAACAGTAAGTCCTTCCAGATTTGCAGTGGTACATGGGATAAGTTCTGGGAAAGACAGAGCACCTGCAGTTGCCTTCATCTGCAATATACAGCATAACTTGAAGTGAGGACTGCAGGTGTTCAATTCCACATGGTATTAGTCTCTGAGCACAGAGTAAGCACTAAGAAAGGCAAGAAAAAAATTAAAAGTATCAAAATGTTTGGGACTTTATATTGCAATTCACATTTCACTTTGTTGCAGGAAATGTAAGACTGGGAATGATTTATTTAGAGACTAAAACCAAACAAGCTTTTTTAAGTCACCATATTACATAACCTTTTTTAAACCACCACACAACTGAAATTTGAAGGAATCAAAGAATAACTTCTAAAGTTTCAAAGGCTACTATACTTTCCTGCCAAGCTCAGCCAAAGAGAGTCCTATTATGGGCCCCCTTCTTTCTCACAAGTTTAATGCACTCAGGGTATAAAGAGGACAGAATGAAATCCTTACTCTTCTGCAGCACCACACAAACTATGTCTGCAAACCTTAGCTGAAAAACCATATTATGCTGTAAGGTTCATATCATGCCACATCTACATAAGAATCATGATTATATCTTACTGGCAACCTACAAAGTAAATCTTTTTGCCTGTATTAATTTCATTTGTTGCAAGAAAAAAAAAAAGTAAAAAAAAAAGTTTTAGTGTTACTTTCTATTCATCTGAAGAAAAAAGATGTTTACAAAATATTCTGGATATTATATATTTAAAGTAGATCATACATTAGAACTGATAATTATCAGATAGAGTACCAGTGGACTGGGCTTAGATGCATGCGGTTGTGATTAGAAATATGAGAAACGCACCACTTATTTACTACTTTCTGTAAAAAGGAAAAATTTTGCAGATCTTTTATAAAACAGGAACACTTCTCAGCTATTGTTGACATAACAGAAGTGGTGATATGAAGGCAAAGGCCTCAGGAGTATGTAACATCAGCCAATGAAAGCAGGTGTTAGCATTACATGAAGCATTTTATGATCAGTTAAAAAAAGTCTAAATATTTTTAACCATCTGATTCACATCCTTACTCCTAGAAACAGTGAGTTGCTTTGAGTGCAAGCAGTTATCCAACTACAGATTCAGCAGTGCATAGTCACATCCTTCACTGCTATGGCCATACTCCAGTGACACACAAAACAGTGAGAAAACACACAAGAACTTGCTTATTTTCTTAGCATACAGCCATCATCCTTGGCTGCTCTCCATATACCCCAGAGCATGTCAGCATTAAATATCCAGAGATCGCTCACTTGCTGAGTGGGTTTACAGCAGGTCACTTCTGGAATTTCAGGCTGCATTTGGCCTTAGCCAACAGCTTTTTCTATTTCCTTCATCAGTTTCAAAAAGCAGCTGCCTCTAACAGTTTTTAAGGAGTCTTGCTCTCTCTTTAGTATTTTTTGTCCTGTGCTGCGCTCAGCTTCCCTGGTCCTCCTTCTCATTCCTCTGCTCCTATAAACGAGGAAATTAAAAAGACTACACTATCAGGAAAGAGAAAGGTTTTAATTCCTGCTGAGTGCTTGGTGCCTGCAAGACTGTTCAGGTTTCCTGGATTTGTGAACAATATTCAGACTCATTTTTGTAAGCCAAGTAAAAATAAGACTGAAGTCTGAAGTGAAAGTTACATCCTGAAGGACAGAGAGGACTTCAGTAACTGCCTACAGAGCGAATGACATTTACGGGAGAAGCAAAGAGATTAACACCTCAAAAGAAACGTACTGGTTAAGCACAATCCAGCCAAAATACAACAGCAAAGGAAGAAACTCTTCCCCTGAAAGAAAGAAATGAAAATGAAAGAAATGTCCCAGCAACCATCCATCCAACCGTAGGGTGGTCCAAGAGTTCAGATGATGGTCAGAGCTGCTTTAGACAATGTCCGCTACTGTTCTTGCTCTGGCAGCAATTTGTGGAGCAAAATATTGCCAAAAACACAACTGAGCACTTTCCAAGCTTCCTCTCTTTTTACTGCTGTGCAGATCACGTTCTACCAAAAAGCATGTACTGTTCTTCATTGCTGCCTACATATGTGTAAGTCATTTGCTCACATTTGAGCAAAGTATTAGCATCTAAAAACATAACTGCTTTCCTTTAATTTAAATTGGCATTTGAGCTCTGATAGGCCTCATTTATTTGATTGCTGTCCAATGATACCACAATGAATGAAAACCATGAAGTATGTGGTTAAAGAAAAAATAAAGGCATGAAGAGTTGTGATGATATTTTATCCAAGACATTATATGGACTATTGTTCAGGTTGCTTTGTTTGGCTGGTTTTTAAACTGCATGGTAAATATATTTCTGGAAATTTATCACATGGCTTAGGAAATAAAGGGGGAGGAGTAGAGGGATGGAAAACCTGGAGGGAAATTTCTGGATTGAAGTTTTTGATACATAAAAAATAAAGCACTTTACAAACAATTATGTGTGAAAGGGCAGTAAAGCTAAAGAAATCCACCACAAAAAGATTGTTTCAAAAGTCATTATGAAACCTTGCAAACAAGCTGCAAAAGGTCAGTTCTCCAACATAGCTCATACAACAAGACTGACAATAAGATCAACCTCTTTCTTCACAACCATTCCTTTAAAATATCAGATTGCTTGTTTTCATTACGGTTGAACTTTGAACACTCCAACAACTAAAGAATCAGCATCATCCTTTTTCGCTTACAAAATGTTTTAATATTACCTGGATTCCCCAAATGGCCACATATTGCAAAACTAAACTGAAAAAAGCTTCATTTTATAGAATTAATAGACAAAGCCTTCTGTGAAATTTTAACATTTTAATTCCACCTTGAATACCTATAAATTGAAATGAACTATACATGTTGTTTTAATTGGCCTAAATTTTGCATTTATTTGGGTGACAAAAGACTACTAATCCCTCCTATGTTACAATAGATTCTTTCTAATCCACAAAGGAAAATAAATTAACCTGTTAGAAGCTCAGGTGAAAGAAAAATACTATGATGGCAAAACTTTTTACTTTAAGTCATATTTGTATGTGCTAATTGTGCTTACGTATACTAAAGTACAGTTAGCAATCAGTTAAGTTCTTTGAAGGTAATATTCAGCTATTTTGGTGAATCACAAACATTTCCACTTAACAATATCTAATTTCCTCTACTCTCCCGCCTTCTCTAGCGAAAGGATAACAACTACTATTTATTTTACAAATAATTACTAATTTTAAGCAAAAAATCTTAACCAATCTTTACCATCCAGCATGAAATTTGATTTGACATTAGCATATAAAATGACNCCCCCCCCCGCCGCAATAGTCCTACAATCCTTCCTTTCTTTCATGACACAGTGGAAAAGAACATGTATTTTTCATATAGAAAAACTATATGCATGTAAATATGCAAATACTATATAATTTTATAAAAAATAAAACCCTTAATAATAACAATAATAATCATTTAACCCTTTTGGCCTCCACATAAGCACTGCCAAAAATTTTACATACTGCAAAAGCCTGCCTGTAGGTCTACTTAAACATGAGCTGTGTCTTAGTCTGTGCCTTTGTTTAAAGCTCCTCATTACTCACCTGGGCACTTCACAAACTTTTAAACTCTTAACTTTGGTAGAGACTGCAGCTGTACATAATCTGTTGCTGCTATGAAGTACATCTAAGGCTAATTATAAGCTGTTGAAACAAAACCATTGTTGATGAGAACAAACTGACCCAAATATTCATATCCTGCCAAGGCCTGGCCTGTAGACACCAGCAGGTACTGCTGTTATACTTAGCCCAGTGCAAGTCCAAGCAGCGCCTGCTTGGAGGAGAGAGGACTGTCATCTCCCATCACTCCCACCAAAACTGACCAGTCACCTGCTCATTTCTGTTCAGCTCCCAGTTTGTCTATTCTGTGATGCGTCGAACACACAAAGAAAGCATGGAATGTGTAATGCAAAATAGCCCTTAGAGTTTCTCTCCCATCTAGACAGTCTCCATTTAACTTCCCCAAATGCATTCAGTGTAGCTTTCCTCACCAGAATCTCTCACACCTCCACAGGCAGCAGTCTATCTCCACACCCTACACTCTCTTCAACACAAACCATATTTTTTTTCCATAGCTTTCTCTTCCTTTTCACCCTCTCACTTTTTCCATTACTGCATCATCCTAACTCTTCCTCCACCTCTCTTAATGGCTGCTTCAGCACGTCTTTTCACAAGCTGTCACATTCAGCTTATACCTAAATCTTGCCCATTCTTTCTGTATGAGATCTCTGAGATCCAAATAGCTAAAAGTCTCATCGAGGTTGTCATCATTTTCTGTCTATATTACTATATTATATATGAGTCCATGTTTGTCTGTCTCTTAAGAAATACCATCTTACCCCCTTTCTATCCATTTATTATAAGGTTGTTACAAAGGTAATTCATTTTGACAATGACATTTATCCATTTTGGAGAAGTTAAGCTATTTTAATATTAACAATTTAATTTCTAATGTTTAATTTAAACATTTAAACAAAACGCTTTTTCTGCAAAGGACCATTGGCTAATAAAAATAAATCAGTCTCTTTACGTGAAAATGAAGTAAACACAAATTTCAAGAAGCAATTAAAAAATTTTGTTCCTTCCATGCTGAGATGAAAACTAGAATATTTTCTGTTTTCTCTGGTGATATAACAAAACAAGGAGCTAAAATACAGATATTTACCCTATGACAGCATATGGTCTTATAGCTAGCTGTATCAGATCTAATTTCAGGCCTAGGCATCAATTAATCTTAGTTATATGAACAACATATTCATCATAGAAGTGACTTAAAAAGTCTCACTCCAGAGCTGCCAACAGCTTGATAATTAAAATATTCCAGTAAAGAGAAGATAGCTAAATTTGGCTCTGAGCTTTCCAAGTCCAAATAAGCTACCAGTTATTAGATACTGGAGAGTACAGTAATCTTAAGACACTCCTCTTTGCTCTTTCTCCTAAATCTACAAATCCTTTTCTGTTAACTGCTTTGTCTTTTGACAAAAATTATTTCTTTTTAAAAGTTGTTTTCCAACCAATGAAAAAAATAAGTATCTTTGCTTAACACCACTATTAGCGTTTAATTCTGCAGAGCAGCACAGAATATATTACAGTCCTCCAATGATTTGAGTTATGGTGTATAAAATGTTAATAAAAAGGAAAAAGACAGACAAGCAAATCTTCAGAAGAAGAGATTTAAGCAAAGAGCATGAGCTTCCTAAACTGAGAAAGGCAGCTTATTCCTTAGCTTTTGGGCATAATGGTAAAATCCTCCATCACACAAGGTTTGTAGTTTTGTAATTGGAACTTGCACTAAGAGGGCACTGAAGAGCACAGGGGCCTGGAAGCAATATATCTCAAAATTAAATCTGGAGATATATTCAGAACCTTGACCATGAAGGGGCTGACAGGTCAACTTCACAATCAATCCTTTGTTTCTGAGTAGCCAATGCAGTGATGCTAGGATTAGGGAGATATTCTGTCTTCGTTGCAAGTTATACTTCTCTGGTAAAAGAATTTTGCTCAAGCTTGGTAATGAGACCACTTGGCAGGCCAGTGAGCAAAGCATTATAGTTGTCTAGCTTGGAGGAGATAAAACTCTGAGCCAGCTTCTCATAAACAGAGAAGGATAAATATGGACAAAGTATGGTTTCATCTTTCAAATGACAGTAGGAAGTCTTAATAATCTGCCCAATGTGGTATTTAAAGGACACTTCATATTCCAACAGAAATATGGGTGTTGAAGTGCTAATCCTGTGCTGCAAATAATATATAGACATAAAAGCTACATCAAAAACTGAGGTGACATTAAGCTTATAGCGAGAGCCACAGAATGAAAACCCTTCATTTTACTTGAATTTAACTCCAAAAAATCAACATAACTTATATTTTAATATTTTTCAGGGAACTGATACAGACAATAAAAGTGCAGTTTGGATTTGCTGCTTTAACTGGCAAATGAATTAGCATGTCCTCAGAAGATAAATGAAACTTGATATCAACCCAACAAAATATCTGGCCCAAAGGCAGCATATAAATGTTAACTCCAACAAGCCGAAAATAGAACTCCCTAAAAACAATGGACACAATATCATGGAACCATGGAATGGTTTGAACTGGAAGGGACATTTAAAGACTGATGCAGTTCGTCACACACACACAGATATACTTACACTTTGATCAGAAGGCATGTACTAAGAACTGAGTTTATTTTAAAAGATCTGACTCCATTATATTGTATTTCTACAAAGGCCAGGGATTGGGGGAGAAGGTTGACACCTCTCCCCATCCCACTGATCAAGACAACTGTCCATCAGCTGTCCATATCTCTAAGAACAGGAATGAAAACTAGCTTGAAGTTATGATAAACATTTGCTGGTGTTTATAGACCAGAGCACAAGAACCCAAACCATGAAAACACTGTGAAACAGAAGAGAAGCTGAAAACATCAAAGTGGCAAAAGACCACCTAGACCAATTCTTCCTGTAATGATGAGTCACATATTCAACTACATCAGGTTGCTCAAAGACCCGTTCAGCATGACCTTGAATATTTCTACGGATGGGGCGTCCCCCACCTCTCTGGTCAACTTGTTCTAGTGCCTCACCACCTTCATTGTAAAAAACTTTCATCCTTGAATCTAATATGAATACTCCCTCTTTTAGTTTACCCCTTGCCCTATCCCATCTTTCTTATAAACCCTATTTTAAGCACTGAAAGACTGCAATAAGGTCTCCTTTCCTTGTGGTGTTCCCTCCCTTGAGTCATCTTCATGGTCCTATGCTCCTTCTCTGGACCTGCTCCAATGGGCTGTTATCTTTCCTGTGCTTAGGGCTCAAGAGCTAGATGAAGTTGTCTATGTGGGGTTTCATCAAAGTCTGAGATGGTGCCTGTCAAAAAGCCCAGTATACTTCTTGCATTCTGAACAACATGCAAGAAATGAAAGCCTGCAGAGAAGCATTTCGTCTATGTGGACTAAATATGAGCATTCAGTTAAAACATTTGTCTGTGTACCTGTAAGTTTTACACAATTTTCAGATTTACACAATATATACTGTTTGAAAGTTGAAAATGGCTTTAGTAACCTCAGAAGGACAACAGAGTTGACAGTATTGGAAGGTATACTAAAATATCAATGAGAAATCAAACAAAAAATGAATTTCAATGCTCCCCCTCTCCTTTGTCCCAGGATTTAGGTTTGCCTTCATGATGGTATTTCCTCAAGGCATAAATTAAGCTGGTTATTTAAGTATTCAATATAACATTGTACGTTGGTCTGACTGAAATCACTGAATGTGTGCACATATTCAGGCTAAAATTTGTATCTGGATGTCAGTAAGCCAGTTCTTACAACATGGGAATGAAAATATTTGCTGATGAGAAATCCTGAGTGATTAACAGGACATCAAGGTCCAAGGAAAGCTGCTTTAGCCATGCAACTCTTAAAGGTAACATAACACAGTCCTTAGCCAGAAACTACATTTGGGTGACAGTGTTATATTTTAACAGATAAAAAGCATAGATTAAAACAAACAAACAAACAAACAAACTTATGATTTGATTATTTGCAACAAAGAATCATAGAATTTGCAAACATTTTAATTATTTCTTCTCAGAACATGGTCTTCTTTGGTTTTGCACACTAAAAGAAATTCCATCCACAAGAAATTAATTCCATTACTAATTTATATTTTATTCTAACACACAAATCAAGATGCTAGAATTTATGTTTGCAAATATTTGTTGGTTTCTTGCATTTTGTCTCTCAGAGCTTTGCTAAAGACTTGCCACATTCTGTCTTTCTAAGGATTGGTTTCAAGAATTTAATGCAGATAAAGTTTAGTTAAATACTTCAGAAGAAACCGGGAAGGAGTAATGAGGAGACCCAATGGTTTAGTCTATCTGATTAATACTTTTCATTTCTATTTTGTATCTTTGTTTCCTGCTTTTAAGCAGAGGAAGAGGAATACAGTTGATGATTTTGTCATCAATTTTAAACCAAGACAATTAGAAAAATTTGTTCCAACCTCCAGAACATACAGTTTTTCAGACAGTACCAAGCAGCTTGAATACCATATCTGGAATTTGTGTTTGAGCTAAAGAATTTGGAGTTCAGGCTGATAACAAATCTTGAAACACCAATGACACATAGAGATTTGATTATGTAAAAATGTCTTCAACTTGGTTTAGTCACACAGGTGTCCAAAACTACTTCTTTTCCCCTTCCACCTTTCTGTTGTAGACCTGTTATAGAAAGTGTCTCTTCTCAGATGAATAGATGTTCTCTATGAATAGATAAATGGAGCTTCCTCACCACTGTGGTTAGGTTTGAACTTCTGAAGTTCATATTTAGTCCATGCTGAAATAATTTTAAGCAATTCATATTCAATGACATAAAAGAGAATTTTGCAGTCCTCAAGTGTCTTGTTCTTACAGCTTATGAATCTTGCCAAAAATTCCTCTGCACTTTATAGTATTTACAAGACAGTCTAGGATACTACCCTTGATTTCATAAGGTACTCCATCTGACGGAACCAGATGACAAGATTACAAACTTCAGAACAGTCTACTGAAGTTGGAATGCTCAGCCTTGAATAATATAAAAAGTTGTTAAAAATCACACCTAAATGTAGTTTTTAAAATAGACTTTGACAGCATTTAACAGCAGTGTTGGTAGATCCAGTTTTTATCCTAGAAAGCAATTCTCTTCAAAATATACAAAACATAAAAATTGTTGCTCTTTTGAACTGCTAAATACCTAAAGTTGTTTCAAAGATTGTTATTAAAATATTAGTATTAGTTCAAGTTTATGTCACAAACTTCTATGCATTAATTTACTACCACTTGCACTGGTTATGCAAATAGACACTAAACAGACAGGGTTATATTCTCTTGGAATTGTGTAACACCCACTCCAGTTCCAAATAAGACAGATGTATTTCTGTTACACATCACTACTATCAATGTATTAACTTACTCTTTATAGTAGTTCAGATCAAATGAACAGAATATGTCTAAGTACATACAAACACATATGTCTCTATATTGCCACTTCCTTCTCTTACTTCCCTTGCTCAGAGCTAATGCTGAGCAATAAAATTGTGAAACTGGAAAGCAATAAGGATTTTTTTAAAAGAAACAATCAAAAATTTGATTTTTAGAGTGAATTTTGATTGTATAGGTTGAGGGTTCTCAAAAATATATTATATATATTTATTTTCTTAGGAAATACCCATAATTTGCTAGTTTCTATTTTTGAAGTTTAGCTCAGTAAAAAAAATACAAACCCATAACTTCTCCACAGCAATTGTAAGGTTGATTAACTCAGTATTAAACGAATTCTGAGCTAATTAAACTCAAAGTCAAGTCAGCCCATGACAGAAGGTTATTACCTCATAAACAGGATGTACTTTAAAGTTATTAATAAAACACTAACATTGCCTTTTCAAAACCTTTGATTAGTAAACAAGTGAAAATTAGCATCTGAAATTCTGTTTGTACAGACTGTAGATCAGATTATGTAAATTTCTAAATCTCCATTTTTCCAAATGAAAAGGAAGCAGCTAGCAACATCTGTATAAGTGAGAAAACAGTGCAGATATGGGGTCCTCAACTCTCAGCAACTTCAAACTCCACTGAGATTTACACAGTGGTAACAAGGCCACATATTGTTCCATATTCTACCCTGCTGTGCACCATCAACCACCCCAACAACAAAAAATATAAATATACAGGATGAAACTCTTGGTGGGGAATATCTTGAATGATATTTTAAATGCTAATTTTAAAGCCACCCAGATTCCTTCATAGGTAATTACAAACACTCTCCTCATATCAAAATGTGAGTGGATGAGTTAAGCTGAAAAGCAAGCCTTGCCCTTTCTCGAACAAGCTCACTTTATGGACAGAAGTAAAAAGAAAAAACAAGTCCTCTTCTAAAAATGGTTGAAAATACTGTTGAATTTTCAGAATAAATTATAAACAATTCCTGAATAAAGGACTCAGTAAGTTTCTACGGGCATCAAGTCTACAGCCTCAAGACATTTTATGTACAAGAAAGTAAAGGAACAAGGCAGATAAAAATCACAAAGAAGCCTTTTTTGTTCTGTTGTTATATCATTATTATTTCCCATGATACCTGATAGCAGGACTGACACCAGTAGGAGAAACATTCTAAACATTGTATGATCTATATAATTACTCAATATATACTTATAAAATGTACATGCTGAGCTCTTGTCTATTAATATATGGAACTAAGAAAAGTTGCATGTATGTTAGTCTCATAGGTAGGCACAGAATCTCCCAGTGATATGACCAGGATTTCCCACAGTGTACCGGCCGGAGTAGACTCCTTGGTGTTTCAGGGTGTTCCCTGCAGTCTTACACATTCCTTAAAGTGCTCAGCCCTCAAATAATGCACAAGCTTCATCTCTTAGATGCCATACCCTCAAAGCCAAATTGGCTTTTCAGTCAAAAGTGTACTGTCAAAAGCAAAGAGTTCAAGAATACAAAACTAATCAAGAAAAAAAAAAAGGGAAGAAAAAAATCCAAACCAACAAATTTGCCAACTGTATATAAGAAACTTTATGAAGAGTAACTGTTATTCAAAAAACTGAAACTGATGATGATTAATACAATTTTCGGTTAAACAGTATTTGACATACCATAAACACAAGGCCAAAGAAAACATAAAATTATACCAGTAAATCAAAAGTTTAAAATGCAAAATATATTACAACTTTCTGGTGCACGTATTCAGCATTTCTCTTTTACCTTACTGAAAGATAAAATTAGAAAATTTAGTAAAATAACATTTTACCTTATTAAAAAAAAAAAGTTAGATATTTCCAAGATAGAACAATGAGCAAAATGGTATTATATTTGATTTTTTTTTTTTAATATAAAAGGTATACTTAAGCCTTTCAAAGACTGTTTAAAGTGGTAAGAGTAGGTTTCAAAGTATCTGTCTTCTTTTCTATCACCAAAATGGTGATAAGTAAAGTTGAAAAGTAATTGCTCTTAGCCTCTCTGGACAACAAATTAGTGGAATAACTGTCCTTTGAAATGCTCCCAGGTAGAACACTACTTGGTTTTCTCAAACAATTTGGTGAAGAGAAAAAAATGAGAAGACTGAGCTTCAGGTTCTGGAGAGCAAGGAAGGATGATAACTCAACAAAGTAAAAATATGAAACACAATGGGAGAAAACCCAGTTCTTAAAAGAGAGCAGCTGCACTTGAACTATCGACACCAAATACACCTCCAGGAACAACCAGCAGCTTCTGATCAAGTAAGGACATGCCTCAGAATTTTCACACAATCTAATCCTCTATGGATCTTTCCACCTCTTCTGACTGAAGAACAGGTTAACAGCAGTGCCTAAAGTGATCAAGAGCCACGAGAAAAAAGCTTTGATCATTCGTTCCCCATTCTCATTGCCCCACAGGGACACTAACTTTTGTCATGCAGTTAAGTTTGACAGGGAGGTTTAGGAAAGGAGAGAGAAAATGTGGAGTGGGGGAGACACGCATGAAAATAAATAAATAAATAGAGTACACAGCTTTTGAGGGAGAGGACTGACACAGTGTTTTGACAGTTTCATCACATCCACCTGTATTCCCTTTCCTATTTCCCATGCATGCTGCTGACTTGCAGGTTTCTCCATATATTTTTCTAATTTCAAGCACCAGGATTATCAAATCCACTCATATAAAAATGGAAAATCCTTCAAAATTTGGCGTCTTCTGTCAGCTACTAGCCCTACAAAAGCAACAACTCGCATCTAGACCAGTACAGGAACTTGTAATGAAGACAGCAATATGTGCATTCATGTGTAGTCAACAGCACAGATTCTTGCTGAGCTCAGAAAAGGCAGGAAGGGAGCAAATCTGCTGATGTGACTTTCTTCACTTCTGCTTCACAACAGCTTACAGGATCCAGAATCCAAACCTACTCTCTCCTCACATTTTTTTCCTCTTGGTATCTCCTTTCAGAGTTTATATGTAGAAGTAATTAATATTTCCAGCCAGCATTATCCCTAGGTTTCATCACTGGTTCTTTCGGTCTGGTACAGCAGAATGGTGTGACACCTTCTGTTGCTCTGGGGGAACTGATCCTAAATTTGGTGATTTTATATTCTCTCTGACTACTCTACCATAGCATATCTTCAGCCCATCAATTACAAATAACTGAAGAGAAAAAGATGCACCAT
The DNA here is from genome assembly GCA_013397315.1 of Donacobius atricapilla. Taxonomy (NCBI): domain Eukaryota; kingdom Metazoa; phylum Chordata; class Aves; order Passeriformes; family Mimidae; genus Donacobius; species Donacobius atricapilla. The sequence continues at coordinate 92,295 of WBMY01001711.1, read as the reverse complement.
TCCATAAAGAGTAAACGTCATTTCAAATTCCTTAATTTTGGATATGAAGCTACACGCTACAAGGCAAGCAAGTGTTAAGAGAGGAGTGAGGTGAAGCATAAATATCTGCATACAGAATCATATGATTCATTATAAGGTTGCTGGGTTCGAAGGCACCTTAAAAACCATCTTTTTCCACCCCCTGCCATGGGCAGGGATACCTTCCACAAGAGCAGGTTGCTCAGAGCTCCATGCCACCTGGTTTTGAACACTTCCAGGGATGGGGCAGCCACTGCCTTTCTGGGCAATTTGTTCCAGTGCCTCACAACCCCCAAAGCAAAGAATTTTTTCCTAGACACTAATCCCACCCTACTATCTTTCAGTTCAAAGCCATTCTCCCTTATCCTGTCATGATATGCCAAGAGTCCTTCATCTTTTGCGCAGGCTCCAGTCCAGTACTGAATATACATATTTCAATTTTTTTTCAATTTTTTGTCTCACCATTTCTTCTTAAAGGAACATATACCAGATATTTTTAAAAATTAAGTGTAGACGTTCCTGCTCACTTGCAGGGAGGTTGAACCATGTGACCTTTAAATAACCCTTTCAACCCAAACTATTTTCTTATTCTATGATTAAAAAACTCTAGGTTGGAATCACTAAATTGTCTGGCAATAACAGTATTTCAATATTATACATTTAAGTATTTCTGGACTCTGAGCAGTCTAATTAGACATCTAATGACATCTAATTCCTGAATGTCCAGTTAAAATTGTGAAATCTGTCAAAGAATTTTCCAAAAGTATCAGATAAAAAATTCTGTATTATTTATGAAAAAACCTGTCCTTTTTCATGTAGAGCAAGCAATACATACACCTCTTGTTTTGGTCTGGAAATTCATGGAAACACTTATCAGAGATAGGAGTCCAGGGAATTCAGTATGGGAACTACTGGAAATTCAGTATGCTCCCTCTGCAGCATGTAAAGGAAGAAGTTTCCCCTCTTCTGTGTTCAGATCACATTTAATAGAAACTACAACCATGTAAGGAAAAAGAATATAGTTTATCCCTTAGAGGGTCATTGATAATGGAATTTAGAACAAGAAAGATGTGTTATGTTATCTACTTTTGGTCTCTTACATAATCAATCATTGAGTTTCAACTGATAGCTTCTGAACTTCTCTCCTGAAACCACTGACTCTGCTGGTTAATGTGTATCCCAAAGAAAATTAGCTAATCTAAATCTGAAGACATCTACAGATGTCAAGCCCACCATTTCCTCCGCATAATTCCCCAGTAGTGCCAGGTTTCTCTGTTGAACACATCAGGTTTCAGCTAACAGACATGAGCTCCTGTTATCACTGCCTGCTCTTTAATAGCAACAGCAGCACCCAGATTTTTGCCCTATGAAGCCAGTCTTGCAGTATGAATCAACTAATCTTTCAATCTTCTTTGAATATGTCATAGAAATGAGTTTCCCCTAAAGTCAAAAAATTTTGTCAACCTCAATCATCTAAAAAAGAGGAAAGGGCTTTTTTAGAAAAGTCTTATAGCTATGAAAAGGCAGGACCAATCAACATACTTCTTGAGTGTGAATCTTTTAAGTTTAGATGCTAACTATCTTTCATTTTCCAGTCCACTATAAACGCCGCTCCTGAGTAACATTCAGGTTTATTCTTGTATAGACAGATCCAAGAAACTCCTCAGAAGTGAGCAAGGTCACAGGTGACTTCTCTGTCAGTATCAAAGCAAGAAGAGCCTATCCCTCATTCTCCACATGATCTCGTGTGTCACAGCAGAAATTAAGATTCGTATCTGCTACAGACAGCGTGGCTATATGTGTTTGCATATAGACTAAGTGAGCTCTTAAACATAAAAAAAATTTAAACACATTAAATCCAGTAAAACACTTAGAAAATGATACAATAAATGCAGCTCCAGTCCTCTAGGACTGTGGATCCACTCCTCCATACCAGATCTCTAGCAATCAATAGTACTGTGGGGAAACAAAAACTGAGCTGGTCTCAAATCCTGGTCAGGATAATTTCCTGACTAGGCTTTGTCTACACAGCATCTGTCAGTCGGACAATAAACTCTTTTTCTCACAGGCAGTGAGTAACACTGATACAATCTATATGCATTTTTTCCCTCTCATCTACTTTTCAATGATTACTGGTGAAGAGGGAAGAAAAGTGTTTTGTTATGTTACAGGTGTTTGCCACTCAGCCTGGCTTAACAGAGAATAAGTTTCAAGAGAAATTTGGGCAGGTAGAGGTATTTTTGCTCCATCATCAGGATTAGCAGCAAAAAAACTGAAGGAAAACAAAACACCACTAGAACAGCAAATTCATGATGTCCTGACTGCTGCTGTTTAAAGTACTTATTCTATTAATCTTCCTGAAATTTATTTCCTGAATATTCAGTGAGTTTATACTGAAAGACCAAACACCTGGAAGTTGTGTGCACATACCAGGAATCTTGTTTAGTAACTATTACTGCAGGAACATAGTTTGACATTAAACCAGTATGATTTCTGACAAAAAACCTTCATTAAAATCTAACATAAAACTTTGACTGGAAGCTTTAATTTTGTGTATTTATCACAGTTCTATTTATGTAAAGCAATACTGCAGATTACTTTGTCCACAGTTCTTTGGAGAGAGTAAATATTCCATTTATATAAAGCAGATAATTTCCAATCAATATCAAGACACTGCTGAATTTCAGGACTAGAACCTTATTAATGTTTAATTCCATAAGTTAATATCCTCTGCAATTTTCAGATTACATAGAATAGATCAAGATACAGGCTGTGTTGTATGATCCATTCATTCCTAAAAAAAACGAATTCTCTTTTTCATAAACCCATGCTGCTTTTGCACAAACACATTGGTGATTTATATGTTGTTGCACAAATCAGGATTAAAATAAAATTGTTTCTAATAATAAGACCAGAGCCAATGAACTTAAAACTCTTCACATGTCTCTGCTGGGCAAAGCAGAACTACAAATAAAAAACATCTAAAAAATATACATTAATATTTTATTACAGACAGGCTAAAAGTAAGCAGAAAACTGTATATGCACTTTGTATTTATAAGAAGTTCTGTCCTGCAATTTACCAAATTTCATTGGCTGCGATATACTCTTCAGGTAAATCCAGCTTTTTAAAAATAAATAAATAAATAAATAAATAAATAAATATTAGGAAGAGCTGTACAGGAAGTACACTTTAAATCAACTTATGAAGCTTTTGAGGAAACATGATCCTAGTGTAATCAAAATTGCATTTTCACAACAAAATCAATAATAGAAGACATGTTCTTTTTGTTCAAAGGTGCTGTGTTTTGAAAATATTGCCATGTAGTATTCACGGTAACAGCTGTACTGTTAAACTTTAGGCACAAACTGAACTGCAGAGGATATGCTGCATAAATATAATTCCCATGGCAACTAAGTGTGTTACTAGATAACAGAGAAAAAAGGATTTATGTGTTTGCTGAGCTGTCTTGCCATAGAGGAATTCTCCAGGCAAATGCAGGCCACCTGCTACATGTTTTATTAAGCTCAGCCTTCTGGACTTCTTTCCAAATCTAAAACAAAACGGTCCACAAAGTTTCATTTGAAGTTTCCCTGTCATAGTCCCAGTCACTCCAAAATACATAGCTCACAGTTCAATATGTTTCCTATATTGCAATAGAGGTGTTTAACAATAAGTATATTTCTGGTTGTAATTTTTTGATCTAAATCCTCCACACAAAGTGGGCGAGCAACCTGAATCTTCAAATTCATTTAAACTTTTGTCTATTTGTACTGAGTATCACTACTAAAGTATGTGTAGTTTTTAAACTCTACCAAAAAAAAATTCCTGTTTCAATATTATAAGGAAAAATATTTGGGTCAGATCATTCACATAGTATCTTTCTATATAAAAATGTCTTAATGGTCCAAAAGACTTGCCTCAATATACAGGAAAAAAAAATTGCTAGGATACATTGCTAATAGAGACGCAATGTTTGGAAATGCTTTAAGTCAGAATATAATAGTGGCAATGACAGAAGACAACTATAATAGTAGAAAAAATACAATCACCTGGCAAGGGAAAGGCAAACAGCATGAATAATGCCACCAAGTTACCAAAGGACCAGAGTATGTGTGAAGGTGCACAATGTTTTCCTTGTTAATTTTGCCTTTTGGAGATTGACTAAAAAAAGTTAAGAAACTGTATTTAACAATGAAGCGGGTCCCTAGGCACAAGCCCCAGAAAGGAAACTGTTTTGCTCCATTGTCCTCCTTAAGAAAATCCTGTGACACTTTAAAGAGGCAGCAGAGCTTGCCTGAAACAACATGAATTTTCACATGAGAACACACACGCCAGACACATTTTTTAGGTAGTTTGTAAATCTATCGTATTGCTAAGTCTATGGTGATTTATATGTTGTTCATCAGGCAGCCATAGTGCCATGAATTTGGGTGCCTACACTTATGGAACACCGTGTTGTCCTTGCAAAGCCTCCATGCAAGAGATGGACAAGTCATTAACATGGACTTCCTGCTGTCTTACTGCTTGTGCTCATCTCCCCAGAGTTTTTTATTTACATCCCCACCTTAGCCTTACCATCTTGCTTCAGCTCCATGTGAACCATGAGCCTGAAACAATATCCACTGAAGTTAAATCAAGCCTTGTGTTAGCATAAAGACATTTTGGTAAGTAACAGTATAGCACGCATTCCCACTGTCTATGATTCTCCTTGCTCTTGTTTGAGCAGGTAATCTATAAGTCCAATGTTTTAACAAAGAGAGAAATATAATATTAATTTTCATGAACTTATGTCGCAGCAGTCACAAATGAATCTCCCTTCAGGATAGTCATAAAGTTTTTGCATTGAAATGAAAGAACTGCTTGTGCAAGGGCAGGAAAAGAGGAACACTTTATGGAACACTTGTTCATCACTGCAAAATAACATCTGTGTTATATAAAACCACTAAAAAACAGTAGACAACAGAAATGAGTTAAGGATCAATATGACATTACCAGATAAGAATAAGCATTTTTATTACTAATAATAGTTTATATGCCCTAATGATTTATTGTTCTTTTTTTAAACAGAAGTGTAAAAATAGAAGACTAACATTAAGTATTACTCTGACTTGAATTTTCTTAGAAGCAATCACACAAAATACTTCACCAATAGATATGACAAATGCACTTTATATTTCAGTGTGTCAAACCATTTCAATACTCAGTAACTATGTTGAAGCTGGCAGGCAAGCAGACTATATTAAATTTTTCTCTGGAATCGACTTCCATTCTGTACTGAATTACTGGAATTTTAGTGACCCTAAAAAAGGTTGTCAAAAATTATATTCAACACAGTTTCCAAATCTAATGCTCTATTACGCATACTTCACATAAAATAATATCGTTTCACTATAAGCAATCCAGTCAAGAACAACATTCTATTTGTACTTGTAATTTTGCATACAGTTTAATATTGAATTGTCACAGCATTTTTTAGATGTACCTTTTCCTGAAAAAAATAATCAGAGGTTACATTTGGTCATTCACTTTGTTGCAGATTTGATACAGTTGGAAACTCTTTTTAAACAAATAAATAAAAATCTACCAACATGTGACGGTAAACATGTTAGTAACTATTTCAAAACTCTGATTTTTCAAGACTCCTATTGATTTGCATATCACAAAATTCTCTTAAGAATTTTTTCTGCACGAGAAAAACAGTTGTATTTACAAATCACTTATTTTCCTTCAATTTAATTTAATGCTCTCTATGCACAATGAAATTCAACTGCAGTATTTATTTTCTTCTTTATTTTTTTCCCTTGTCTTCCCCATAATCAACATCTTACTATCTTGATTTTAAGACATCTTCAGCTCTGATGTTTTACTATTCACACTAATAATGTAAAAAATTCAAGAGTAAGGCTTGCCATTTACCTGCTCGCAATTCCAACCATTTCTTCCTGTTTAATCCCTACAACATGCTGTAAGTAAAGTGATCACAGAATTGCAGAATCATAGAATATTCTGAGTTGGAAGGGACCCACAAGGATGAAGTCCAGCTCTTAAATGGCACTATGTATAGCAATATCTTTTCTCTTGTAATCACTGATGCGATAGATGCACAGAAGTCACAAAATTTCACTGTGCTCCACTTAAAAAAGGGAATTCAATCATATATCACAGCTCAGGAGGAGGCACGGTTAAATCCACAGCAGCTTGGTAAGCAACACAGAAAGCCCATCAACAGCTTAACTCTATGACAGACCCAGAGGCAACTTGAGAGCTGTCAGCACAACTGCCTGTGAAGCTCACAAGGGAAGCAATAGCCAATTATGCCCCATGACCTGCCACTGGAAAACACAGTGAGAAAGATAACAAATCAAGGACCTGAAAAACTTTTCAGAGAAACTATGTAGTTTACTTCNAAAAGGCTTTGTAATCACCTGTAATCTCCGCAGTGTGCATTAGGGAGCTATCCCACACACTGCCTAGCGTAGTAATTCAACATACACTTTCTAACCCTAAACTGTTAGAGAGTCTTTGTCCGTCACTGTTGGATATCGATGTTAGATCAATATTCATATTTTAATAATTAATTCCTACCAAACATGCATCTCACTTCAGGCTTTTAATAAAGGGGTAGCATTCAGTGATCATGCTCTGCCTGACCCTTATGAAAAGGGATTACACCTTCAACTTTCCTTACCTGGATAAAAACACACATGCCATTCATCTGGAAGCTAAGCTTGAGTAATAGCTGCAGAGAATTAACACTTGGATCTCTGTTTTGGCTCCTTGGCTCTCATGTCAGCGTGTATGGTCAGCATCAAACCCAAACTAGACCTAATTAGAAAGGATTTAAGCCAACTTGTAAATTTTCTTTCCACCCAGCCATTCTGATGGGTGGGTCTGAGTAGCTATAAAAATTAATTGGGAAAAATATTTATTTTGCTCACAGCAGCAAATAAAATATAATAGAAAGAGCTTGTCCTGATCCTCACTACCTGATCTACCTCCTTCCTCTGGCCAGCACTGTTTCCCTAACTTCACTGTTACGTGGGTTTCCCTGGTACATCAGTCTAAAACCTAGGTTAAGTGCAGGCTCAGTGAACTACACAGAAGTTGTGCTCATAACACCAACATCAACACTCACCTGCAAGTTGAGCTCAGAAACATTTCTAATTATTCTGTGTCTGGCAAGAGTCATTCATGGATTGAATCTGATCTACAGAAACTAATAAAAATTTCAGCCTCCGGCTTCAACGAGGATAGCATCAAGCCAGTATATGCCTAGGTTAAAATAATCATGTTGAGAGGTGTAGTACACAGTTTATGCCTGTGTTTTACTGAAAAAACATACTCACAGTTTATTTTCAGGCTTATGCAGAATTTTAAAGATATGCAGGCCTTGGAAAGCCATCAGTATGCAGGATGCATTTTACTCTTTCACCGAGGTAAGAATACTTGATTTGCAGGTAACATGCAAAGTAGTTTTAGTTGTAAGCCATAAGCAAATGTAAAGTATCTGAAGCACACTGGTTGTGCATAATTTAAACAAACACTAACAAAGGCCAAAAAAATTAAAACACTTCAATTAACTAAAGGTGTAGATTAAATAGTTATCCCACACACAGAGAAATCTAACCCTTCATCAACGCCCAAAAGAACAGAAGTAACTGACATGCTCGTTTAAACATTCATAATTACAAAACATGAGGGGAAAAAATGTGTGAGAAGCTACTGAATATGCAGACATAGCATTTAAAGGTGATGACCAGGGTTATTTTGATATTCTCTGACCATTTTGGTGTCTGGTGTGGCAGGAGCCCGCTCTGGGGAAGTGGTCCAAAACATTTCATTCTACAGGAAGGGTTTTCTGAGCAAGAAACAAAATTGGAGCCCTTCAAAATGACTGACTCTCTAGAGGTCATGGTACTATATATCAAAAAAAGAAAAAAAAAAATTAAACCCCTGATTTTTTATATTAATTTCTGTTAAATCACAATCATGCAGCTAATTTTCTCTAGTCAATGCATTATTAAGCCAATTTGAAAAGGGGTCAAATTTACTAAATTATCCACTTAAATGTTTTGGTGGCCAAATTCCACTGAAAGATCAAGTTTCCTAAGTTGTGAACCAAACTATGTGGTCAAGACAAAAACACAAATAAAAAGCACATCATAGTGAAACAAGGAAAATACCAGATAAATTTCTCTTCTAATATTGGTATTTACCTGAAGTTCATGTGACTGAACTCTGAACACAAATGACCAGCACTATATTTTCTTAAAAACCAATTAAGTATATCTCTGTTAATAGTCACATCCTTGGGCATTTCCTGCGGATGCACTCAGTACACACACCTTTTCCTCTTTATCTAAATAGCTTGAGAGAAACGCTGATTGAACCAGTAGTACTGCATAGCCAGAAACACATTGCCAGCCTGGCCTTCTGCAGGGTTTGCTGCAAGGGAATTTGAGAATGTATTAGTCATCTAAGAAGCAGAATGAGTGCTACAAATCTCTGTCAATAAGAAGCGAGGCTTGGGTGGATAAGGTGAAGAAAAGGGTGTGGTATGATTTGAAAGGTTCCTAGTAAAAACTGTAAAAAATTCCTGAAAGATGCTTTAGGAAGGTTCTTACCCTGATCAAGGATTTCTACACAAAAGAACAATCTAACCCTTTAATATAATATTTTTCTAATTTTAATGACTATAAATTAGATTAGGTAATCAATACTTATTACTATGTTTTATTTTTATCAAATTACGTTCAAAAGCAGCCTCTCTCATCCAGTTTGTAATTTCCAGAGTGGGTTCTGATTGACATTCCTCTAAACAAAGGATGCCTGATATATGACTACATTATTGGCATTTTGTCAATGGTAGCAACTTACAACTTGTCTAATAACTGAAAGCTAATGATAATTAGCTCTCACCAAGTCTGGTAATGTACCCAGTTACTATGTAGCACTCAGACTGTAAAAGCAACAGCTCTGCTTTGTGGTATTGTAGTAGTTTGAGAAAAGAACCAAAAGACTTTTTCATGTAATTTCTGTTCAAGTCAAAAGGAAATTAAATATATCACACTCTTTTGAACTCCTTGATGACTTGGTCTCAAAATTAGCACAAATATAACATGGCTGGGAGACCATATGATTACTTCTTATTTTTATGGCTTAGCTGAGACAATTTTTTAGCTATACAAGCCTCTCAGTTATTAAAAAAAAATTTTTTTCAGAATAAATTTATAGCCAGATCTATGATTTAGCATCTCAGTCAACAAACATCCAAACCAATGCACCCTGCCCAGAAATGGATGGGACATCTTAAGATGAAATAAATGCGGGTGTAAAAAACCAAAACCAACAAACCTCAAAGAAATGATGTAATACATTCCCTATACCACATAAAACTGCTTTTGCTGCTAGAAGTCTCATAAAGATAGAGATAAGAAAACATGGAAGACAAAAAAAGGATTTTTGCAATATGGTACATTCTTTTCTCCATCCATTTGCTGAATATATATCCCAACATCAGTGACAAGAGATAAATCAAACACAACTGTTTGACAGAGCAAATGTGGTCTATGAAAGGTGAAGCAAATATTTTCAAACACCAGCTGGAAGATATTCCATTGTGGTAAAATTGGAAGTATATATGCTAAAACATGGCTGGGCAGGTGAGAATCTTCAGGCCACTCACTGCACTCAGAGCTAAGCTGTGTTTGGATGACACCTGGAAGCACTTGGCCTTTGCAACATCCTAGAACCAAAATGAAGTTGCTTTCCAGAAGCAGGCACAAAGTTAAATATATCCTTCAGGTGAGTTCCCTGCAGGACAGCACTTGTTACTCTAAGAGAACCAAAAGGCAGGCTGTTTAGTAAAGAATCTAGGCATCGGGATGTCGAAGATCTGATTGCCTCCCAGGCTGGCTTGAGAACATGGAGGTGTCTGTTTGACAGAGTGGGACCTTCATGTCTGAATATGGTCTTTGCTCTGGCCAGCTCAGAGAGGGAGTACACACTACATGCTCACAAAATATTCCTTCTGATCAAAGGTCAGTCTTGAAACTTAGATTTTGAACACCTTATAATACAGTAATGAGAATATAAGTCAATGGGAAAAAGCTATTACTCTACACTGAGGTTTCACCTTTTCCTGCTGAGCAAAGAACAGCTGCGTTTTACTATTCATTCTAGATCTTCTTTGTTGGAAGTATCTACTTCTGATTTAAAAGTCACTGCCCTGATTGGTGGTACAGTCACTACCTGATTGGCAGCTAACAAAAACTTGTGTTATACACAAATACTGTTTACTAAACAGGAGATTTTTCAGGAAATGTTTCATAAATCATTTCATAACCTTAAAATAATTCAGACTGGATCTCATAAGTACTGAATACTGCTTAAATATAATTTTTCCTTACAGTTTTTCATATCCTGTTACTTTGCCACCAATTCCTTCGTTGGCATTTTCATTCCAGGTTGTTATGTGTCCTCATCTATGTGCCTCTCATTGATGCTCTTTGGTGAAACTTGAAAATATCCCTGCTTTATCACCAAAAAACCAAACTATCTCAAAGCCTACTTTTATGATACCAGCGCTGTGCTGCGTGTTAATTCATACTGCCACAACACTACCAGGTCACTGTCAGATCTTGGCAAGTCCTGCATCCTTCTGTACTGCCTGCAGCTTTGCCCCACCACCACAGGCTGCCAGCTCATACTGTCATGAGACTATTATATGAAAGCCATTAATACCCTTCATTTACTCAAAAAAAACCGCAAAACCAAAACAAACAAAAATAACCAAACCAAAACAACAAAAAAAAAAACCCACTCCAAAAAGAACCCCCCACAAACCTATCTCATACTTTCTCACTCATGCTATGTTATTGCTGTGGGAAAAACTTCCTTTTTCCCAGTCACATTTTGTCCCTCACTGTCTTCGAAGTTTCTTCTGAAGGCAAAGAACTTCTTTATAAAACACCCACCAAACAAATAACACCTTCCCCAATACAGTTGAATGTTTATGTGGTGAAAATTTTTGTATTTGTGAGCATTCAGAATTTTAGTCATAATTTCTTTGACATGCAGAAATAAACAGTGTGTGTGAAGTAGCATCCTTTAGAAAATAGAATCCCAACTAAAAAAGATAGAAGTCAAGAGAAGGCTCTGTTCCCTGCTAAATTTATTACAATGGGAGTCATCAGAATTTAGCAGCACTGATAGGTTTATTTTCATGCCTGCCTTCACTCTGGCAGTTCCTCCCAAAAGAACTAATGCTGCAGATGGTTTGAATGGCTTCCCCCCACCACCGAAGACACACTCACACACACAAAAGATCCAAAACTTCACCCATGTGAAGCAGGGTGAGGTGCTTACATTCAGCTGAATGACATTAACACTCCCTTAACAGAAGCATCTCACTTCTGACACCCTCTTCTACCCCAATGCATTGAATTACATCCAGGTACCACATCCACGTTGATCCTGCTTGAAGCATGAGCTGCAGGGGATATTGTTTCTATCATCAAGCAAACACAAATCTGGGACAAGGGTAGTGAAGCAGGAATGCCTACATCCCAAGAATAGCTGGCCACAGGTCTGAGGGCCAAGGAACAAAAGAGAAATACAGCAAAAGGATTGATATCAGGCAGTTAAACAAGATGACTCACACAAATCTTGGAAGGCCGAAATAGTGGCAGGTTTGATCCTTAACATATTTAATGTCTGTTGGTACCAAAAAAGACCTCTGAGGGTAATTTTCAAGAGGTTTTTCAGATTGCTTGAAGAATGCTGTCACTGGTGGTCATCTCTAGCTAGAGTCAGCTCAGAGACAGGATATTTTGCTTACTAAAGCATAATTTCTCTAGTAAGGTTAATCATGCTCTTTCCAATTATTACAGAAAACCTAACAGGCATGTTTGACTGTTATAAACAACACCAGTCTATTACACTCGACAGCAACAATTTTCCAAGATGTCAGTAAATCACTGTATCCCAGCTGTGTGCCAGCTCTTTTTGGCACTTACTTGTTGAACTGAATTTCTCATGCAAGAGGTGTTTGTGTGAGAAGACAAGGAAGGGTTCTCAGCTTGAGTTAGCAACAAGAGGAAAAGTAGCACTGCCTTGAGAGCAGATACGCGCAAGGACAAAGTGGAATGATCCTTAAAGGCAGAGATGAAAAATGTGAACTGAAAAATTAGATTAGAGAGAAAGAAACTCAAAGAGGAAGGACATGTGACCAGTAAAAAAGGCAAGGAACTTCAGACAATTCACATCTTCATTAATGATCTGGATGATGGGGCAGGGTGTAACCTCAGCAAGTGTGCTGATAGCAGAGACTGATGACACTTCCCACAACTGGGAGGAGTGGCTGATACACCAGAGAGTCACATCCAGAGGAACTTTGACAGCCTGACAGGAACCTCATTAAGTTTAGCACGGAGAAGTGCAAACTCGTGCACCAACATAATACTGGGAGTCACCCAGCTGGAAAGCAGCTTGGCAGAAAAGGACCTAGGAATCGTAGTGGACACTAAGTTGAACATGAGCCAGCAATATGCAATTGCAGCAAATAAGGCAGATGGTATCCCAGGCTGCATTAGAGAATATGTACAGACACATTAGAAATTGACTGACTTTATCTGCACATAGGTTAGGAATTAAAAATAAAGATAATACGACAAGTAAAGAAAGAATTTTAACACTAGGGACACAGTAATGCTGGGGACAGATAGGCTTTCTTTTGGCAGATGAAGCAATCAGAATTGGACAAATTGGGAGTATTTGGGAGCAAGCATATCAATATGACAAAGGAAATCTTCTGAAAGATTACATATATCAGCAAGGAGAAATTTTGGGAGAAACATTTGATGATCTGCTTTCACTGCAGAAGTTTTAATTCAAATGAAGCGCTTGTGAGCACTGCAGATATTAAGTGAAACAAACTTCAGCCCTGTTAATCTCTGTACCTTTTTCCCCTCAGCCTGGGTACCCTCTGAGTACAGCCTGGGTGTACTTAGATTGGAAGCTCACTTTTACCGAAAAAGGAGAACTTCCTAAGAGGGACCAATCCCACCTTTGCAAGTTACTCTGAAATACATCACACATTTGCCTGTCATAGCCAACACAGGTATCCCAACAATTAGACCAGATCTCAGAGATAATAGTGAATCACAACCATTGCCCTTGTGTCTGCCATCTTCACATTAACTTGAGGAGAGGGAGAAACCTTCAGAACAGAAAAAAGCTGAGACATAATTAAAGAACACCCCTGATTTACTTCATTTGTTATACATGGAGCAGAATCACTTCATGTGCTGTTATACCTAGATCATCAGTGAGACTGAGCACTGTAAAAAAAGGTAAAATTACTGTGTATCTGTTGTCTGACATCATAAATGGAGATGGAGAAAGACTTCCTCAGAACAGGCACCCCAAGAAAGGAGGGCCTGTGGGGAGGTTGTTTCTCTGACACTGTCTATCCTTCTGCTCTTCCCAAACAATATTAACCATGATCTTAGACAAGACCTTCTTCAAGGTTATTATTTGTAACTCCTCTATTATTGTTGAGGTTTTTTAAGCACCATATAGCTGTTGACTATGTGGTTCCTGGAAAATATTCAGTGTTTGTTTAGACTTTCAGTTTGTATAGAACCTTGACCAAAAGGTTATCTAGAAAGAGATGTGTATTTCCTTGTTTCCCAAACCCACTACTGCTATCATAATCCAAAAAGACACATCATAGAAGTATTAAAGAATACTTGTGATCCAAGTCAGCAAAAGAAAAGGGGTCCCATCCACATACAAAATTTAAAAATTATTTGAAGATGGTAAATTATATCCTTATAAAGACAAGATTTTTTCTGAGCTTATTTTGAACCTACAGGCAGAGTCCTGCTCTGCTCACCTCCAATCCCCTTCACAGTGGGAATAAGTTGAGCTGTATGGATCTTAATTTCATACATGCACATACAGGGTAGCTGAAATCAGGAGTTATTTTTGAAATTCTTTTCCATGTTAATAAAGTTGAAGACCTAGAAAAACTCTGCCAGTCTCAATGACTCAATACTACTGATAAGTCCACGTTTTGGTATTGAAATTTTTCACTCTGCTAGCCTAGGAAGAATGGCTGACATAACCAAAAAAGTTTGATGCAAATGGAGTGTTTAACTCACTCTGTCCAACACATGCGAAGACTTCATTTCCCTCATTTCATGACCCCTTTGAGTGCACCACCGAATTTTTATTCCTTTCTATGTGATCTGAATTTACCATAAAATATTTTTAATATCTGACTGCAATAGCTCAGAATTGATCCAACTGAGCATCCAATTTCAGAGCTTGCTTCCCTTGCTTCCCTTGATTTGAATCTTGATTCCTTCCATTTTCCCCATGAGAAAGATGGGAAGTGTGAAAAGCTCATGAAGTGTGTAGCCTGACAGGGGCCATTGTTGGTGAGTTTTTGAAAAACAAGCAGAGGCTGTTATAATGATAATCAGACTTTGAGTTTTCTTGTTACTTTATTGTTTTCAGGGACCTCATAAGCGGAGTAAAGAGGCTGTATTCCTGTTTACCTAATCTGGGAAGGTGGTAAAAACCAGCAGAGTGAAAAGACAAATCTGTGGAGTAAAGGTCTCTCTCAGTAAAAAAAATGCTGATTCCCTGGTAGGATAGACATGTTTAACCTCATTATTGACAGAGGCTGGAGCTACATGTTGAGGAATTTCTGGCTTTATAAAGTTTGACTGAAATTTTAGCACAAATAAAATTAGAAAATGACTAAGAAGTTCTTCATCTTCTGCTTATTTCTTTCCAGGATTCCTTTCCAACAATTCCTTATCTGGGAGTGATGACCTGTGCATGAGGTTTCTTGGTAACAAGGAAAGAAAACTCAGTCTTTAAGTCATGATACCTCACAGCGGTATTTTTTGACAACAGCTGGGTATTTCCCCCATTACTTGAATGCAATAGAAGACTACATTTCTATTGCTGTCTTTCAAGCAGTCTGGGGAGAGATGTAAACCTATTGGCATAGAGATTTTCTGGTATATGGAAGCATTATCTTAAGCATGGTTAACAGGCTAAGTGTGTGGTGGTCAGGTTTTAGTTCAGGGTTGGTTCGCTGCCACTTCTCCCCAGTGACCCCCCACCCCCCTTTTTTATTTTTAACTGCTGACTTGGCTGCTTTCTAGCTCTGGTTTAGTCTGCTAGCATTCCTATGCTAAACAAGTAGCAGCTCTTTTTGGGAATTACGTGCATGTACAGCTGCATGCCCTACAAGTTCAAACCACGTTTATGGTCCATTCTTCTCAATTCTGATCTTTCACACTGCACTCCACTGAGAGGAAGAGGGTAACAGGGGCTGAAGATTATCACTATAGCTGCATCCCAGGAAGGCACGAGAAAGATGTGTGCTCATCTCACACATCTCTTAATGTATGCCATTTTGGGACAGCTGTCCCACAAACCTGGCCTCACTTCTAAATCTGTTTGTAGGCACCAACTGCACTCTCTAGATTTGGCTGGAGGCACAGCTGGAAAACCAGAAGAGGTAGAGAAGTGGCTCAGTTCTGCAGTCAAGGACAGGGCTGCTAGAGAATAGGTGGGGTGTTTCTTTACATGGGGCTCTACTTTCTTTTTATTTGTAGATTGAACAATGCTGTTTTCTACAAACTTTTCACTTCAGATCAAGGAATAAGGAGTCCAAGAAGCTCCAATACAGTTCTGCAGTTCTGTTTCACTTTCCTCCTGTCAGAAAAAAAGTGATCAGGTATGCTTCGACTCAGAATGCTCCGCAAAAAACCTCTGTACAGAGGTAATTGAGCTTCCAGTTGAAAAATCACAAACAAACAAACAAACAAAAAATATAACATAATGCAAAAGGAAGATGAGACAAAGAATTAGCCTCCTCAAGTCAAACAATTTTAGCATGCAACCAGAAACTGGATAAGGTGCTGTCCCAGGATGCTAGTCTAAAGAAAATCTTAAGATCTTAGAATAGCCCTTGTAAAATGCGGCCAAAATTTTGATTTGACAATAAGCTGTGTGTGCAGACAAAATAAGGAGGGAATGACAGGGCATGGAGCCTTTCACCACCACTGTATCTGATCCTGGTAACAAGCTACAAATGGGATGAAGTTACAGATTTGTGCATCTAATGGGAGATAAAAGCCATTTCCTGTGGGTAAAATTCATGTCTCTCTGGAAATACTACATGTGATGCATATGTTGTTCAGTGGCACTGCAAATTCTCTTCTGGAAGCTCACAGATAAAAACAGTTTCCTCAGAGAAACCAAGATAAATCTTTGCTTCTCATGCACATCTGAGATTCGGTCCAAAATGAATGAGAGAATAAGAACAGTTAGAAAAAGAAAAAGTCTTCAATTAGCATACAAATATCCTGGTAATCAGGCAATAATAGCAAAGGAAATGCAGAAAAATAACATGACAGTTTAATGGGGAATTCTTAAAATATTGTATTTTGTAAGGTTTATTGAAGTTTGTACGTGACATTTTCATGAGGTTGTCCCAACATGCAATATTTTCAAAGTTTGTTTGAGTATAGTACAGGAGTTCTTTATATTAATGAATTGTGACCAGAGTTTTGCGCTTTATTCACAGAACAAGTCACAGTTCCTGCACGTGCTCATTAAAATGCACACTAACGTTAAATATATAGTTTTTAAGTTTCTTCTATTTATTTAAATTCATGCAAAGTTGTTTTCATTTGCAAATATAAAACAAAGAGAATGACACAAAGAGGAAGGGCTGTCCTCTGAAATGTAAGCTTAACCATAGGGGCTAAAATGCCAAAATTAACTTCTTTCTGCTAAGTGTAGCTCAGTACCTGGTATTATGAATCAAGTACCTTATGAAATTACTCTGTAGACACCAATTACTTTCACAGTACATAATGCATTTTTCTGCTAGGTAAAATTAAGTCTCAGCAATGAAACCACCATGCCCAACAATTTGCACAAGAAAAATGGAAAGAGGATACGTAAATTAGTGGAACAAACGAAAGCCTTATGCTCTGATTTCAGCCAAAACTTAAATCTTAGCAGGAGTAAGTTTGGTGGTCTCAGAACTGAAATCACCATACCCAACAATTTGTGCAAGAGAAAAAGAAAAGAGCATACATAAATTGGTGGAACAAACTAAAGCCATTTCTTCTACACTTTAATTTCAACCAGCTCTTAAACCCTCGTGGAAATGAGTTTGGTGATTTCAGATGAATTTCACAGTTAGCATCAGAAAACTAGTTTCAATTATTAGCTACAAATTCATTTGATTAAAAGCCCCTAATCTGGAGATGCCCAGGACTGTGCTAGCTTGTAAATTAAGTTAACATTTCCCTTCACCTCAAGACAGGAGGATTGCTCAGAGCTAGGATTCAATGCACCACGTGTTTTACAAAGATAAACAAGTGCCTTATGTTACTTTAATACTTTAACCTTCATGAGCCACAAAGTATTCCTCTCAAAATATTTAAATATTGTTCTCTGATTGCTATTAGGCATCCACCATACTTCAGGGGAGTCTGGAAAGCAGGAACAACTCTTTTTATCAGAGGACTCTGTCAATGCACCAGACAGAGCCTGGGCCTAAAGTATCCCTCTCTCCCCCCTCCATATGAGCACACACAGAAGGGGGAGGATGTGAGAGGAGTTAAGCCCTGCCACCTTTATATAAATCTAGTGACTCTTCTCCCGCAGCCTCATATTCAATTGAGCTAGAGGATATGTTTAAATGCAATTGATAAGACAAACAGATTTAAGCTTCACAGAAGTTTAGAATACAGGAATCTTCCATCAGCACCTTCTACCCCACGTGTTTGAGGATTTTTTTAAAGGTACAGTAGAAAATTTTCTTTTTGCAGTATTTGAAATTATGTACCCATAATTTATAGCAAAATGTTGGTAAAGCCCATTTTTAATTCTTTCACTTAGACACAATAAAAATCTGACATATGGAAGAGAGCTGTAAACAGAGAAAAGATGCACCTTTGGTCATTATGCCCTGAATAACTTAAGTGTCACTCAGAATTAGTGCTGGATCCTCTGCAATGCAGTGGGGGAATTAGATCTGTTATCATTCTTCCTACTCTAATAAAAAATATAGAAGGAGTGAAAGAAGCCATGAGAAATTAACACAGAATAAAAGAATTTGGAAAAATCCAGAATCCATTTGCGCTGGCAGACCCTTGGTTATTAATGCTTCAAGTGCCCATGAATACTTTTGGAGTTTGCCCTTATCTGGTGCAACTGACTGATGGAATACTCACAACAGGGAAAACAACTACAGAAAATGCAATATTTTTAGTCTTCTTCCCTGGCAACTTGCATATCTTTGTGAAATCATACATCCACAGGATTGTATCACTTGTAGAACAATGCCAAAGAATTTGAAGAACATTAACCAGCATAAACTTGGCCTATCAATAAACTTAAACTGCAGCTGCATGTAGAGTGGAAGAATTCACAATAGTTTTCTATTCCTTTCAATACTCTGTATTACACTAGTATTCTGACTTTTTTCTCTATGTGTGTGTTATTCATCTGGACAAGATCTCTTTTCACCAGGAATAACAGAAAGTATGGGATTTATTGCTATAATGAAGTTCTTTCAAATCTCTGTTTTCTCTCTCTAAAGGACAGGAGGATAGGCGTTCATCTCATCAGGCAGCTTATTAGGATTAGCACTGAGTAAGACACCACAGAATGTCAAGCCTATCAGTTACTAAACATGCATCATACAAACTTTGTCTTTGCAAGAACCTCTGCTCTGCATTTGTCATCCACCTGAATAATTAACAAGTACATGCTGCCTGCCAGCAGCTTAGGGAATTAATTTTCCCAAATTAAATGCAGATCACGTCTGCAAAAAACTCAGACCACACACATGCTGCACTACTACCTTTCAAACATTAAAAGCAAAGAAACAAGTCTTGGTCTCTGCAGAGTCTGGCCTAAAACTTATTTATTATAGGTATGACTTCATAATCATTATGAAGTGGTCAGAGAGATTTTAACACCCATCTCATGCAACAAGCCGACAAGTAACTCTCTTTAGCTGGCGTGAGAAGCTATTTAAATAAATCTCCATTCTAGAGTTGCTTTACTGCTTAATGCTATTCTATTCCCAAAATACTGACACAGTCATAGGGAAAATCTAATGTCTGTAAACACTGAGGGTTTTTTGAACTTGAAGTATTTACTCTAGGCTCTTTAAAAATAGATTTAGAGATGACAACTGCAGCATGCCATAGCACATATATTGATGCCAGGGACTAAAAACAAATGAGGTATCTCATTACCTTACATTTTCTGTGTTCTAAGTCAACACTTGCCCCAAAATCAGAGGCCTTATGAAGATTGATTTCTATTTGAAATGATAACTATGACTGATTATTTAAAAATATGATGAAAAACATTTTTTTTGTGCTATGCTTAATGAAAAATGTTATTTTATATGATATCGGAATATTTATAACGATCTTAGGAAACCATGCTCTCTATATATTTAAGTGGACAAAGGATTGAGACTTGCAGCTTCCAAAAGACCCTTTCTGAATGACCATTCCTCTTTACTGACAGGTAAGCGGCAATATGATGTAGTTGGTCCCATTTGCCATGAGGTGCTACCAATTCAGTTCATAATAAGCATAACAATCCCAAAATTAAAGATGTACATGAAAAAACCTGCAATCATTGTTCCCAAACATGAAGGACAGGAAATAAACCAAGTATACAGATGAACTTAACACACTAAATTTCTTAGGATATGAGTGTAACAAGACAGCCTAAACAAAGAGGGAAAAACCCCATCAATAGTGAAACTATGTTGTACCTACCTCTACCTCACTCAAGGAGTCAAAGTCTACACCCGGTTAGACTCTGCAAGCTTTCTGCATACAGAATTCACAGCAAAGGTAACTTGAGTCATGGGTCTATAAAACGTGCAGGACTCAATCTTCAAGAGAAGCTTCACTTCAGTTAGGCAAACAGTACATGCCTGCTTTGACTCTTCTGCCCTGAGATGCAGCTTTTCTCCAGAACACAGACAGAATTTCTCTGCAAGACCTCCTGGGTGCGTTACTCTGGTCTTCAATTTGCCTTTCCTATTCGCTGAGCTTCTGAAGAATCATTACCCCTGCACCATCTACCCCAAGGTAGATACTAGTGCAGGTTCCTTTTGATTAAGTACATTGCAATATTTCTACTACCTTCTTAAAAACTGGAATTATAGGGAAATTAACTGCACAATTATATTCTTAATACATACAGCAGTAACTGATGACCACAGAACATGTTACTCCAATAAATACCAAAGGCAGTGATTAAAGAAGGCTCTTTTTTTTTGCATTTAGTCTGAGCTGTGTACTGCTTGCAGCTCATGGGAATTAATGCAAGAGTCCACTCTGACAGTTATGAGTTCAGAAAAGTCTATGTGCACACACATCTATATATTCCTTCAAAAGCAAATGAACAAATAAAATAGTTAAAATTAATGACAAACTTAAAAAAAACCAAAAACCAAAACAACACCAGACCTCAATGCTACCATATAGGTTTTCTCCAATTTAAAGAGGTTTTATGATGTATTACAGAAAACTAACATCTACTTGTTATATAAAATACTGCTTGAATAAAATACATTTTGAATCTACGTCTCCAAAAATCTTTCTACTCTCTTAAACTTACTATCAACAAATAAAGTGACTGCTACTTCTGTGACCTACATTAAAAGCCACCAACTTAATGTGAATGAACTACCAGTTCATCATCAGAGTAAACAAAAATCTATCAAAAATTTTATTGAAGTGCAGTACATATTACATTGCTAAATATTACTCCAATCATCTACACAAAAACCATCTTTTTATTCTTTATTCATTAATAATCACACCCTTGCACATAAATATTTTGCATAAAATTAACATACTACATCTATATTTCTTTTCACTTTTGACAAAAGTAACGATTTTCTGGTTTCTAATATTACAGCATATACTCTATCCAGGGGAATGACTGAATGCAAAGACACAGTGCTGGGGTTTTTTCTAATTCATGTTCTTCATGTTTAATATTTTGCTACCGTTATTGAAATTTAAATTGAAAAGTCTTGGTATTGTCCGCCGCAGAGACCTAGTTCTAACCACAGTATGCCTATCACTTGCAAACTAAAATTGAGGCCCTGCCCTTGGCCCTGGGGCTTAATCTCTGGGTAATGCTGGAAATGTTGTTCCATGCATGGATTAGCAAATTAAAAGAAGTTACAAACCTCTGCTGTGACTTGTGTAACTCCTGCAGTCCCTAGATCACCATCCACAGTTACAGAACTAGGTTTAGCTGCTTTGAAAAGACATGGTAGGAAAAAGCAAATTGACAGAAACGTTTCTACAAACTACAAGTGGGACCTATCCATGCAAAAACCCAAGGCCACAGTGGTAAATATGCACAACCATTTAATTCAGAATTAATACATAATTTTGAAAAGTATCAGAGTTCCTTTTGTCAAATGTAACTGGTTTTATTTCATAAAAAAACTGACAAACCCCCCTATGGCTATCTACCAAACTAGAAATATGCCATTATTTAGAAATTTAGCTAATAAAGACTGCTATAAAAAAAATTAATCCAGTTTTTTCATTGTGTTGAGAAGTTGATATTCACTTCAAGCTTTCTGTAATTTTGTTTACATCACAATGTTTAGCAAAACAGTCAAATTGGCTAGCATCTTATATTGCACAAAACACAAACTTTGTGGATGCTTTTATTAAAATTGTGATGTTTATTGATCTCAAAATAGATGCAGGTATAATACTATTGGTATTATTATTATTATTTGCTTGTTATATGCAAATTTTGTCTTAAAACAATAATATGCTCCAATTAGAACTTTTTATTTTGCTAACTATTCTCAAGGGAATAAATGTCCTCCAACAACTTTCTAAACAATGTTCTCTTCAAAGAAGTATGCATTACTATCTTAGCAAATAGAGAAAAGTCAAAAAAGTGAATTTTCGTACATTCTCAATGAATATTTAAGCAAGTGAGGATATTATGTTATGTTATGCATATGTTATGCATCTGATTAATTTATTAGGGAGGATACATTTTATAGGCTCTTGCGATACTGACTATAAACCATTTACGTTTGGATATAAAAAAATATAACATTTCAAGTAGAAAGTTGCCCAGCACCTTCATATTACTTAATTCACTGTCCAATTTTCTGCAAAGGAGCTGCTGTATTTTAAGGATAAATGCTTAAATTTTATGAGAGTCATGACACATGCATCTGTCTCTGTCCTAAAGTAACTTCACCCAGTTGCACTGGTACCCAGATCAAGTTTGAGGAACTCAAACAAAGCTAAAACACCACCATCTTGACACAATCCTGAAACATCAAAAACTGCAGGAAGCAAAGCGGATTTCAGTATAACTGGTGAAATACCCCAGCCACTCTGTCCCCATGGCTTCTCTGGGACAAAACACCATTTCTGACTGCTGCTGTTCTGTCTGGCAAATGTGAGTGAGACTGAAGGTATCTACAGCCTGATGGAAACATACTTTGTCACTAGTGGTGTGGCCCCATGGCCCACGTATAAAAGATAACAATTGTTTTTGTTTGGCAGGGACGGTAGGAATGGGGCTTAGTAATGCCACAGGCTGGCTGCTCAGGTGACTCTAAGGACAGAAGGAAGACTCCCCCATTTCCTGAGGGAAAAAACCAAACAGAGAGCACCTGACAAGGCTGCTTTTAACCCAGCCACATGAGCTGCATTAGCTAATCAGGACTATGCTCAAGACAGACACACAAGCCACTATGTATAGGAGCTGTAAGACGGGTTGGAAAAGAGTACATGCTTGGCCATTCCTGCCAACAATTAAATTTTGAGCACTGATGTTATGCCACAATTAAGAGTCTTTCTCTGCCTCTGACAATAACCTAGCATATATTATTTTCCTTTTCGGTACAAGGATCAGTAAAACAACTGGAGATTGGTGGCAAAATTACAGGCAGAAAAAATTAAGCCAGGATTATAACACAAAGTCTGGAGAGGCTAACTAAAGTAAAATGATTTCTGGCAGTTTTATTCAGGGTTTTTTGGCCCAGACCTTCCAGTTATAAATAAAGAACATCTAGCATTTCTCTGAAGTACCTTGTAAGCAATGATAGTGAGAGCAAAACATAGCTCAACAGTTCTGGAAGTGCATTTACAAGCACCCTAATGAGTGCCAATGGTTTCTACACTCTTACTCAGTTATGCTTCTTGTCTGACCTACACAAACCACTTGAGGTGCAGAAGGCAATTCAGCACCGAAACTCACTCCTGCCGCTGTTTTTTTCTGCAGAGCTCCAGCAAGGGTCCCAGTCTGCAAGCACTAAAATGCTGATTCTGCAATACTGTTGTCTTTCTCCTAGGAAGTTGCCTGGGACCACCAACTCATTTCCCACAGGCCATCCAGGAGCCATCAGATGATAATGGGTTTTAGTTTCCACCCACCTGGGCTGCATTCAAACTAGTGACCTAAGGTGAAGGTCTCCACATCCTATTACCAAACCCTCAAGCCATTTAGTATCCTCATGTAGTAAGCTTTTCCCGCAACATAAAGTCAAGAGACAGTAAAGAGCTGTCTATATCGGAAATCTGTTCTCAAGTACCTGGTCAGCCAAAGCCTTTTGATGCAAGTACAGTATTTCAGGTATTAAATTGGCTGAATATTTTTCAATCAATACCAAAAGCTCTGTGAAAGGAGAAAATAGATAAAAAATTAAAATACAATATTATGCCATAAAATCTGAAATTAACTTTACATAGCCCTAAATGTAAATATTGTTATTAACAGATATTTTTAAGAGTCTGCATGGTACTATTAAAAAAAAAATCAGCAGGAATTTGAAAATGTTAAGTGATTCCAGCAACATCAGCATTATTATCAAAACATTAAAGTATATCTATTTTTAATAAATTAAAGACTGAGCTACACGTAAATTACATGTTTAGCTCAATGCTGTATTCACATATAGTGTATTTTCTGTTCGCTAACGCTAGACATTTTAATACACAGTTTAAAATATTAGGAAGTGTAAATTATCTTGTGTTAAATATGCCAAGTACTTCAGAAGTGTTAATTAATGTATTATTAAAGCAGTTTTTAGGAGGAGTGAGGATATTTTAAGAACTATGAGTTTTGACTAGAGTAAATGCACATATATTTGCAACTAGTTTAAGAATTTAATAAAAAGGATCTTGTACTAAATAATATAAAAGGGCTTTTTGGGGGTGAGGTTTTATGTTTTCTGGTTTTATTTGGTTTTCCTTAAATAAACATACCAAATACTTTGCTATGTTAAAAAGACTTTCACTGTAACACTCAGCCTTGAATTAATCAGATAAAGATGAAAGTGAAGAATTTTGCCACCAGTATTTCTTACTTAACTCACTCAGTTATGCCTTTCAGCTTGGTATATTTTATATGAAGGATATCTTGTTAAAACAACTGTTGAAGGCAAGTCATGTCATATCATATCAGCCACAGACCATACCCTATGGGAGCTCAAATATTCCAAAATCTATGTTAATATAATCCTGCCACACAATTCTACAGAAATACAGCAGGTTAGGAGTGACGTGCAAGACTCCATATAAGTACCACATTATCTGTATGTCTTCCAGAAATGAAGTAAAGCCATCACAAGGATTATACTGAATCAATTTAGGAAGGTAAAAATTGTTAACAAGCATTATAATATAGCTTAGTAAGTGATTCTAATCTCTATTTATCAACTAACAAGGAGGCTGCACTTCTCAATGAAGTTTACAGTACTGTAGGGCTGCTGTGGGACAGCAATATTCTCTGGCTCAGGAGACAAATGCAACTTCTTAACGAGGATTTGCATCTCTGTAATACAAGATTTTCTATGCATTATGCCATGTGCTTCCACCATTCTTTTTTAAAATGGTTTTAAAAATTACATGGCTTCCTGCCTATCTAAATCTTTTGAATCAGTTTTGCCCTGGTCACAAAGACTAAATACAATTGCTATGACATCCAGAATCTTTTTTGGAATACTTCCTTCAGAGACAAAGTAATACCTGTTGTAGGGTTTTGAACCTCAGAAAAAGCTTTCACTGAAAAAGTAAACAAAACAGGGGGCTACAGGGGATAAAACAGAATGATTGAATGCTCCCCCCATGAAAGCACTGAGGATCCCTATGTTACAGAGACCAGAAAAGTGAAGACAGAAACTATCACAGGATGCTTAAAAATTTTAGTAAGCTAGTCAATTAGGAGTCCTTGCCAAGAAAGTCTAATTGTATTATTTGGGCTGGACCCCAAATCAATTTTTTTTTTTTTTTAAATTAGGAAAAAAACCTAGATTGAAAAAAAAAAAACCTAAACCAAAAACAAAACAAAACTTGGTAAAGTCAATTCTCCTGTTTAACCAGGCCACTCTGCAGGCTGACATTCAACTCTTAGACTGTATTTTTCAAAGTATTTTCTCTTCTCTGACAGAAGCTGCTATAAAAAATTTGTCTCAGCACCCAGCTGATGATTGACAGTGGGGCCACAGAGACAGCAGTAGGCTTAGGCAAGTAAAAAGAGCCCTAGCTGTGCCACAGTGATGAAGTAGAATAATGTTTTCACACAATAATACAATCACAGAATATGCTGAGGTGGAAGGGACCTACAACGATCACGAGTTCTGCACAGCACTATCCCCGAGCATCACATCATGTGCCCAACACTGCTGTCCAAACACTTCTTGAACTCTGTCATGCTTGGTGCTGTGATCACTTCTCTGAGGAGCCTGTTTCAGTGCCCAGCTCTGGGTGAAAAACCTTTTTCTAATACCCAACTTAACCCTCCCCTGACACAGCTCCAGGCCATTCCCTCAGGTCCTGTCACTGTCACCACAAAGCAGAGATCCGTGCCTGCCCCTCCTCTTCCCCTCACCCAGAAGCTGTAGCTGCAGAGGTCTCCCCTCAGTCTCCTTCAGGCTGAAGAAACAAAGTGACCTCAGCCACTCCTCATAAGACTTCCCCTCAAGGCCCTTCCCCATCTTCATTGCCCTCCTTTGGACACTCTCCAATAGCTTTATATCTTTCTTATTTTGCAGCACCCAAAACTGCCCCCAGCACTTGACGTGAAGTGCCCCAGCACAGAGCAGAGCGGGACAATCCCCTCCCTTGCCTGGCTGCAGATGCTGTGCCTGATGCACCCCAGGACAGGGTTGGCCCTCCTGGCTGCCAGGGCACTGCTGGCTCAGATTCAACATTCTGTCAACCAGAATCCCCAGGTCCCTTTCCATGGCACTGCTTCCCAGAATCTCATTTCCCAGTCTGGTCATACATCCAAGGGTTTCCCCATCCCAGGTTGCTCATTTCCTCCACTTTGGCACACCTTCCCATCATTCCTCACGAGAGAGCCTGTTTTTCTCCCTTTCTCTCTTCCAAGCTAGTTCAAAACAAGCCCAGCTAACTCCTGTGCTAGAACTCCTTTTCCCCTCTGGGATAGGTGCACCCCATCAGATGTCAGTAGACCAGGTATTGAGTAGATCCTCTCATTGTCAAAAAAACCAAAATTTTTCTGCTAACACCAGCCTGAGAGCCATCCATTGACCTGACAGATCTGTCTATTCTTCATTGGTATTATTCAGTGGTACTGGAAGAACCAATGAAATCACTACCTGTGCTCCTGTTCCCTCTACCAATTGCCCCAGGGCGTAAAAGTCCCTTTTGATTGCCCTGAGACTTCTCTTTGTTATTTTGTCACTGCCAAAACTATCAATAACTATTGAACTATCAATATGGATAGTATTCGGGGGCCTTACTAGACCAGAGAGTTTTCCAGGAATATCTCTTACCAGAGCCACTGGGAGACAGCAGAATTCCCTGTGAGGTGGGTATGGTCTGCATATTGGACCCCCCATTCCCCTTAGAAAGGTGTTTCCTGCTACAACTAACCTTCTTTTCCTGCTCACAGAGGAAGCCTTGTTACCAGGTAGCATTGTTTTATGAGGCTCCACGATCCCAAAAAGACCTTTGCCCATCTCATCAGTTATCTGACCTTCTAGTTCCAGAGCCTCACACCTGCTGTAGAAGCTACCAGTCCCACTTGTCAAATTCTGAGAAGGAGGAGGAACCTTTCTTCCTGGTACCGGTAGTGACCTGCTTCCATCCCTCACCTTTAACAGTCCCTTGGCTGCAGGTCCTTTGACTGATTACCCTGCAGGGTTCTGGGTCCATTTGCTTCTCCACTACAATGCGGGTTCAAGACTCCTGAGAGTCCTGAGACTGTAGTGGCTCTGAAAATAATAGGTCTCTCTCATTTGGTCACTCTAGTACTATGTAACCTGCTCACTTCTTCCTGTAGCTCCTTCACCTGGTGAGAGAGCTCCTCCCCCACAGCACACCTTCTGCAAAAGAACTGTTTGTCAGCCCCAGTCTCCTGAGGAGGCATCAGATGCTCCTGGCAGCCTGCAACCTGGAGAGTTACATCGATCATCATCAGGTCTGGCTGGCTGGTGGCCTCTGACATAACATGGGCAGATAAAAGCATGGTCAGGACATGTTCCTGAGACAAAAGAATGAAAGAACACTAACGATAAAATAATAGGCAGAATACTAAAATGAAAGTCTAGAAAGACAACATAAATAAAAAACAAAGAAAGATTCCATCATCCTTTCCTAAAATGTTTGAATGAAAAAGAAGCAAATCCACTGTCTAGATCTGACAACATTATACATTTGCCAGTATACCACAGTATATATATATATATATCTAGGACCCAAATTCTGAAGTCACAAGAAGCTGATTTCCCTGCCTTTGTGTTTTTGATATTCCAAATTTTAAAACAATCAAATATTCTGCTTTTAGATGATAAACTGCTCTTAGCCACTAACCAGACAATGAAGTTTTATCAAAATCATGGTATATTGAATCAAAAAACAACCAAAACCATTCAGCAATAAACACAGGAAGTTGAGTGTTTAAAACCGACTAATACAACAAGTGATAGTCTTGGATCAGATTTCAATATTTTTGCCATTAAAACACCTACATTTTTTTCTGTCTAGGGCAGAAAAAAACCTGCACTACATGATGAAGCCTTTCTTCACCCAAAAGAATTTCAGAATACTCCACAGCAAAAATCTCAAAAATGCAGAAAAGCCACAAAACAGAGTGTTTCACTTGTTGTTATAGAAAGGGCACTGAAGTGTTTTAACCAAGTGCTCCTCTGCTGCATCCTGACTGACTCTGCAAATGAGAACGCAATTAGCTACTTGCATTGAGCAGTTAAATCTCTCCATAAGTGATTTCTAGATGGATATGGAACTCAGAGGCCTTGTTTTGTTTACCAGAAATGTTACAACTGCAGTCAGCACATCTTCAGCATATCTGACCAATCTGTAAAGTCCTAACAGTAAGCTGGCACACAAAATAATTTTCACCTGATCCATAACACCCTAGCAGCCATGGAAAACTCCTTTCCACTCATCTAGGTATTGCGTTTGGGTTTCACTACATCCACAAGCTTTTAAGCTTCCTCTACTCTGAGAAAACTGTATTATTTTCTTTTATGATTTTGCTGGCATAATGACCAGGCATGGACCTTGCTGGTTCACCCTACACAACAGACTATTCTATTCCTGTAAGACAATGCCAACTTTGTTCTCCGGCTGGCAGGAGCAGAAGCAAAGCGCATGAACCCCCGTAGTTTTAACCTCAACCTTTCCAGTATACACAGAAGCTGAAGCAAAAGATATACAGATTTTTCCACGCGTTCCGAAGTACCCTTTACTTTCCTAGCACACAAGGCTGTGAACAATACACTTCTTAAGCTTCCCCATCACCCATGAGAGCTGCTAGACCATCAAGAAATAACCTTTGATGACCACCTGACTGTCCACACCTGCCTCTGTCCCCACAACAGTCAGCCACTGCCTGTGCTATTCTTTTCAGCCACATTTCTTCTGCTTCAGCTGATTTGCAGCTAACCAGGAACCCTGCCCTGTACCTTGCACAAGTTTCATTTGTCTCAGAAAGCATGTTACTCATTCAACCCTCTCAAGTCCAAGTAAGTGTCCCTGGCTCTACAGTTTTAAAGAATTGAAGTTAACGGATCTCCTTTTTTCTACTCTTCTGAGCTCTCTTCATATAGGCAAACAGGAATGAATTAACTTTTCTGTCATATGTGTTTGTGTGTCCCTGAATAAAGATACATGTACACACCAGTGTAACAACCAAACTCACATGTCTGCACACAGAATTAGCTGCACTGTACAAGCTACAGACTCAAATGATGATCCACCCACATATCCAGACAGTACTCATCCTAAATACCTAGTTATTTCCACTGAATTTCTAAATTGCAAACAGTGAACAGCCTTCCATCACAAATATTCTTTGATGAACATGCTACAGATATTTTATTTAGCCTTATTTTAACAGTATTATGACAGATAGGGAAATTGAGATTTAGCAGAATAGGTAAAATGCTACTATTCCAACTAGATAGCATTTTATGCACCCAGGAATTAGTGACTATGCAAGACACAAGGCAAATAGGAGGCTAGTCTTATGACAACTGAAATAGTAGCTGTTATTACCTTTAACTATCTAATAAAGACCTATTCATCTCAAGAAAGATAGATCTTATTGAATTTGCATTAAATCAAATCTTCCTCTGACAATTTGAAAAAAGAATTTCTGGAAAAGTCACCCAATTATTCTGATAGGAACTAAAAAGTATAAGTGGGACAGCACTTTTCGTTTTCAAAAAATATTACCGAGAGACTAAGCAGATTGCTGGGGTTTAAGGATGTAGAAGACTTTAAATGACAGAAAAACATATCTTTCAAGGTATTCAGATGTTTTTCTTAATAGCTATTGAAAAATAGTAGGTATATGGGGAAAGGGGTTAAAAAAAGGCTCAGAGAAAAAAACATGCACTGCACACTTACAAAAACTGGTATCACACGGTAGAACATGTTTTGTGAAAATTGTGTCAAACGTACAAATCAAGTGTGTATTTTTCATGTGACTAGAACGAGGATAAAAAACCAGCATGATTTTCACATTGTAAATCTGTTTTCAGATACACCATTGAAAAACCACTTGCCTAAAAATATCTGTAGGCAATAGAACAATAGTTCATTCTACCACATTCTACCAGCATGGTGAAAAATTACAACTCTGACCTAAATTTTCATATGTTTATGGAGAGAATTGTTCACTTCCATAAAATAAACATTGTAACACCAGTATTTATGTTTTAACTAGTGTTTTTTGGGTCCCTTGCATCTGAGACCATAATCAAATTACGTTGAACAGTTCCCCAGTTATCTTCCTGCTTCATTATATTTACCTGTTTTGCCTGGCAGACTGTTTGCAGTGTTATCTGGAATGCATGCTGTCGTCTCCTGAACACAAGCCTCAAGCCAGGAGAAATACTGTTGGAAGTGACAGGGACATTAAAACCACTACCAGGCACTGATCTACCCACCCAAGCGCTCTTTAAACCCTACAGAGGGATGTCCCTGCCCCAACAAAGAATGTAGCCACCTTTCTAGGGTTGGAGGTTAAGAAACAGTGGCTACAAGCAGTGTAGAGGAACCTATGGGGACTGCAATGACTATTTAGTAATATAGGTTAGAGGTGGGGAGAATTTTCGTATCAAAACATAAGCATGAAGGGGGGAAGGAAATAGTTAATTCTGGTTTATAATTACTACTGCATTTGGCCTAAAATAAAATAACATTCTGTTCTTAATGTCATCTTGCTACCTTCATGCAATATGCAACATCTGTATCAATTCAAACTATGTTTGTCATTCTAATGTCGATGTAAAATTTTGTTTAAACATAGCAATAAAGGTCTGATATTTGCATACATTGGATTTGGTCATCCATACTGAATTTAGTTTTTTGTCAATCAAAAATACCTGCACATAAGAGTCATCAAAGCAAGTCCAAATGCAAAGTCATAAATATTGTAATGTGGGTACAAACAGGAGACAAGCTAACTATCATTAAGCACTTACTTATTTACTTTATGATTTAAAAACTAGTCTTAGATAAGACCATGGGAAAATTTAAAACAATATTAATCTAGAAGAAGCTACATACCAAAATTAATTTTACTATATTTCACAAAATCACCAATATCCTATCAAATATGTATCTGTAAAGAGGTACGTCTTACCTTTACAGAAAGTGCACTTGGAACACGGAGAGCAGAGGAGCCCTTATAAAGCCCTACTTCCCTTCTGCAGAGCCTGACATTGAACAGCATTTTCGGCTACACTCCAGCTTATTGCAAACATCCCAACAGCACACGGATAGTGTGTTCATCAGCATTCAGGAGTGAGACCACACACATCAGGACTGTGGTGTTCTCCAACAGCAAGTAAAAGAAAACAACAAAACTCCCACTTGCAACCATGAACATATTGCTGCTGTGCCACCAAGTCCCCGTGCAGATATTTGCGGGATCTGTTTGGCCAGTGCTAACTATCCTTTGAAAAGCAGTCAGCTCAGCAGGCTCTACAAGCCTAGAAGCTCAGAGAAGGTCACAACCTCCTTAAACCGTTCCTGAGGAAAAGGGGACTAATTCTGATTAAAGCCAATGCATCGAAGAGTCTGCCAATTTCCATATAAAAATTCTTTAAAAATTCTTCTCTGTACATGATATGATCCTCCTTCTTGTGGATTCTTAAAAGATTCTAAGAGCAGAGTCTCCCTCAAATTAAGGCAGGCAATCTATCCCTTGGTTTCAACCTGAAATAAATTGTATCTGTGTAAACTAGGGGGAAGGATGAATAGTTCATTGCTTGGACTAGTTTTATTCTTGTGAATAGGCTGTAGGAATGCATCAAAATAGCTACACAAGAGAAACTGAAAAATTGGGAGTGTAGAAAATTCAGAAAAGTTAATGTAATTTTCCACATTTTGGAATGTATTTCATTTCATTAGTGACAATGTCAAAAATTAGATTTCAGTTTAACCTTCAAAATACAACCTAGACCTGGAGCAGTTAATTAGCTCTTCTTTTGACATCACACAATTTTTTTTTATATAACTTTCAAGTGCACTTAGGGAGGAGGTGAGGTAAAAAATAAGTCAACATCAACAATGGAAAAATCCCTATCTAATGAAGTTGCCTTAACCTTTTTAATAAACTTAAGAGCTTTTACCTACTGCACAGTACCACGATCCCAAAGATACAAATCTACCAGCTGTGAACTTCACAGCCATTCAGTAGTATTCCTTTATGGATGATTATCTGATTCCATGCCTTTTCCAGCAATTTCAATGCCACAGTCACCACTGATGCTGATGCATGGTCTGGATACATGCCTGATGCTCCCCAGAGTGATATGAATCAGAGCTGTCTCAGTCACGCTGGGTCCAGCATGTAACAAAACCATCACCAGTAATCAAGCAGCAACACAGCAGCTCTAAAAGCTGCTGCCCCAGGAAGCAAGAAGGCCTCCTGCTATGATAACCATAAAATGCTCCCTTACGCATAAGATCTAGGTGTTGCCCAAAGCACACAGCAAGGCCTTGTGCCTGACTAGATTCTGATTGCCAGGCTTTTCACTGCAATATTGGTTGAGAGATTCCGGGGGGGTGAAAAAGTTCAGAATACTTTTGCAAAGTTTTTGTTTATATCATTTGATTTTAAGGCAAAGGAGATCAACCATGTGAGATTTAGCATTGTCACAATCAGGCAAATTTCACACCATCAGCAAGATTCTATGGAGACCAAAACGGAAATAAGTAAAATATGTCAAATAAGTCAAGCAACTCAGATGATTAGGTTTCTCACTCTTAATGCAAGCCTACAACAAGAATATCTGAAATGATAAAAAACTTAATTATATTATGAAAAATGGGATTGATTTTTAAATGCAGTACAGCTCCTGAGTCTCTTTATCCCAATGATTATTCACTACAGAGTCGAGGAGCAACTAATGTCCCTTCAAATTCTACAATAGGAGTCTTATTTTGTTGAGCTCTGAAATCAAGAGCAGTGAATTACTAAAATCAGATGAGGTCGGCATTAGGAGCATTTTGCCAATAGAGCAATCTTGGTACACCACTGTGGCAAAGCACTAAGCATGTAATCAGCTATATCAGCAAAGATCAGCTTTAGACTCATACAGGAAAGTCATCATTTTTTAGCAAAACAAGCAATATCACTAAAAGAACAGTTTTGCAAGTAAAATAGTATATGTGTAGAGGTTTCTGCTGATGGATCTTTGTCCAAGTGGGATACTACATCATTTAGATAGCTCCGATTGATCAAGCTATACCAAAATACACTATAGACTTGGCTTGCATTCTGCTCTTAATCTTAGTTCAGTATTTCCCTCTGTACCTACTGAATAACAAAACCCATTCAACCTGCCAAGTTAGCAAAATATGAATGCCCTTTTTAGTATAACATCTAGCCCAAAATGTAGAGTGCAGCAGCATTCTTGATACAAAGAAAATACTAGTAGACAAAGCAATGGTACATGCTGTAACCAAAGCAAGTTACAACCAATCCATTGGTCAGTACTGGTTGCTGATTACACGGATGACAAGTGTATAGCCCAGCGCAGAATGTGTCTGCAACCCTGTGATGCTTCCAGACAGCTCCAGGACTACCAGGCTGCCAAACTCATTGCAGTTTGGTCACATAAAGTCTTTTACAGCTTGGAAATCTCTGTGCTCTCTCCCTGGACCACCTACATGTTCCTCACTGAGAATTGCCAGTGGAGAGTATTCCCAGAAATGACAGATTTTTCTACAGAGGAAAGGGGAGCTGCACAACAGCACTTCTCTTCCAGTCATGCGAAGCAGGATGCCCAGTGGCTTACATGAAAGGATATGCAGAATGCAACAGTGACATAGACGGCAGCCTCCCCTTACACTGCAATGACGTGCAATGGGGAAAGGGGTTAAAAAAAAGGCTCAGAGAAAAAATATGCACTGAACACTTACAAAGGTAATAACCATAATTAATGAAGTCCAATGCAGTCACAAGGCTTGCAGGACTACTGTCCCAGGCAGTAAATCAGTCACTGGAATTTAGAAAGAGGGTGGAAAACTGTACAGGACAGTTCTAGGAAAGGAGATAATTGATCAATGTATTGAAATTCGGTGGCGCAAGACCTGCACAAAGATGTGTACGGATCCTGGCTGTGAGTCAGCTGTGGAGGAAATACACTGCAGTGTCACAGCTAGCTATGGACAGCTACATGAAATTAATTCATTCCACTGCTGCTCCATTCCCCACAGTCCATTTAGCTGACTTTTGTGCGGAGGTAGGGGAATTTCACCTTTTATATAGATGCAGCTGGAAAGACTACACGCAAATTATTCCCAGTACACAACACATACTCTAAGTAGTGCAGCCTGATTAAATGGTACATGATACAGCATCTTAAACAACTCTGCATCACAGTCTGTAATCTCAAAGATGGCACAGACCCAACATCGCTTATGAAACCATAAGACAAAGTTCAATGCAATTCTAACAGGCAAAGCTATCTCCTTTCCTGGGTCTCCTGTTGCTCAGTGTGCAGAAAATTTAAGTGTGACAGACTATGTCTTTCCTTCTTGTTGACCAAATTTTTTGTTTGGTATCCACAAGAAATTTATTCCCTATTTACCAGAAATTAAGGGCAAATCCTAATTAGATAATTTTTAGTTCATATGGTACAGTGGTTTTCTTGTTATTTGTTGTTTTGGGGTTGGGTTAGAGTTTGGTTTTGTTAGCTTTTTGGAACAATAACAGAGAATCACTTCATTGCTAAAACAATTAAAAATTGTAACCTTACTATTGCACTTAGAAGTATGCTTCACGCTTCATTGTCTTTTTCCCTAAAATTTTGCATTTTCTTTCTTTTCAGAAGTGTGTTCTATATGTGTGCATATATGTACATGTGTGAGTGTGAACATGGAACTTTTAAGACCACAAAAACCCGATGAATAACTGTACAACAAAAAATAAAATTTTACAGAATGCAATGCAAGTCTTGTTTTCTGTACACCAGTTTGACATGATGGAGACTTTGCTAAAATTTTCACGTTTAAACTGGAGCACTATTTGTCTTAAAGGGAAAGCAAATCAGTATTAAATACTTTAAACTGACTATAGGTATTACTATCATAATGGAATTTTAGCAGGTTTATGATAACGGTTTCTTGATAAATAAGCTCAAAGTTTTTTGATATGGCTGTATCTTGATGTGAAACGAGAGCTGTGTTACTTCTGCATCATAAAACCCTATGGTCAGGTAGAAGAATTCATTGATTGTTAAATAACAACTTAAGCCTTAAAATTAGGCAAGATGCAGCACTGTGAAGGACTTCTAAGTAGCCAAATAAAAAAACCCAATATTTAGAACATGACTTTGAGGTTCCCATTTTGGGAGGTGGAAGAAAAATGAGGAACGAAATGTTAACCAAAAGGTCCATTTTCAGTAAACTCTGAACTTTTTTTTCAATAAAGCATTATGCTTGCTGATTTCAACATTTAATCTTCCAGTCATCTGAAAAACACATGTATTTCAAAATAAAAGAGCCATTTGGAAAAGAAATTTAAAATACTTCATCAAGGAAGAAAACGAGTATGAAAGATTTTAGGGTTTCCAAAAATCAAAAATTACCTATTTGCTCTTCTTTTTAGTTAAACTCAGTCACTAAATTTGCTAACCATTTGCAAATAATCTAGCTTTGTTTCCAGGAGCACAAAAACAAAAAAAAAAAAAAAAAAAAAAAAAAAAAAAAAAAAAAAAAAACCACAACCCACCAGTAGCCATCACTGTAAACACACAAATTTTCAAAGGAGAATTGTCTCTGTATTTCAACAACGTCACTATGTGAAACAAGCTCACATTACTTGAAAGAAGGCTGCAGCCATTTCATACTGCTGCAAGTAAAGAGTGTGCTCATGACTCACTGCCCCTGCCTGGTTGCAACTCATCAGTGCCGGCAGCCCTAATCTGCTCCCAGACATTATGAACCAGCAGCTCTGATATATGGATTAGATCTACCCCAAGTACTCCGTGCAGGGAAAGAACTCCATGAGCCCTTTATTCCCTACGGAGTACCTGTGCAGGAGAATAAATCAGTGATATGAAAGAAAACATGAAATCCTTCCCAGTAAAATTTGCAGATGACACAAAAGATAATAAAATGGTAAATACCGGGGAGTTGTCAGTTCCACAGATTGCATGGCAGCCTGGGCTCACCTGAATAAGATGTGTTTTAACACAGCTGAGCACAAAGCTGTCTATCTCATAACTAAGAGCACACATTCCAAACAAAGACAATATAATAAGCTAGAAGGAGGCATATGGATGATGGTGGATAACCAAATTAATATTAGCCTACAGTGCAATACCCTGGCTAGAGCTGTGAAAAAGGTCCTTTGATGTATGAGGAAGTAAACATGGAGTAGCAATAGGAAAGGATTATATAAATCATTACCAATGTTGAGACAGAGAATCTTTCAGCATGTAAACAGCATGTAACATGGTTCTAGTTTATTTCTGTGATCCCCAAGCATTCCCACAGGAACAACCCAAGGACTATACTAGTATTCAAGCTAGAAAGCCCTAATCAGCTACAAGAAACACGCAAATTCTGGAAAACTTGCCTTGCTAAAAATGAGAAACCCGTGTCAAAGAGGAGGATAAATGATTACTGGTTTACTGTCTACAGATATTTAAATGGAGGGGTGGGAGGAAATGAGGAGTATCATGAATATTAAAGGAGAATTTTTCAGCTTCTTAATGCTGGATTTTGCATGCTTCTGCTACATAAAGCTAGAAAAATTCAGACAGAAAATAAGGCAACAATATTTTACTAATAGTAAATACTGTTCATCTAAAGAGAAGCAGGATTTTCTTTCATCTTAAGCTTTTATAATCAGCATTCCCATTCTAAAAAGAAGTAGAAGTTCCGAGACTATGTCAGTATCTTATATTGTTATTTTAAAGCAGATGAAGACAAAAAGCTGGAACTCTTTTGTTCAAAAACATACTTAAAATGCTTCAGGACAGCTTTGTAACTGCAATTCCTGCCACTGATTTGAGCTTTACAGCAGGTAAAACAAGATTATTTTATAAATACTTAGCTAGCTCCTTATATTTGTGGGACAATTATTTCCCCTTTCCCAAGTTATGGAATGATCACTTAAGCTGTTAGTAAGCCAAATGAACTGCTCACTTCTTTCCCAAGTCATATTTTGGATATACTTGGAATTAATGCTTCTGTATTTGTGCAAAGCAGAAAATTACTGAAAGAGCATGGGAAAAGTGAAACCTTGCTGAATACACAGAATAGCTCAGTCACAGATAATTTGAATTGATCTTTCCATTTCTGAAACCAGTAATATGACTTGTGAAAAAAAGAGAAAACAACCAAAACAAAACACTACAAAACCACACCATAAAAAAAAAATTCAAAAAATCCCATGAAACAAACAACAGAAAAAGACCCCTTCGTATTTGAAATGAGAAAGAAATGTAAAAGCAATTTTAGTACAATATTAAAAAATCTATCTTAACAGGGAATTAGCAAACTGTGACTGATACTATATTGAAAGGGTGTGTTTACAGGACCTGAAGACCGAGAGAGCATAATAGAAGTAATTGCCTAATTCATAAATTGACCAATACCAAATTCACTTCAGAATTTGACTCAGAATATATATTACAATTTGACACTGCAAACTTAAGTGAATCTTCAAAATTTATTTTGAACAATAGATTGAGCAGCATTTTCTAAACATAAATATGGACTTTTCAGTGGAAGAAAATTTTCAGGTAACATTTCTGCATTATACCTACTCTCTATCCAGGCTACATCCCATTAATCTCAAAGTAAAACTTTAAACCAGTGCAACATCTAACTGCATCATAATCAAAATATGACAATTGCTTTTACTAAAAATTATATTTTTTTGAGTGCTGTTCTCTCAAATGCTCCAATCAGCTAAGGATCAGAGGTTCAAGTTAATACTAGCCACTGATCATTAATCATTTTAAAGTACCACAGCTAATCTCATTTCTTACCCAGAGAAAGCCCACTCATGTCTTACGTGTAAGGGAGATGTTGGCTTACTTTTTTTGAATGTACTTTAAATTTGGTTAATAACACCTTTTTTCTTCCTGCAAAAGACCTCCAGAACACGTCTTAACAAAGGACCCACAGATATGCTCAATGTTACACAAGAGGCAAGAGCAAACATAGGCAGTGGTAACAGGGATAAAGTTTTTCCAGGCAGCCTCACACTGAAACTGTAAGGATCAGTTAACTTATGTTAAAAGTCTGTCACATGAGTATAGCAGTGGCTTCTCTGCATTTTGCTGACAGAAAATGATTTGGGTTATAAGCTTTCAATATTTTTTGAGAGGTCAAATTTATGAAGAGGAGATATCTAGAATCTTCTTCAAATACACCAGTTAAATTCACATTGTGAGAAGTAAAATCAAGCTGTGAAGTGATGGAGCATTGCTGTGAAGTGAAACCCACTGTGGAAGAAAATGCAGCCTCTCCTTCCTGTTTTACTAGAGCAGAGCAAACTAAACAGCAGCTTCTTCTTGTTCTCTCTTAAGTTAACCCCTAAACATGGGATCCTGAAGCCATTGTTGGAAAAAATACTTATGTACCCTTACAGCCTTAGCCTGAATGATAGCCCCGTTGTCTTACACATATTCCTGGAGCTAAAATATTTGTTTAAGACTATTGTATCTTTTCCTTAGCTATATAGCTTCAGATGAGTCAGAATATACAAACAAAAATTCTCAAAAATCTTAAGCAATTTATGAGCAGCACCACAACTAGGAAACAAGACGGAGAAAAATAGCAACTGCTCAACCATCATCAGGATTTCTATGCTGCTTAAATGACTATACTGACCTGACCCAGCAAGCCCAGCTGCCAGGGGGCCAGCTGGGTGTTCTATCCCACTTTGATAAAGACACAGTTCTCCATTTGGAACCACTAGCCCCCCTTCTGCAGAATTTTTACAGCTTTGTCCACATTAAGGTGATGATGGGCACTGCAGACCAAGTACCCATCTTCCCAACTTCTGCACCTGGTTGATTTCCCTCACTAGAAACCCCAGGTGAGACAGTTAAAAGGTTTTTATTATCATTTGTGTTGACTAGTATGCCCGTTAGATTTCTCATGTATGCAAACCAATCCTGCTTTTGTTACATCAATCTGATAAATATATAAATGTGAATCCAAGCCTTTAGAGGCTGAAATGACTAGCTTAGGCTTGCAGTTCTTTTTCTGCTTTGTAGAAATATTTATGTGTTTGATTCAACATGGAGTCTGACAGGAGGTTACTTTGGTGTATGAAGTTTGGAAGTTTTGCTCATTTACAGGTTCAGGATGAAAACGTGTTTGTAACCAAGCTACATGTTCCAGGACAGGTTGCTCCCATTAGACTGAAATCACTGAGCCTTCTTTCTGTGTTCATTTCACTAACTTGTTGAGAAATAAAAAGAGCTAATAAGACCATAGCTGTATGTGTGGGATTTCAATGAACTGGGTGGTTTCCTTACATCTTTATTCCATGCTCTTAATTTCAGAAGAAATAGCTCACTGTAGAGCTCTTCCCCGTTCTCTATATTCCTGAAGGGAGACATGACTTTTAAGTCTCCTTAATATGGCCAGGAAGCAAGGTAGAAATGATTCTTCCACCCTTGCTTGGGAGATAATACACAACAGCCACCCAGGTGATACCCTGAAGGGTCATTTTGTGAAGTGACTTCCAGACTGAGAACAAAAAACCCTGGGATATCTTCTGCTTGTACTCAACACATCCCCTCCAGACAAGCAAAACTGCTCTTTTTTGACATGCCAATATTCTTTGTAATTTAGCTACAAATAAAATGAGAGCATGGGCAAGTAGCTCTGCTCCTCTTCAGCTGTCTCTGGAAATCATCTACCCATGCTTTGTTCACTGTTTGACGCTCCATAAAGGTGACAAAGAGTGCAAAACAAGGGTGTCTGAGCAAGAAGAAGAAAGATTTTTCAGTCTGGGCAGAGGGAAAAACCTTGGCAGTTTGGTTATAATGAAGTAGTTAGAACTAAACAAGAAATATCTCTTTTTGTTGTCAATTTTGTTTGACATCAGAAAAGAAAAGCCTGGACATAATATCATATTATGTAATAATACCATCATACCTTGCTACAGCTGGGGGGACTGGAAAAGCAAAAGCGAAATATTCAGGAGTCGATGGACAGCTGTATTCCAGACCAGTAACTGATAGGCCTCTGGTTTTACCTCCATAG
Source organism: Donacobius atricapilla (assembly GCA_013397315.1). NCBI lineage: Eukaryota > Metazoa > Chordata > Aves > Passeriformes > Mimidae > Donacobius > Donacobius atricapilla. The sequence goes on along the minus strand of WBMY01001711.1, from coordinate 51,964 downwards.
CTTGAGATAAGTCTCTACTACTTGTGAACATAGAAATTATTTGTAATGATATTGAAGTTTACTTTAGATTTTTTTAAAGAGCATATTTACGTGTTTAGTGACCTAAAAAAACCCCACGGGCCCATGGCAACCAGGGTGGGGCACAATTTAGGAGGGGAAGAATCTGTTGTCTTTTGCCGCTATCTTTTGAAATTGTATGTTCCACTCCATTCCAAATGAGGGATCCAGCAGGAAATATGTTGCAAGAATATTATAAATAGTCTAGAGAAATCTGTATAAGAATATTTACTATTTTTGCCTATTTTTTATATATTAGCTAATGTAACCCTTAGGCCAGCTCCTCAAGAACTTGTGCCGCAAAAACCTTTCTGCATTTTTTTTTTTAATAGTACTAGAATGTATTTATTAATCCATACTTTTACAAACAGTTATTTCCAGTATTTATTAGCACAAAAACTTACTTATAAATGTTACTTGCTCAAAGGTTTTCTGAAAAGTATTTTTGGCATGGAAGGTCATGGTATGATCCTTTAAAAATTTTACAGAAAGGATCAGAATATCTTGATTTCGAGAGCTAAGTAGCTTTACACAAAATATGTGTAGGTATTAAGCAGGTATGTGCTTAAGTGGAAGTCCAGAGTAGGCTCTCTGCATAATACTTCTTTTAAATTTAAAATGACTAGAGGAAAAAAAGTCAAGCTCCAAAATCCATGGTTCTCTGTCCTGTCCTGGTCTGTCTGGCCAGCCCTTAAAATTCCCTTAGCTTTCAGAATAAAGCAGTTTTCTGCTATGAGCCCAGCCCAAAAATTATCCTGCATGGGAAAGGAGTCACAGAGCCATTTCTGTTAACAGCTAGTGGCATTTTTAGATTTATTCTTCCTTTCCCAACCTAATTACAGGAGAGACTGAGCACACGAGATGCGCATGAACATCTAGTACCAAATGTTCATGTCTTGAAATACTAGAGTAAAGCCTTTCAAAGCATTGTGAAAAAAGCTTGATTTTTTTTTTTTTTTTTTGGTGGGTGGAGGGTGGTCTTGGTTAGTAAGCAGTTTTCAGCAACTTGTTGTTATATTTTTGGAAATAAATTACCAAAAATATCCATTGGGAAGAAGACAGAAAGAATGCCTGAGAGACCTTAAGCAGTGTGGAAATAGAACCAAGAGAAAATTTCACTAATCAAAAAGGACTCTATATCTTCTCCAGAAAGATCTAGCTGTTAGCTTCCCAAAATAATACATGTTTTTTACAAGCAAGATGAACTGGGCTATAATACCTCATAATTCACAGTTCAGGAATGACAAAACATATCAAAATCAACATTGTTTCACGGCCAGTCTGATTTTTTGGGTTTTGCCCTCTTTTTGGCAAAATAACGTTTTTGGAAATTTTTATTTGCAATTGCAAAGGAGCATCAATTATTTCATTTTGTGGGCAGTACCGCTAGCTGGTTTTAGGTATACTGACAAAAAATTATATCTAATTAAAAAAAAAAAAAAACCACAAGATAATCAACTATATTGCAGCATTCAGAGTGAAGCCAGCACCGTATTTAATACTCATGAAGAACTGTGCCAAGTTTTCTTATTTCCACAAAGTTTCAAAATCTTGAAGTTGTTCTAAAAACTGATATAAATATTGCACAACAAATCTGTTTGATACATTTAAATAAACGAATACATTTTTATGCTTACTGAACTTACAAATGAAGCAAAATCACTGAAATTAAGTGACATTTAAAATCATACTAGATGTAGACTGCTTCAGTTACCCTGGACACTGCCATTATTTAGAGAGGTAGAAGAGAAAAGCCAAGAAAAATTCAAAAAATCTAGAAAGTATTTATGTCTATGTAAATCAGAAATAAGCCATCTCTCACACCAAAAGTAGCCATTCACAAAAAAAAAGCCAAGTAAGATGTCAGATTTTCATTTTGGCTCACCAAGTTACACTGATGCTGTAATTATTTTGATAAATCTAGATTGCTCTTTTCCTCTCACTTCTGTAAACCAAAACGATAGTCTTCATTTACATCGAAGTAACAGCTTTTACTGATGTGGTTGTACCTATTACTAAGAGAAAAGATTCAGGAAATAAGCAGCAGGTTATAGAATCAAAAGAGGGAATAAAAGAATATGATCTAAAAAATAGTAATGATCATGACTGTCCTTGCCAAAGAAACAGTTTGGTTTAATGCAAAGTACAACTAATTTTTAGAATTTAAGGGGTTATTGGAAAATGAAATGTTATACAGAGGATGATAATGGTAACACTGGTATACAAAACAGGAATATAGTTGGAGCATGAAAAGCAAACACTAAGTGACAGAATGCAGTTTCAAAATCGAGTGACACAACAGAGAATATATAATGCATTTGCAATATATTAATTCAAAATCATCTGCAACACACCTTTCGAATATATATCCTTATATTCTATGTTGAAATAGATAATTAAATCCTTGTTGCAGTAAAATAGAAACTTCACTGCTTGCAAAACTAACAGAAGTCAAGACCTTTGCATTTGCCTGCCCAGAGCGATAGCATTTTTGTTAGAAGCACCAGTAATGATCTTGGAGTTACGCACAAAAGCGGGCTCTGTCAGGGCAATGGACAAAGGCAAATGACTGCAAAGAAAGAGGACTCAACTTCAATTTAACTGTCCTGTAAGGTACATACTAATTAGCTGCAAAGCTATGAAATCCTAGCTAGCATGTTAAGTCTGCTACATGACAGTATAATTTGACTTCTTAAAGGATTATGCAAATTACAACTCATCATTCCATTACATGACTGAAAAAAAGTGACAGCTAATTTATACATAACACACCTTTCAAATCCCTAAGATGTGAAGCACCTGTGCAATACATTTTGCCTAGATTTTCTAGCATGTACACTCTTGTTTATTGCACTGTACAGAAGCATACCTAAGAGATTTAGTAAAGACTTAGGGTTTTTTATTTGATTTTTAGCGCTTAGAGCACAATCCCAAAGAATTAAACATCATACTTCTGTCCCTGCTGTAGAGGCTTTGCACACAAGAAGTGTACGGTTTCAACACACGTGTAATTTCAGAATAGCAGGACAGCACGAGCACTAAATGCACGAGCTAGAGGCAAGACTCACACAGATTTCAACATACTTCTGGTAGGTAGATTCACAGTAGATTCCGTCATATCGGTAGATTTTCCTACATTCTGATTGGTTGGGCAGAGGATGCTGGACAGTTATTCTGTAGAGGCATCAAAAACAGATAGACATGACTAGAGGATCTCTACAGGTAACTGTAATGCAGGACAAATCAGTATGTTGAAATTGATTTTTTAAATTTTATTTTTAAATTAAATGCCTTCCTAATCTCTTTAAATCAACTGCCTTGTGCATGTAACACCCACAGTTTCCACTTTTCAAAATTTGCACTGAGAGTAAACTAAGCTTCAATTCTCCACAAGAATGGTGGTCTTTTTCCCCATCAAATAAAAGTGGAAGAGGTATGGAATTTTATAAATCAACTTGATATTTCACATAGTTTGTATATATATGGTAGTGCTTACAAAATTGATTATTTATTGTTTACTGTTGCAATCCTTCCTCAAGGCAGAACATTCATTTATTTCAGCTGGGAGTTTGTCCAGACAAAGACCAAATAACCCTCCAATTTAAAATGTCAACAGCAATTCTCACATTTGCACAGAATGAGGATGTTGTGGTATTATGAGGACTGTGATTGAAGGTGCTCAGCACCATCTGAATAATGCCATATGTTCTCGGATCGACTGAAAGAAAATGAAAGTGATTGGCAGCAATCAGGAGGTGCGCAGCATCTTGTAAAATCAGGCCCTAAAAGATTTGTCAATCATTCTCTTATTCATCCCTCCCCAGCTCCCTGTTAGCAGAAAATATAATTTGGCTATAAAAATTCAATGTTGTTTTTAAAATATACTTGGGAATTGCACACAAAACAGTACCCACCAATTTTCTTTTTTTTCTCCCTCTTCTCTGGAATAAAACACCTTTTAGATGCTTTTGTAACTTCCACAAATTAATACCTTTTTCCCTTGCAATTTAATAGTATTTCACTGGCGTAAGGATATATTATTTGAGAAATTTTACAGGTTTTTCAAATGTAGAATTTTAGGCTGTGATTTTTCAAAAAATTCTACTGAGTAGAGAATTATTTTATGTTATCATTATTTTTATAGTATTAACATTTGCATAGCTCTGAGGTAATCTTGGTTTTTAAAATTGTTTTAACAGTAATTTGAGACTGCAGGTTTGAGAAAAAAATTATTACCATTCTCCAGCTACAAGCTCTATGAACAAATGGAAAGTTATCTATTGTGGAAACTGAGGACCTTCCTCAATAAGACTGCATCTACAGTGTGTCAAGTTCAAACAATTTCATGTCTTTACAGCCCTGGCTCCTTCCTCCTTTAAAGTAGAAACCTGGTCTGAGCTGTCCTCA
>WBMY01001711.1:0-42500 GCA_013397315.1 Donacobius atricapilla | reverse complement strand
GTTGGAAGGATTTGCTGTGCAGGAAAGCTCATTCATTCAAGAATTCAACTCCTAATTAGTAAAAATAGTGTGTTTTAGAGCTTCCTCCCTCAGAACTAATCAAGGTATTCAGAACAAGGTATTTTCTCTATTTTACCCTACAAATACCACCACAGTAACATTGCTTACAGAGGACAAGGGTTTTTCATTGAAAATTTAGGAACGAACAGTGTGAGGGTTTAGATTCAGACAATCCTAGGCCTCTAAAACTGTTGGTCCCTGGGAAACATTATACTCAGGTGCCAATCAAGCTACATGTGTCTAGTTCAAGGTTTCTAATTACCGTGATTTTTTTTTTTTAACAAACATTAAATTATTTCATTAGTATTTTCAATTGTGTGAGTATATAATATCCAGAATTTTATCCCAAGAAAAAAAGGTTACCACCTCCCACCATAGCCAAAATTTTAGTGATATCAGCCATGGACTAAGATATGGCAGAAAGGTAGATGTATTTAAGTTTTCCAAATGAAAGTTTTTCTTTGCTGTCTGCAGTTTGATCTCTGGCCAGGTTTTCCCCTATATTATTACTTCAGCTTTCTATATACCCCCATATGCTCTTCCCTTACTTTCTTATTTAATTTTTGTGCATAAACATGTTTAGAATGAGGTCCCTACCACTTTTTTTTATTCAAGTTACACACGCAAGTAACTTAATTGATATCATTATAGTCCTACTTTCCTCTTTAAAATTGAGTATTTAAAAGCTAAAACATGAGATATGGTATGAGATTTCTTCCAGACAGAAGACTGAATTATTGTAAGCCAGAGAGGAATGTAGACAATTATTCTGTTGATTTGACCAATAGAGAAAAAAAAGGAGGATCATCTACTTAGGGCTTCTATATAACACTTGATATCTCTGACACCCCTTGAAGAAAGGAAAGGGCTCAATTAGTCAGGCCATCACTAGAATCACCACTCATCTCTTCCCCTTGTCTATACTTTAGCCAGGAGAAAAAAAACATGTTTTCTACTTCATCAGATTTCAAAGATGATACAGAAGTGTCACAATGTTCCCTAAAAACACAATCAGGTCAATGTTTGAGGAACACCAAGCCTAGGCCAAAAGAACTGACAATACCTCAGAGGCACATGTGAAATGTATGATAGAATACCATCAATGCAAACATTTTCTCTAGAAATAAGTGCCCCTTATGGTCCACATGTGTGCTCATCTGCTGCCTAAACAGGAGTACTCTGTGCATATCCTCAGTCCTTACTGCATGCGCAGTAGGATACCTGAACAGAAAATTAATAAGGATGTGGATGACTTGCATGTACTCATCACAAAATTCAGGTTTAGCTTCTCTGCTATCTTCTCCTCACTTCTCCGTCCTTAGAACTGTAGGGAATGATGAGGAAAATAGCAAGAACATTCAGCCAATCAAAGCCTGGCCACAAGCTTGGGGTTACTGGCAGAATTTCAGGATTCTTTTGATCATGGGCTGGTTTACAAACAGCTGACCTGCTGGAAATAAAGAGCACACCTGTCTCCAAAGGGAAAAAGGATCTTTGCCCAGGAGTTAACAGGGTTCATTGAATGAACTTTAAACTAGACTTGAAAGTAAAAACTAGGCCCACAAGAGATAAGCCAGGAGCCAGTACACTGAGGTTTGAGGGATGCACTGACACAGTCCTTTGGTCTGCCATCTCAGTGAAGGGAATGGAGATCTCTGTGGTTATTGATGCCTTAGAAACCACAGAAGTGCATGAGAATGGTGATGTAGGAATTAAGGCTTCTCCTTCCCAAGAAGGTGTTGGGACCTATCGCCCAACTCAAGTGCCTTTACACCAGTACACTGAGCACACGAAACAGACAGGAGGAGCTGAAAATGACAGTGCAGAAGGAAAAGGGACATCAATTTTCTGAGACTTTCCATCATGGAAACATGGTGGGAAGACTCACATAACCAGAGTGCTGCAATGGATGTCTATTAGTTCTTCAGAAAAGATAAGCAAGGAAGGAGAGGCAACTGAGATACTTAATGGCTTCTTTGCCTCAGTCTTTATTAGTAAGACCAGTTGCTCTCTGGGTATTCAGCTTCCTGAGCTGGAAGACAGGGACCTGGAGAAGAATAAAGCCCTCATAATCCATAGGGAAATGGTCAGTGACCTGATAGATCATTTAGATACACACAAGTCTATGGAGCAGATGGGATCCAACCCAGGGTACTGAGGGATGTTGCGGAACTGTTCACTGAGACAAGTTTCAGAATTTACCAGAAGTCCTGGCTAACTCTGGGGGGTCCCAGGTGACTGGAGCCTGGCAAAAGTGATGCCTACCTACAAGAAGGGCTGGAAGGCAGAGGCAAAGAACTAGAAGCCTGTCAACCTAACCTCAGAGTCAGGGAAGGTCTGCCATAGAGCAGATAATCTTGAGTGCCATCACATGAAGCATAAAGGACAACCAGGGGGCCAGACCCAGCCATCATTGGCTTGTGAAAGGCATGTCTTGCTGGACTAAGCTAACCTCCTTCTAAGCTAGAGTGAGCCCACTTAGGCAACAAGGTTGTGGATACAGTCTACCTGGACTCCTGTAAAACCTTTGGTACCATTTCCCACAGCATTCCCGTGGAAAAAGTTTCTGCTCATGGCTTAGATTGGTGTCCTCTTCACCAGGTAAAACTTTGGTTGGATGGTCACGGCCATGGAGTGGAGGTGAATAGAATTAAATCCAGCTGGTGACCAGTCACAAATGGCGTTGCCCAAGTCTCAGTATTAGTCTCAGTCCTGTTTAATGCCTTTAATCAGATTGCAGATGACAGCAATTTAGGCAGGAGTATCAATCTGCTGGAGGATGGCAAGGCTTTTCAGACACATCTGGACAGGCTGGATCAATGAACCAAGCCCAGTTGTAGGAGGTTGAACAAGGTGAAGGGCCAGGTCCTACTACTGGGTCACAATGACTCCAGGCAGTGCTACAGGCCAGGAGAAGCAAGGCTGGAAATCTGCCGAGCAGAAAAGGACCTAGCATTGGACAGCAGCTGAACATGAAGCAATGTGTGACCAGACGGACAAGAAGGCCAATGGCATCCTGGCCTGTTATCAGCAAGAGTGTGGTCAGCAGGGCTCCAGAAGTGATTGTCCCCCTGCCCTGGGCACTGGTGAGGCCACATCTCGAGTGCTGTGGTCAGTTCTGGATCTCTCAATGCAAGAAAGACATTGAGATGCTGGAGCGTGTCTAGAGAAGGACAACAGACCCCGGTGAAGGGTCTGGAGCACAAATCTGATGAGGATTGGCTGATGGAGCTGGGGCTGTTTAGCCTGGAAATAAGCCTCAGAGCTGTCATCACTCTCTCCAATTGCCTGAAAGCCATAGCAAGGTGGGATCTGCCTCTTCTCTCGAGTAACAAGCAAAAATACAAGAAGAAACTGCCTCAACTTGGACTGGGGGAGGTTTAGATTGAAAATTAGCAAAAATTATCTAAGTACTGAAAGGGACTGTCCAGGGGAGTGGTGGAGTCATCAGCCACAGAGGTGTTGAAGTGATGTGTAAATGCGGCACTTAGTGACATGGGTTAGTGGTGACCTTGTCAGTGTTAGGCCAGCAGTTGCACCGTCAATGGGGAAGCTTCTTATAGTAAAATTGACAGTAATCTCATCCATCTAGAAGAACTTAAAGCATTTCTAGGGTATTTGACTATTAGATAAACTAACCTGTATATCCACAGTGGTTGTTTTTTTTCCCCCTCCAATGCACTATTATTATAAAAAAGCACCTACTGCAGCAATTATCCATATTGATTATGCTGCTTGGGTCTGATGTTCTGCTGCATTTTATAAGCACAAAGTATGAACAGTTTTGAAAAAATACCTGCCCTGAGGTTAAAATTGTTTCAGAAGTCCATTCAGACATTAGTTGCCTCACATCTACTTTAACATATATAGTCCTATCACTTTTTTTTAAACTTTTCTGAAATTTAATACTATTTATGTAGAGATCATCAGGGACCTCTGTCTAAGGACATGATACTAAAACCAAATAGTTATTCTTACATAGGAACCTGTCTTCATATTGATTAAAAAGTAAGCTTAGCAACTGCTTTCAAGTGAAGCGGTTGAATAGTTTTATAAGTCTTGTCCTGTGTCCTTGCAACTAAAAACATCTGCAGTTGAAAAAAGACTATGAGGTGAAGCCCAAGGTCAAAGAGCAGGTCACTAGCAGACAGAAATTAAGTGAGGTCTTGAATTTTCAACCCTTGGACCATCCCCTGCTGAAATAGTGAATGTTCTCAATACTTCAGCACATGTCAAATCCATTCTGAATTTTTCTGTATTTTTGATATAAAGAATGTAGAATACATTAAAATTCAGTAATTGATCGTACAGTGTAGGGCGGGAGCTTGAGACTATTTCTGTATTCTTACATTGTAAACTTTTACTTTAAAGCCACTTGCATCTCCCATTATTGGAATAATAAATAGGATGATTCAGTGTATATCACTCTTTTTTGTCATGCATTTCTCATTTTATTTGTCTTCATACTTACCCAGTCTCTTTGCATTAAACATATGTAATTTTTGTAACTTCAAACTGACTGTTTTTGCTATATCTTTCTCAGTGACCAGAACTAAACACATTATTCAAGTGATGTTGTACCATTGATCTATACAGCACAATGTATTTGTTATAATGCTCACACTAAAGTATCATCAGATGCATTTTCAATACAATTTCCTACCCCATCCCTCAACATTGCTTAACATTTTGTTTGCTCTTACATTTAGTGTTACACACTAAAGCAAAGATTTTCACTGAGCTGTCCTCAGTGACATCCAGGCATATTTCCTCTAAGTTATAGTTAATTTAGAACCCAGCAATGTGTATGAGTAGTTTAAATTGTTTTTTTCCAATGTGCACTGCATTTCATCTGTCAGCAATGACTCATTTGTCATTATGCTGCCTGTTAGGTCAGTGTGGTGCCCCAGAAGCCCCTCACAGTTTCTTCTAATTTCTACAAACCTAAGCTGAAGTGAGCTTGTTGCATATCTTACTTTTTAAAAATACTCATGACTGTATTAAATGTTCCTCAAAAAAATTTAATGGGGGACATAGTCAGAAAATATCACATCATTTTTTCCTCATCCTGATTAGTAATTTATAACAATTTTCAAATAGATTAGAAAAGCACTGTTTTTAAGCATAGAAGTCATTCTTGTTTCTTCAATAGACTTAAGTTTTTACTATTTTTTTTTTGCTTTCAAATGCACTGTAGATGTTTTATTGTAAAACACTCCTTGGTTAGTTTTACTCATATTGTTACTGGGATGTACTTTTTAAAAATATTTGAATATTTGAACACTCATTTCTGCCACTGATTTGACAAAAGAGAATCAGTAGCAGAACTAGAGCCACAGAGCTAAATGCAATCTTCAGTCCATTAAGCTAAGTGGCCTGAATAAGGCTGTAGGTTTTGTTCTCTGACATATGAATGAGGAGAAAAAATACAAAGTGCTGATGCAATACACCTTCTTCCACTGGTTTAGAGTCCTTATTCTCAGTGCCCCAGTATAAGCAGTATTTTTGCTGGTGGATTAATGTAGTTAACACTCATCTATTTCTGCTGGCAGGAACTCCTAGGACAGTATGATGCATAAAGCCCTTATGCATAGCTCTGCAGAACACAGGGGCAAATAAATTTCTGGCTGTAAATCAGTACCAAAGGTTTTCAAACCCCTCAGATGAGAGGATAGTCCAGTTTGGCAGGTTTCTCTCTCAGAATTTTTTTCCCTTTTTAAAAAAGAAGAAATTAATAATTTGTCTCTACACCCTTTATATGATCTTCATGCTGTCATTTTGATGTTTCTGTTTCAGGAACAGAAAGTAAACAGGTGAAACTCATAAGTAATATCTTGACACATGTATTCTATTCATTATAACAATTAAATTTACAGAGATAGGGAATATGCTCCTGAGAATAAGCTTCCTGAAGTTTGACTTGGGCTGGAGCCAAAACATTTCAGGTTTAGTACTCAGGAGTATTATTTAGAAGATAAATTGCTTGATATCAGATTTTGGGAAAGGTAGAATTAGCATCAAGTCTTGTTGCACAGCAAATCATTGGAGGGAACATACTCCATATTACTTGCTCATATTCACAATAATAATTAAAAAACAAAACAAACCTCTGGCTAAGGGAATTTAGCTTTAATAAAATGTTTTGAAAATGCTGTTAGGGAGTATTCCATTAAACGAAAAGTGATAAATACTTTAACTTTTTTTCATGTTATAATATTTTGTGGCTTCAAAAGGATTTTGAACACTATACAGTCTTAAAAGACTTTCTATTAAAGCTGATTATTCCTATGAACAGGGGACCCCATTACTGATCTTGAACTTTTGAGTTCAAAAATGCACTCTTGCAAAAAGGATTACATACAACCAGAACTGTTTTTATGAAGAAACAACAGCAGTAACAAAATACAAACTGCTTATTTTTCCTTTGCTTACTTGGAGAATAAGCTTTTCCAGATGTTGAACTTATGCTTGTAGCACTACATGTGCAGAAATGCGGACACACACTATTCACATTGACTAAAAAGTGACAGAAATCCTTCCTCTTGTCTTGCAACTGCAATTTTCATCCTGAGTTATTTTTAAAAACATTCTTTTTAATGCCACACTGTAAGCAACCATATCAGTTTGTTTGCAGATAAAAGAACATGGGTATTATTCCTTGAAACTACACTACTGCACACACACCTATTCTGCAATATTGGGTTGAGCTGTATGTATTGCATTATGTCACTTCATTCACATTTAGAGTACAACACAAGTTTTAAATTACTTTTAAAAACAAAAAAAGATCAGTCTAAAATTAATGATAATAAGCCTGAAGTTGTACAGGAAACCGCAGATGTCAGACAGCAGTCAAAAAGGATGATGCTGAGGTTAAAAAAATGGTCTCAGGAACTAGTACTCAAATATATCAACTCCTCACTGCCTATTGCTGGCTTGGACCTATCCTGAAGGGCATCTTTCTTGAGATACACCTCTTTGTGAACCAGGAATAAAAACATAAGGCAATCTAAATGTATTAATGGGGAGAAAACAGCTGGTGGCACTGAAAGCCTCAGAGAAGAAGGCAGTACAAGTGCATTTTTGTTTTTTAAAATGTGTTTCAACTTGCTAAGAAGGGGAAAAGAATAAAAAAAGCTTCTCAGAAGCACCACCTGTTTATTTTACTTTTGATTCCCACTTACCTGATTCTTGTGAGGCTGCTTCAGCATGTTTTAAGAGAATTCTTAAAGCAGCTTTTTTTTCTTTTTGTTGGTTGCTTTTTTGTTTGGTTGGTTTTTTGTTGTTTGGTGGGGGTTTTTTTAATACTACTAGTATTGGACAGTGATACTGCATCAATAAGTATGTCTTGAGCCTCTACATTACAATGATGTGATTATGTTGTGGAAATGTGGTGAGTTTTACACCACCCTTATGGTTCAATTATACAGACTCCATTACTACACACCTCTCGTTCCCGAGATTCTGACAGTGTAAGAAATCTAAGCTGGTAACAGCCAGAATGAATACATGAAGGAGCAATAAAAGGATTAGATTATTTATATGGCTAAGTGTTGTTAATACATATAGAGATTACAATGAAATTAATAAAAGAGATTATTGCTAACAGTTTCATAAATAAGTGAATTCCAGACAGTCCATTTATCATTACAGGGTTCAGCATTACTTCATAAACCACATTATGTTGAAAGTTGTTTTTTTACTTCAGTCATGATGGCAAAATTACTAGAGGCACATTTTTGGGGGGAGGGGTGAAGGAGGAAGAATGGCAGAGGAATGCTCCATTAAGAGACATTCATTTTATAATAGAAATCCATTGATATCCTATTTCCTACCACAAAATTTTGGAAAAATGAATGCTTATCCAGCAGTTCATGCAGTTTCTTTATTTCAAAGCCAGTAAAGGCTATTAAAGTAATCTAGCTAATAGCACAATAGACTTCTTGGTGCAAGCATAAATGCCTATTATATCTTCAATTTGTCTTTGCTTTCAGTAATTCTCCAGTAAATCACACCCAAAATTAAATAAATAAATCTTCAAAATCCTGATATTTCATGAATCCCTATTAGTTAGCATTCAGAAATGGAGAATGCATTTTTCTTCTGTTTTGATTTTTTTATTTTTAAGCAAAGCTTGGGGTTTTGTTTAGTTTTGCAACAGCTTTAAAATATCTTTTTTCAGTAACAGTCTCCTTACTTTAAATGTAGGCATTGGCTAATATGTTTTTACCTTTGAAAATTCAAATATTAGTAAAAAAAAAAAGTGCTATATTAGTCAATGATAAAGTCAAAGAAAAATGTATTGTCACTTAAACACGCTTAACTATTTGCCACATTTCTCCTCTTCAGTGACAACATAAACTTTACCAGCTACATTTAGGAACAGAACTCCTCTGAATTCTCAGTGAGGAGTTATTCTGGCTGCAAACGTACTGCACATGCTATTGAAAGTGTTTAATAATGGAAGACCATGCACTTTCATGTAATTCATAATTAGAAGATGACTACAACGGCATTATTTAAAATCAAGCCTTTGTTATCAGCACCAGTTTTAGACAGAAGCTGAGAATCATTTGTGAGCTGTGGCAGACCCAGACTGTTCAAAGCAATTGCTGTTCAGCATGAAAGCTGCAATGGAGGTCACAGAACAGGTCAGGAGGAAAGATAGTGTATCGATTTCACACCAGGAATAGAGGCAAAGCGAGGGCCCACTCCTGCTGCATGTGATGTATTTCACTTCAGTTTAAGGCACATTTCATTCCAATTCAGGAGGGGGTGGGGAGCAAAGGGTGAGCGGATTTCACACTGAATCATGATGAATTCTGGACTTGTGTATTCCAGTAAATATCTCCTTCCTGACATTAAGTATTTCTATAGCAGACTGAATACAGTGGAAATTAGACTGCAATCAGATAGCAGAGGAGGACTTCTAGGGGAAAAAAAAAAAATACACAAACCAAAACCAAAACACAACCCCAAAGAAAACCTGCCACCAAAATCTATATAAGATTAGGTCTACTGCCCCCCAGATTAGTATATACAAATCTTGTCTCAAACCCAGAAAACTGTTATAGATGAAGTGCACTAAAGAAACTGTACTTTGTTACAGTATTCTTGCTGCTGAAGACAACTTTATATGATATTCTAATATTTTATTCAAACACTGTTAAGTCACATAAACCTAAGCCAAAAGGCTTCAAAAACTAAAGGACAGAAAGTCTGTTCACACAAACCTCCCAGCTACGCACACACAAAAGCACACTCGCTGCAAAGAGAATAAAATCCCTAAAAAATATTTCAAATGCATCTGTATAATAAACATACTAAAAAGTGGTGGATAATTGTATTTTATTTGCATTTTATATGGAAATAAAATTGATATTCCAAATGACCCTGATTATTCCACCAAAGGATATTAGCAGCTATCCCTAACTGTTTTATAGAAGAGCATTGATGATTATTCATACTTCATTGCCTAGTAATAATGGCCAACTTCTGCTCCAACTCCTTTTTTAATAAATAAATGGAAAATAAAAATATCTGTTCTAATGAGGAAAGCATTAACTACAACTAGAGGGATGTTTCTCAAGTTACTTGGATAACAGGCTAGCCTTGTTCAATTTTTTTTCCAACACTGACAAACTTAATTTCCATTACTTTTGCCCAGTATGCTGTAAAATTGTCAACTTCTAAACTGTTCAGTTCACGTACAGGGTAATGGTCAAACGCTAATATTTTTATGAATAAAGTGCTCCCTCCCTTCTCTGATCTTACTTTGCATAATTTGTTCTCTGAGAAACTGCTCCTCTTTCTAAATGCTGACTCTGCTCTTCTGCTTGTGACAATATTTTACAACTTTTCTAGATCTTTATATTGGCTCCATAACACCAGGAAAATAGCCAGCCACTGACATATTTCAGAACAAAAAAAGGACTATATTTGAGACTGCACAGAGATTTCCTATTAAATTATTTATATTAGTTCACTTCCACGTCATTATTTCTTTTCAACTGTTCTAAGGCATCAATGTCAACTTCTTGAACCCGCTCATGAAAGCTTTGCTGTCATCAGGGTCTATTTCAGCATCCTTAATTCTGCATAAGGAATCAGTTACCCAGCAAGTTTCCAATCACAAAGGGCCAGATGTTCCTCTCTGCTACATGCTGGAGCTGACCAGACGGGCCCCTCACTAAGACTGAGGAGGGCAAAAGGTGGCTGTGCAGACAGAGAGAGAGAGAGAAACAGAGAGAGAGAGAGAGAGAGGGTATGGGTGTGTGCTACTGGCCTGCCACAAGACAGCTAAGGCGGCAGTGTGGCAGTGCACGAAAAGAGAAAAAATTCTAACAGTGGAAAATGTTAACAAACAGAAGTATTACCAGATACTCCATGATCCACAAGGAAATATCATTAACTTGCACTGTGAAATTCCATAGGAGTTACCGCTTCTAAATCATTTGTCAACTTTGATGATGCCGTACTGTAGAAATGTATAGGAGTCTCGATGTTGTGCTATATAAACGTATAGAAATGTTCCACACGCATGAGGGAGGCTTCAGTGGATTAGCACCTGCTGGCTACAAAGTCAAAACCAGCTAATGCTATTTGATCTGCAGACTCCTGCTGACACCAGGCATCATAAGATTCTTCCTCCTCTGATATGTGGTGTATGGTTAAACTGCCTGTGATGTCTCCTCTCAGGAACATCCAAAAGCATTGTGGTGCTGACAGTTGTTTTCTGAAGACCATGAAGAGCACGGTAGCTGCAGACACAGTTTCACAAGCAAAGGCCAAGAGGACAGACATCTCTCTTCATGGTGCTGATATCCAGAACTACCTCTTCCCATCAAGAAGGGACAATGCTAGCATTAAGATCTCTTTATCTCACACTTGTTACTGGACTTAGTACCAGCAAAAAATAGAGTCATTTTTCCATTTACAGTTGGGCAGACAATTGTTGTTTTTTAATGGACAAGGATCTTAGCAAGAGAATAAACCATTAAGACCACTATAGATGAAGCTATTCTAATGAGGAGTTTGAAAACAGCTTGCAAGCCACTCATATTGAACAGAACATAAATCCCAAGTAGTTACCCAAAACACTCTGATTCAAAATAGTCCACACTGATTTCCAGGCAAAATTTCAACTCCAAGCCTAATCTGAAAATCAGTGCTAGCAGTGGCATAAGTCCCCCCTGTTTTACACACCCTCACATTCCCCCTGAACGTTAACACGGCACATTTGCTTATCTGGGACACATAGCTGACACACAGGGAAAAGTGTAAAGCCATGGGTCTTGCTTTCATTACAGTTCAAGTTAAGCCTAAGGCTCGCACGTGTCACTGAAAGGTTTGTGCCATGCATTGCTGCTGATATTCCTTGTTCAGGAAAGAATACATCAGGCGATGTAGCACTGCAGTGGGGGTTCCTCAGAACACAGCACCAAAAACTGTACCAGGTACACCCACACACTCCATGGCTGGGGAAACATGTTGCAGGAGCACCAACCGTACCATCAGCTGGAATGTTTACTGTAGCTGTGGGCTGGAGAAGCTGTTGCACTCCTCCAAATTTCTAGATCCTAAATTTTTCAGTACTGGCACAATATTCTATCATTCCCACAAAGTCCTCCATTACCTCATTAACTGAAGTGACCTGTGCTGTCAAAAAAAAGTTCACTTAATATTTTAGGAAATGTGAAATCTGAGTATTTTGTTTTTCCTCTCCAAGAGTGTGAGGAATGGGAATAAGAAAGAAGAGAGAAAAGCAAAGAGGCTTGGATTAAGTTCTATTAGCAGTAGGGCATACTCTGAAAAGGTGCGTGCATAAAATACAGGCCTCAGGGAATAACAGTGGTAAATAGACAAATTAAACTTCAGGAGTCTTTCTAACCTCTCATATATATAATTTTTTTAAAATATTTACTGAGTGTAAATAGATCCGTCTTAGACACTTGCAATGAACATGATAAATGGTCATATTACATACGTGTTAATTAATACTAACCCCTCTCTGGATAATGGAAAAAAAAGTAATGCAAAAAAAAAAAATCCATACAAACCCCACAACAAAAAACCTAAAGTGTTTACAGACACAATATACATGCTTTTAAGCAAAGTGAGCCTGCCAGGTGGGTATGTTCCCAAGTAAACCGCACCACCACTTACTTTCTATATGAAAACAACAACCTGAAAAAAATTATATTCAATCAAGTGCAAAGCATTAAATTGCATCTTCAACTTGTTAGATGCTTTTATCAAAACATTCAGCCACTTCAGCGACAATCTCATCCAAACTACAATATTTGGAGTAAATGGTGTGAATAGAAACTTTCAGTTCTAAACTAGGCATTTTCACGGATTGACCTAAAACACAGTGAGCTTCTGCACAGTCGACTTAATCCCTAGCCAAGAAGTAAATGTGCTAGAAGCATCCTTTACAACAGTGTATATTAATCCACACCATTTTAACTTGTGTTTTGTGTGGTGTTTTGTTTTCTAGAAAAAGGATACCAAAACCCAACATATCTCAGTTATACAAAAATGTCATCCAGTTCTTTTGAGAGTTAAAGAATTCTCCTCAATGCCATAAACAACAACATAAACAAGTATTTTTTTGAAAAATCCTCAAATTACATTTTTCTACTAACCATTTGCCCAAGCAAGAAAATCTCCAAAGATGACACTTTGAAACTTCACAAGTGTCACTCATTCAAAAGAACAGCAAAAGTAAATTTTTGTTCATTTATTTAATTACCTTTTTCAGCTTTACTGGGTCTGTATTTTTTCCACTAGGTAGCCATAAGAAGATTGTTGAAAAATCAGAACTGAATTTAACATACTAAAGCCCACATAAATCCCCACAGAAACTCCCAGCCAAAACACCCCCCACCTTAGATTCACCTGTAAAGAAAATTAAATCCTGAAAAGAACTCCGCTGCCTGACAATTTGAACTCTCTGTGGAGGATTACTTAAGGACTACATATAATTAACCATAACTGCACATTATCATTCTCAGTTTAAAAAGGGAAAACAACCAATATGGGTTCTTTCTGGCCTCTGATAACATTTTGTCCCCTGTATCTTAACAATAATTTATTTGCACCAAAAAACACCCTAGTAATAAACTTCTGAGATTTCCACCAAGTACAAGTAGAAAGACTTGGTTCAGAACAAATATCAGAAAAACTGATTACAGTGTTGCAAATGCTATCTGCTTGCTTAAGGATGACTAAAAATGGACTAGTATTCTGATAGAGCAAAACACTCATGGACTTTATGTTTCAGAAAAAGGACTGTATGATAATGAATATTTTTAGTACTGTCATTTATTGAAACCATAGAGGGTTCTATTAGTCCTTCTAATTATGAGGGAATGAACACTTCAATAGTGTATAATTCAAGGATGAGAAGGTTGAGAACAATGGTTCTGAACAGATATTTTAGGTCTTCTAGTTTAGAAGACATTTCAAAACAAAACGGGTTTTGTGATCTCTTGGCAGAAGGGAAAAAAAAAAAAACTAAGAAAAATCTGAAAGGCAAGCAATGTACTTTTTAGGTAATATTAAAGAAAACAATGCTGTTTAAAAGAAAAAAGCAGCATGTCTTTCACATTTTATGTCCTAAGTAGGTTTAAGTACTGCCTATTACTTGTCAAGAATTCAATAGCAAATAGAAACTTTCCAGGTTGACATGCTGGGGCAGACGAAGGTCATTCTTTAAAGCACTTTCTCCCCTGAGAGGAAAACCTGGAAGGATGCTGTTTGAGAAATTTATACCATACGCAGCAAGTCATTAGATGTCTGTGCTGCAAGTCTGCCATAATCCCAATTCCACAGCCATGTGTGGTTACCATGGTGGGAACCAGCTCCAAAAGCCAGTAAGTCAAAGGAGCTCAGAGGTGTGTATTTTCTTCTCGATGTGCTGAGCAGATATAGCCACTGTAAATCTTGCCCAGAACAGCAAGGCAGCAGAAAAGGTGCATTGCAGAGATGAACAGCACACATTATTTTTCAAGAAAGTAAATTTTCAAAATTGGAGGGGGATGATTGTGGAGAGGGGAGAAAAAAAAAAGGAATTTGCAGGTAGGGAAACATTCTTTCTAGTTAGTGTTTTAATGAGAATTTTTCTCCTGCTTGTTTGACTTCAAAACAAAAACTAAACAGGAAGGAATCCCAAAGCATCTGTGAGTAACCACTATACTCTTCATTTCAGAGCCAAGAGACTACTATTCGAAATAGCCAAAGCAATACAATTCCTGACCTGTACTTTGTAAAGGCTTGAACTCAGTATTTTTTGAAAATCCAGCCATCCAGGAGGAATACATGAGCGTGCAAATAACTCCTTTTTCCTGGTGAAGGTTAAAAAATTATGCAAAGATTTCTAGCTTTCAGCTACAGCAAGCAATACACGATACAGATTTGCTCATACAGAACATGACCTGATTCCATTTATATGGGCAGAATTTCAAGCCTAATACAGACCTACATGTCTAAAGAGGAACACAGATGGATCTACTAAGTACATACTGCTGATATGCCCACAACATCCTGCACTACCTAACATTTGATTTTCACTGTGGATTTGAAATCACACAAAACCCAGCAAGAACTGTGTATGGGCTATCCTGCTTCTCCTTCTCTCAGGGCTCTTACAAATCCAGGTTGACACACGTTCCTCTACCTGCTATCCCCATGGACAGCCCTGTCTTGGATATCTCAGCCAAGGCAGAGACTTCCCCTCTTATCATGGACTGCTTTACTGGCCTGTTCAGAGTCCTTCCTATGCCTCTAAGCCATACAAAAGGAGAGTTAGTCCTCAACTTTTTGACCAATTTTATCCTCCCCACTTGTGGAATGGTCTTGTATTTGTCAGTTCAGTGTGTATGAAAAAGCTCAGGAACAGAATTGTATGCATATACATTATTATTATTTTTAACTCTCAAGCTTCATTACAGAATCTCTACATTTATATACAAGCACAACATGAGTGATTTAATATTTTATGGTCTCCTCAAAATACTTTCCTGTAACACCTGAATTTGTCCCTTTAGCTTAGGGAGCTATGTGAACAAATTTATTATACTCTAAGGACATCCTGCATTTCTTGCATGTTTGCATATCCCAATTCTCTCATGTTTCTAACACAGGGAAATTCATCAAGTTAAAATTCTATGGGGAAAAAAATCACTTTAAAAGAGGAAATTAAACCACCAGATTCACTAAGACAAGCAAAAGTAGAAAAAACCATGCAAAACCACTAGCATTAACTACATGCTATCCAATTAGCTTCTGCAGTAGCCTGCATTAGACAAGATACATGCTACTGTATTTTAAAGGAGGGCAGAAGACACGCTCAATCTTGCTGTTTGCTAACTTTCATGAGTATTATTTTGTCAAACAAAAAAACATTTCTGTACTCTACATTTACTTATCTCCGCCATAAAATCACAAATAGAATACATATCATGCCTAGAAATCGCCTTCCATTTACCTCAGACATCAGCTCTACATATAACTTTATATTCTTCTCTCAATAGGAAAGTATGAATACTTTTGTCCACATGAAGACTATCCAATTACTTCTCTAACATCAAAGGGTCCTAAACTATATATGCAACCACTTCAAACCTTAGGACAATCACAAAAGAGACAAAAGTACTAAAAACAAGGGAGATGCTAACATATATATGAGCATTAAGGTACTGATACTAAATTTCTAACAGAAAATCACCCCTAAAAAGCCGCTGCATTTCCATAGCTATATTCTTGTTCTCTATGCATGGACAAAATCCCACTAAAGTCAACATCAAAACACATATGCATTAAATAAGGACCCACAACAGTCATCATTCTGTTAAAACAGAAAATTTACACCACATTCCTAGCAACATGCTATTCAGACATTCTTACTTCACAAAAACCTGAGAGCCCACCAGCACATAATGAAATTATCACAACTTCCTCAAAGGTCAGAGTATATATTTCATTTTTCTCTTTTTTTCAAAGCACACTCATGACCATAAACTAAGGTCTCTGGCATATTTATTATAAGATGTCTACACATGTAGAAGCAATATGTATGCATGCACCTTTAAAGCATTATTATAAGGCTTCCCTTCCAGTATTATTAGCAGCTGCTTGCATATATGCAACTTCTTGTCCAGAGTGACAGCTGTATTTTCGCCTGTTTTGACATTGAGTCTGATCTGGGTGAATAGCTCATATCCATTAAAGTGCTATTACAACACTGAATGACTGCCAAAATACTTCCTGATCAATTTTAAAAGCCAGCTAGCTGTCATCGTGTAATCGCAACAGCAGAAAACAAATCTTTGGGGAATAAAACAAGATTTTAAAACATTTTTTAAAAGCAGGGTATTAAGTCTAAAACCTCCAAACTATTTAAATAAAAATCACAAGCTGCAGCAATATCTAGGTAAAAACCTCTGGGCTTTGAAAACCCATATACTTGTTACTGACAAGCATTCTAACATAGTCTCTAAATCTACCATTTCAACAATCTCTGCAGTTTGAACCCCTGCCATTACGTAACTTAATAAAGTAGCACTGAAAACAATCACCACAGAGTGTGATTGTGCTCACCATTAAATTTAGTTCTATAAAATTTAAGACTGAATTCAATCATCTTTGTGTCTTTGGTTGAATGACAGAAAACCAATGTGCTGGTTCAACTCCTTAATTCTGAATAGCTTTACCATATGCATATTTTTAAGTTTCAGTACAAACATTATTTCAGACTTTCATTTGTCAAGCACACTTGAAAGGCTGTATAACTCAGAGACAGTTAAGATCACTTGAAGAGAAGGCACATTTGGCACAAATTTGGCACACCTTTCATAGTTCCTGAGCGGTGGTGTATTTGTAATACAGCACATTAAAAACCATCAAAAATGGGTTGGAAGAAGCTACATGTTCTATATGAAAGATGTCTAGTAAGACAAGCGCAGAATGCCCACATGCACACATAATGACTACTCAGTGTATAGATGGTTTTTTAATTTCTCCTTACTGCACTGGTTTCTCCCCAAATCTGTGCAGCATGCCAATTTGATGTGGTCAGTCTGTTTTGATTAGTGGAACATGAAATATTGCTGCATCAAAATATATATGTAAGAAATGTGCTCAAGGAAGTAGACCCAAGGAAGTAGATACTCCATGAATATCCACACTGGCTCAAAAATGAAACTGTGCACTTGCTCTTAGAAATACACCATGAATTAGAAGTTCTTTGAAGAGCTTGTTCTGTAGCTGTACTCAAGCTGAAGTATTAAACTACAGGAAAAAAAAACCCAAAACCAACAAACGAAATAACCCCACTAAAACTACACTAGGTAAGATTGCCAACATGCAGTTTTACGCCAAAATAACTGAGTAACAAAGGGGTATGCTCTTTCAGTCCTAGTTCTAAGATAATTGAACTCTATGTTTATAAAGTTATAAAACCTAATTAGAAAGATAATTGCATTACTGCCTGCCAAAAATAATGTTATTTGACACTTTACAGTATAATAATAATTAAGAAATTTTGAAAGTGTTATTCTAGCCAGGGTGCTCATAACAAGAAACCTCTCTCTATGTAAAATGAGAAACTAGAGGATTAGAGAGGGCTCTGCAAGCACAGGTACAATATATTTTATCAAAGAGCGACAATTCAGATGTGAAAATGCTGAAAGTGTTTGTGCAGAATACATATCGTAAGACTTTACTGGTTTTGGCAGCATGTCGAAAAATGCAAACTGCATATGAAGGAACATTGACAGTGACTCCTAGATTTAAGGAATAAACGTTTTCAGAGAAGCTACAGTGATGACATACTAACAATTTAATAAAAGGAATCCCTCAGACTTTGGTTCAACCCCAAAAAAGCAGACAGAACATAAGTAAATAATTTCAAACTCATTAAAATAAAAAATATAAATACAGATGTACGTTTATATTCAACCACATTTTTTGTACATTGTAAACATTTGATTTTAAAAAGAATTTGTATCTATGTCTTAGGTCAAGCAAAAGGAGATCTAACATGAAGTCCTAACTAACATTATGTCAGACCCACATGAATATGGCTATATTTTCCTTTGTGACTTAGCCATTTAAGTAGAGAGGATCCTAATTTCCAAGTAGATCCTCTAATTTTTTTTTTTTTGAGAATAGTAGTAACCTAAAGCTAGTTAATAACATTTTTATGACAAGTACAATTGACTAGAACATTTTTGTTAGTTTAGAAAAACACAAAGTATTAT
The DNA here is from genome assembly GCA_013397315.1 of Donacobius atricapilla. NCBI lineage: Eukaryota > Metazoa > Chordata > Aves > Passeriformes > Mimidae > Donacobius > Donacobius atricapilla. The sequence continues at coordinate 24,177 of WBMY01001711.1, read as the reverse complement.
TGTATTACATGTTCTTAAAAGATCTATAACCAACTTTTAGATTTTACAGCATTTATAAGTGTGTTTTTGTTATTAAAATGTGTTTTAAACTTCTTCTTAGGAGGATAACATGTTGATTAATTGTTGATAAATCTGGATAATAGCACTAGTGGTAAGTAGCAGCTGCATTAATAACTGCAGTGGGAAAGGACTACTGGGAATCTGCATGTTTGCAAAAGGATTCAGAACTGCTAATATGTACAGATTGCTACAAAATCCAGTGCATGAAAATATACATTGCCTTGTAACTTGACATCAATAATGCTGCCTATTAAAAACATAATCAGTATGTTATTTCCATGGTTTAAATGTTCTCAAGATCTTATTCTGTTTTTAATAAAATTTTTATAGTATCAAAATTATCATGTGTTTTCTGTCAATATGATTGTACACTATAAGGAGGATATCAAAAACTGACTAAGGGGCTGAAGAAAACTGATCTTGCATCACATCAAGCAAAGCCACTTGTCAGCCAAGATGGTCCAACTCAATAATAGAAGAGCTGAAACTCGGCATAAACTGGCTAAGTCAACTAGTTAGCATCTATCCATTTACTATTTAGGAAGGAAGGCATAGAACATATCACAACGAATACCCCACTCCCAAATTGGCAGGTTCCCCAAAATAGACTGGCATGTTGCCACAGTGTTTAATCTCAGCAGGAATATACAACAGGAGGAACATTACAAACAGGAAGGAAGGACAACAGGAGTCTATAACCCTGCCCTTCTGTGATATTTGCAAAGGAAGGAGGTCATCAATTAAGAGACACCCAAGTCACATGAGAGTGACTCTAAAGAAAAAAAAAAAAAAAGACAATGAGCCTTCCCTCCACAAACATGCATTCACATTCCAGCAGACAGGAATGAAGGGTGATATTTGACTCATGATGCCAAGAACTGTCATAATAGTATTTAATACAAGCATGAAGTTACTATTAAATGAATTTTAGAGGTATTATAAAGCATATGAGCCTCACATATTTATTGCCATCTGCCAGAAGTGATTACAGTACTAAGCGTACAAAACAGTTATTGGAAAACCTGTCTAAACAACTGGCTTAGCAATTCCATTGTTAGGAAAGCTGCATGCTGGAACACCCACCCATCCTGCTCACATAGGTATTGACTAGGCACATATTATATAATATAGCTAGCATAGTATTAATATGACAGTAGAGAGGACTTTGCTTTATTTACACAGAAGTTCCTTATTACATCAAAACCTCAAGCCAAAAGAACATAGCAGAGAAGTACATGCGATTCTGCAACAGTTTGGCTAACAGTCATTATAAATACCATGTCAAGCTTCATGCCAAATTTATTTTTTCTTTAATAAAATGAGCTTGTCACACTGTTCATGAGGGAGACAGCTGAGCCTCGGACTGCAAGTAAATACACCAACACTAAAACCTCTTCCAGATGTGCAACTGATCTCTGCAACACAGAGATATTTCTTAGCCTTTAAGCAATATGGATGTGTAACTACTAACAGAATAGAGTAACTGTCATATGATAATTTACCAGGCTGGGGAAAAAAAGTCAGTGGAGATTCAGGGGACTGAGCATCCTACCAGGGATCTTTCACCCTTTGATTTTCTAGTTTACAATCTGATTGTTCTGGAATGCCGACCTACTTGTCAGCTTTATAAGATCTTTGCCTGGGGTCTTCATCATGGAGATGCACAGCACGAAGACATGGCCTCCATTTCCTCCCTCAACATCCTTGTCTCAGACTCAGAAGCACATAGCATCTATCTTCCCAATATTACCTGCTTCCAGGTCAATTCTGTCCTCCCAGATTGGAATAAAGGCCCACCTTTCCCTGCAGTGCTCTTCCGTTAGTTATTTTCCGCCTGATTCAATCAACTCAGAGGGCATTGCTTCAGCTAAAGGGAAGACAGAGACAGCACAGCTGATGGAGCACCCAGCTGCTATCACAAATTGGTATCAGGAATCACCATAGCACCACAGTTTTTGGTTTTTTGGATTACTGTATTTTAAAATTAAGCTTTTGTGGAAGCAGTAGTGACTACTGTAACTCACCCCTGTTATTACGCATGAAAAAGTCTCTACTCATCACTGTTTTACTAACAAGGGCCATGTAAAAGTCTGACATACAACTGCACTTCCATTTATGGGTATCATTCACAGGAAACTTGGCTTCTTTTTTTCCTTGGGATGTTTTCTATAGTATATAAGAGAAACAAAGAAAAGTTGGATAGCAAGTAAAAATGAATGGCTTCAAGTCTGGTTTTGTACTTCTGTACAGAACTTGGCATATTTTTCCCCATTTTCCAGTTCTTCAGTAAGAGAGATATTGGCCACAACAGCAAAATGTACCAATATCATTCTGTGTATGAATCCTCTCACTAAAAATGCCTTAACTTACCTATCATTCCAAATGCATATAAGAGCATCATTCTAATGTATTAGGAAAGAGGATAAGATTGTAAATAGCTGGTAATGCTAACCTCCTCAGCAACAGAAGGCAGAAAAACATGTTCACTAGCAACCTTAAAAAGTACAGCTAATTATTTTAGCTAATCAGCTAAAATACTTTATGTAAGGAGATCTAGAACTTCATATTGAAAGAAAGAAATTCAGTTCCAGTTATGTCAGAAGCCATCTTTGAATTAAACAGTAATGCTAATATCATGACTCAGCTACCCCGAATGTATTTTGATGCCTTAACGTTTATGTCTGAAGTGACCACCACAAGCAGATCTTGTTCCTAAACCTCCAGACTGCTTCCAGTCAATGATGGTCCATAGCTTTGATAGCGTCCAGACTAGAGCATATCTTGGGGGCATACTGGAGGCTGGCAGCCCAGCGTCTTGGAGGTCTCTGGCACCGTCAGTCCTATGGACGTCTGGTCAAACCTGACACAGAACAGATAGAAGGCAATGCGGAAAAAACAAAATGAGTTGGGGTTAGAATGCACATAGTTCCACCACTTGATGTCTGTAGCTGAAAAGATAATAATTCTTAACTAAGCTGCCTTTTGTTAAAATTGACAACCAAGACTCAGATTTGTATCCGAAAATTTCTATATTGGACAGCTGTAAGGTATTGCTGTGTAAACTACCAATCACTTCATATACTGCTATGTGGCTTACCTCATGAATATTGTTAGATATTATTAGTCAGGTGTAACATTTCAACAGTACTGTCATTATGGGAGCACCCCCAAGTGCGGGCTTAACATTTACCGAGAGAATTTATTCATTCATAGGTTGTTGTGAATGCAAACCTATGAGAATGGGGGATTATGACTCACTTTGCAACTTTTAGCACTGCTACCTCATCTATTCCATATGCATCTTGCCTATTAAGCTATATAGTACAAATACATTTGAAATTTGGAAGGGATGCCATTCATGGGGACCTTGACAGACTTGAGAGTAGGGCAAATAAAAAATCTCATCAAGTCCAGCAAAGCAAAGTGCAAAGTCCTACACCTGACGTGGCAACCCCAGGCACACCTAAAGGCTGAGCAGAGAAGTGATTTGAGAGCAGCCGCACAAAGGACTGGGGGTGGTGGTTGACAAAAATTTCAAAATGATCTGGCAATGTGGACTTGCAGCCCAGAAAGCCAAGTTCATCCTGGGCTGCATCCAAAGCAGCATGGCCAGCAGGGAGAGGGAGGGGACGCTGCCCCTCTGCTCTGCTCTGGTGAGACCCCACCTGAAGGACCAGGTTCAGTTCTAGTGCCACCACCCTAAGGACACGGTACTGCTGAAGCAAGTCCAGGGGAGAACCATGAAGCTGATAAGAAGACTGGAGCACCTGTCCTATGGAGATAGGCTGAAAAATTTGGGGCTCTCAAGACTGAAGAAGAAAATGTTGCATGGTCACTTTATAACAACCTTCCAGTATCCAAAACACACCTACAGGGAAGCCGAGAGGGTCTCTGCATCAGGAACTGTAGTGATAGGACAAGGAGTAATGGCTTCAAGAGAAAAAGAGGAGAAATTTAGGTTAGATATTAGGAAGAAAGTCTTTACTGTAAGGGTGGTGAGACACTGGAACAGGTTTTCCAGAGAGGTTGTAGATGACCCAACTCGGGCATTATTAAAAGCCAGGTTGGATAAGCTGGTCTAGTGAGATCAACCTGGTCTAGTGGGAGGTGTCCCTGCACATGGCAGGGGAAGTTGGTACCAGATGTTCTTTAATGTTCATTCTTAACACTCGATGACTCTAGTCTATGAGTAATGTTATTTAGGTATTTAGGTTAAAAAAAAAAAAGTTATAAAGATCTCAGATTTGTTGAACTATTTTTTCCCCTGAAAAATAGCAACTCAGCCCTTTTTCATGTGTGTACATAAATAGAAGTTAAATGTTACCATGAAACAAAGTAGGAAGGAAGTCTAGGCATTCTCTCTACTGAAGTCTTGAAAAACTTCCAGTTACTGAAATAAAGTGTAACTATGAGCCAACATTTCTTCATCTATAAAGGTGGAGTTAAAAATTCCCTTTTCTATCTCCGGTCTAACTGGACTTTTTTTGCCTTTGTCTCCATCACTGTTCGTATTCTTCATGCTGGCCACCCAGTCTTTACAGCAAATATTTCATTTTCTCTCTGCTCCGAGCATTTAAGGTATTTGCATTGCTTCAGAAACTCAATAAAGCAACATGTGTTAGTAATTCTTACCTCAACCTCACTAACAATCACCTGTGGAAAAAAATTAATAGAGTTAATTCCTACTTCAACACCAAAAAAGAAGTCAAAATGCCTCTGTCGACTTCACCTGTCAGGTGAGGTGGGAAGTGTATGGGGAGCAGGGGTGGTAATAGAGGCCAGACAAACCGAATACACACACCCCTTTGTGAAGGCTGTCTTCTGCATGTTTCACACAACAAACACTTTGGATACCTTCAATCATAGAACATGCAAAATGGTTTAACATCACTTATATAATAATCTGGTAGTAAATTACGACTACATTTATTTCAGAGCTCCTTTTATTGAGTCAGATGTGGGCGAGCTTGTTGTTTCAACATGCCAAAGTTATCAGCAGTGAGATTACCACGAGTATCAAGAGAGCATGAAGTGGGTGTTGACACTCAGAACGAGAACTGTTGACACTTCAAAAGCATACCATGAAGCAATAGGACTGCAAAAAGTCCCTGCCCTCACAGCTCTCTGAACTTCAACACCTGAATTTAACAGCTTAGCAAAGCAAGCCTAGATGACAATAGGTGTTACACTCAAAACTAAGTAATCAAAACTGGGTGTGTAAATCCTTTGCAAACTACCCAAAGCAATCTATTTGACAATGTCCCTTTATCTACCATGCCCTCTAATTTCAAAGTTACAAATGGTTGAGTTCATTACAACTTAGAGTGCTTGTCAGCACAAAAGAAAGAAAAAAACTAAAAATCAGAGAGNCTAAAAAGTCTCTTCCCGGACCAGTTGTGGGGGGAGGGGTTGTTTGGGTCCTATTCGGAGGTTCCCTCCCAAAATTTGCCCTAAACCGGGACAGAAAACCTTCATGCCAAGTCGTCCTACTGATTAAAGATATATCCTTATTATAAAGTCCTGTATTTACAGCATTATAATTTTGCAATAACCTATTTACTTAGGATCTAACATTCACTGTTAGTATAGATAAAAGCATAGTGAAGCTTAGCCATGCAGCTGCCATCTATGAGATGCAGATGAAGAATACTTGTAGTAGTAAAAAAATAAAATTATGAATAAGGTGTCAGTCCATTCATAATAAAAAGAATACATAAACTGTGCACTCATAGCTTCAGATGAGACTGTTTTCTGTATCGTTTGTATCCTCTTAAGTAATTCTTTAACCATACCAAAATGTGTATCAGTTGCTTCTGAACAATCTTCTACAAAACTGAAATAAAAATGGAGCCAGACCAATGCTTACACAAGAAATGCAGCTTATAACATTTGTTGCACTTCAAATAAATATTGATTTCAATCTCAGAATGCTATGAAAGGGCTTGCATCAATTACACAGTACATCACAGTCATGATGCAAGTTACCTAATTCCAGTGATGCACACAGCAAATCAATCATTCACATCCACACAGCTTGGTGAACCAGAGCCACCACTGCTTACCTTTATCTGAACTTTTAAATACTGCATTCATTTTAGAGTGGCATTATAAAGGAAAAGGTTTACAATGAAAAAAATATCAGCTAATCTGCCAAAAAACCTGCAGTAATTATAATTACCTCTATTCATGTCATGTGTGTTTTAATACATACACAAATGAGTAAAAGAGCCCTTAATGACAACAACATTATGAGGGGAGGTTTCCCTTTTGCATTATCTATTTATTCAACACAAAATTATTAGGCTATTGTGATAAAGCAGCTAGAGTACAATGACTTTCCTTTAATCACTAATTAAAATGCTGATTGCCTGTTGAGTGAGACGTGCAGTTATGGTCAAACACCAAGTCCCATTGTGTGATAACAGCTTGGGCTGGCCTTACAACTGGGTGGGGTTGAATCACTGCTAAGTAAACAAACCCTCTACGGCTGAAAAACACAATCCCTTCAGCTCAATAAAATCCTTAAGTAACTTTTAATTTTACAGCCTTAGACAAGCTAATATTGCAGAGCACAAAAGTTCAGCGATAAAGGGACCTACCGGGTGCTGGTATAAACAAGCAATTACACAGATTGTAGAAGAGCAATACTGAGTCTGTATGAATTAATTTATTCTGTGTACAAGCTGAGGTGGAAATTAATTTCATGGGGCCAAATTCAAAGGACCACTGGGACATTATTGGCTTCATCTATTAAACTTCTGAAGTATACTCAAATTGCACCTCTGCAATCCCACTGATAGCACCCCAATGCCATTTACTGGGGTTTCACAGATATAGTCAGGAGAACCCACACACTCATATTTCCCTACATACTTGATTTATTGCAAAATAAATTAAGTAAAATAAGACCCATTTATCTACAGTCATGTATTCTGTGTAATNAAAAAAAAAAAAAATCATTTTTCAAGAGACTTTCTAGTTAAAACCAAAATAATGCAAAAGCTAGTTCTAGTATTATGAGTTTAATTCATGAGCTACCCAAGTAGCAGTGCAGCATTTAGCATTTTCTGGAATAAGGGGGAAACACCTACTTTCTTCTAAATATGGCTTGATGATATTTTAGGAAATTAATTTAATCCATAAAGTTAACATGGCATAGAAGAAAAAAACACATCATTTTTCAGAAGTAAATTAATTCCATTAAAAGGCCATTGGCTACTAATTCAAACACCTCCATCACATAAATAAATAAGACCAAATTTGCTTTATTCCAGTTCAACAGGTTTATTCTCTTAAAAAGAGCTGTTTAATGGACTAATCTTTATCACATTTCAAGCAATCATAAAGTTTGGTGTATTTTGGCTGTGTTTGTTAAAATACACGGTAAAATAAATTATCTGGGCATATTTTTGTTATAGTTACACTTGTATACTCACATACTACACCTAATTTGAAAATACTATTATAGAAACCTCAAATTAATAATTTCTTACAATTACTTTTATATGTGTACAATGCCACGAGGACAGAAAGAATTATTTTAATTTTATAGCTGCAAATATTCTCTTCCCCCTTTTCCTAGACTCTTTGCCACCAGTTACCTTTTTTATATATACACATACACAATCAGTTCAACTTCTCCACAAGAATAACAGTATTCAAACAAAAAAAGAAAAATCTTGACCACATCACAACTCTTCACTTGCTGCTGCATTTCCCCACTTTGTAAGAAAATCGAGTTCATCTCTCTAACAGTAAAAAGGGCATATCTCACACTTTTAACATTTTTACTGGTTTTCTCTCATTTGTCTGTAGAAGACAAACTTAAAATAATGTTTCTGTAAAAATGCAACCAGCAGAAAAATATTTGCTTTTGGCAGTTTTTTCCTTCCCTTTTGCTTGAATGCATCTGAAACCAGAATGGTTTTTTGTTTATATGCAGTTGCTATTTATAGAACAACTCATCTCAGAGGAAGAAGTCCATGTTCAGTGTTTGGAAGGCACATACAAGAGGGACAGGTGCACAGGGATCTCTTCTTCCCTACTGCTGCTGTTCAGAGAGGCCAGTGACCATACTACATCTTGCGGTGTCAGCACTACACATACAGAAGTGAACGTGTCAGACTGTCGCCCACACCCTGGGCTATTATTTCCAATTGCAACCAATGGCATGCTTCACTTCATTCTTTCATGTTCAAATAAATACAACTTACAGCTCTTCTTTTACACTATTGTGTTGCAGGACTAGAGTCAGGAAACTGCAGCTGATGTAACAGCTGGGATCCACCCGAAAGTGAGTAAAATCCACCAGTTACCCAAGGCAATGGCTCTGCTCTCTCTCTCTCTGCTGAGCCACACGGCTTGTATCTGTGGGTACTCTATGTAATTAAAGATATAAAAGGACAACATCAAAATCTGCTGCACAGAAAACTCTCCAAATATTGTTGTTTCTACTAAAAGCTTAAAAAGAACTTTAATTTCTAGATTTCTGCAGACCCTTTGGTGATCTAGCCAGTGCAGAAGTCACTGCTATAGTAAAAGGATCATGAAAATTTTGGAAATAGGACAAATTCTGATGACAGCAATTGGTGGAAGTACTTCAGAATGATGGATAAAACAGCTCATGCCCTAATCTTCCATGAAGACATACATAATTACTGAATCCCTGCCTATGTTTTTCAGCCTTTTCAGGAGTTGGAGGCGGCATCCAAGTGTGAGACTAGAATCTAGAGGCAAGCAATCTAAGGGGTTTTACTTCATAAACATTCAACAGAATTATAAAATTTTGTCTTATTCTTAAAACCTCCCCTAAAGTTACAGCTTAAATTTTTACCCCTTCCATTTAACACATTCACATATCTTCCAGAGGGTATCAGTTTCCCAACCACTGAACAAATACAGATTGAAGGCAGTGAGCCATCTTTCTAGACAGCACTGCTGCGGCTTTCATTTGATCAGTATTACTCAGATGTCATCAAAAAGATCTCTTACTGCCTGTAATACCTGAGTGGCTTGGCAAATATAAGAGTTGATTTTTAATATTGATTATTGAAGATTCCAGTTATTTAAAACTACATATTTCTTATTTAAACAGAAGCAGACTTGACTTTATACACCAACAGCTTTAAAGCTTAGTGGTTTAAAACTCAACTTGCCAAGATAACTACCAACACTTTTAGAAACTTGCTACCTTTACCATTTAACCAAATACAGATGGATTCTCCATTGATACACAGAATTAGTATGCTGTAGATGCAAAGCACCACATAAGATGATTATTCATGGGTGGAAAACTAGTATCCATTTAATTGGAAACAAGAAAGAACAATGAGAAACACTAGGATAAACACATGCATCATTGGAAAATCTTCCAAAAACCTGAGTGTATTGAGCCATAGAATCACCTGACTGGTAGGTGCCAGAAATCCACTAGCTTTTGATGACTACAACAGAACAAAGCAGAGTAGAAAATATACTTTGGAGATTCACTGTATATAGGCAGAAAGACTAGATGATCCAACTAGATGTTTGAATTTCATGATTCATTATCCTGACCTTTATTTAATCTTTTCCAAAACCTCACACACTAGTAAACCAGAGAACCAATTCATATCAAACAGAAAATACTTTTATCGTTCAGTCCCAAAGACCTTTAGGAATGTTCACTTTCTCACAAATCAAAACTGCTCTGTTTGTATCTACTTTAAATAATCTGAGCAAAATATTTCATAAAACAATTATATACAAATAAGAACATACCAGAAGACATGTATGTTATAACAAAATAGAAAGGAGAAGAAAACCCTCAGATGGAAGAGCAGCCTTTAAGATTCAATCCCGATCATAGAAAATAAGGGAAACAACCATATACAAAGACGTGGTGTGCCATAATTTGAAGAGGAGTCATCTAGACTTCTGCTTTGTGCAAAAAAAAAAAAAAAAAAAAAAAACACTAANCAAACAAACAAACAACCCCACCATAGATATGAAAGCCCAAACCCATATCCATAGGAAAACACACCCTTCTCATACCAACTTCACACTTACATGCCACACTGATGCCGCAATATATGTATAAAGAGAACATGATGACAGTATCAGCATTATGATACTAATATGAAGATTGCACACTTGTGAAGTATTAGGAACAGAATTAGCATTTATGAGTAGGTTACATGTCAGTACATAACTTAATTCGTACTTTATTAGCTGTTGAAAAGCATAGATAAGCACACCAGTATATTTTCTTTTTTATGAAAGGAATGATTTCAATCTATAAAATGAGCCAGTTTGAGATGGTATTTATTACATGGACAGGGAAGCATTTCCAAAGCAGTTCAAGGAGCTGTTGCCATTACATGTACCCAAAAGTGATTTTGTTTGACCTTTCACGGTGTTCAAATACACTTTTATGAGACTAAGAAAAAGATGTTGTAGTTTTCTTCCATTTCCTTGTCCTAGCTCAAGGCTGTAACATTTAAAGATTTTTATACATGGTTATATGGTTATATAATGGTTATGTCCCTATCATTAGGATTTCCTTGATTAAAAAAACCTTCAAATACTTTCACTTTTTACTTTTAGAAGGCATTATTTAAGATTCCCATTTCACAGCTCAAAATGATGATCCCGATCTTTGTTTTTGTATTAACATGCCATACTTAGCCTCAAGGCCAGCTTGTTACCAACTGCCAGGACCCCAAGTTACTTTTTCTCCTAGACCTTCTTCTCACCAAGTATTTAGCATTGTTTAGCTCTTTCCTTTAGTGAACTGCATATATTTTATTTCTAAAGTTTATCAATATAATTTCCACTTCTATCCCTGTGCTTTAAAATGCACATAGACCTTCCCTTCTGCAAGTAGCTCTGGGTTAACAATTACAAACCAAACAAGAATTTCCTATTTCTTCATCCAAGTCATCAGTGAAGACAAATTTTACCAGGCCCTGAAGGTACACCATGAACTCCCTCTGCGCTGAAACTACTGCTTAGTTTAGGACATCAGTTTAGTACCTCCACTAGAATTCTAGGCTTTCCATCTGATTATACATTTTCTCAAACATCATCCTAACTCCCTTTATGGCAATTTCATCTTTATCATTTTCATCATAGAACAGCTGAAGAAAATGTCAAAACTAAGATATTCACTAAAAGCTGGAATTCTACTAAAATCTATGTCACATCTTGTTTCTGTACTCCAAGGTGCGTTTACTCTGTTACTGTAAGTAGGCTTGTTGACGCTATGTTTGCTGAAGCCATGTTGACTTTTTCCAGATGTTAATGAGCAACGTGTATTTTTCCACCAACAGAAGCTTGCTGACTGGTCTGATATTGCTTAGGTCAACAAGATTTAAAGAGAAGTATGGCTAAGAAATTACTATTCATTGACACCTTCTTCAGGAAGCCAATTAAGTGTCTAAATGAGAATTTCCAATAAGGAAAGACACAGTCAGAGGAGCCCCCTGTCTCCACTAGGAGCCTTGAGTTATCTTTAGTCACTCTTAGAGGCCTGGATCCTAACTTAGGCATCTGACTCGCGCTGACGTGAGCTAAACTCTACACCTCCTAGTATGCTACGAATCTTACCAATGCTCCAAGAGTTTTCACAGACGATATTGTCAGCTGTATAACCTGTCTGGACAATTCTCAATTACTCTTGGATAAATACAATTCATTGTTTAAACAAACAGACAGACAAAAAACAAAATTGCCACACTGCAACCCTACTTAGCTCGGTATTTTTCATTCCTTTATTTTTTATACAAACACCTGAGTTTCTCAAATTTGACATAGATATAATTAGTAAGAAATCTCATGCCATTAATACTTCTAGTGAAAATTAAGCAGCAAGTTAAAAAACTATTCTAACAATGCCAAGGCATTATTGCTCTCTTACCTATTCACTGAACAAAGTGCAAACCCTTTTCTCATTATTCCTTTCTCAGAGCTTTGTCTCTTATAAATGAATTCCTCTTTGTGCCCAAACCTCTCCAATTTTCCTTTCCATTTTTCCATACAATTTTTTATCATCATCTATAATAATTTGGCCCAGTTTCAGCTTCTGACAACATCCTTCAAGAGCTAAAGAGCTCATGTTTAGTTAAACTGGACTTGTGTTAAACTTTAATTTCTTTGCACTAGTAAAGCTAGTGTTCAGATATTTTGAATGTTTCACTGAAGAACTGTCTACTGCCTTCATATCAAGCCAAGCACTTGCTTCCTACAGTAAGCTTCCTACCAATTTTCCAAGTTTAATGAAGTGCATTTTCTTGAACCCTACCATCTTTAAGCATAGGATACATTACATCTGCACACTGCAAAAACTGTCAAACTATCTGACAGCCAGAAAGGCAAGAGGAAAATTATTCAAAAAAAATGAAAACCAGCCAAATGGTAGCCATGGAAAATTCTAGGGACTAGCAAATAAGGCCAAGCAACTGGAAGCATAGAATCCTAGGTTGAATGAGACCTTTAAGAGGAGACACTTGAAAGTCACACAAGAAATAGTGACAATATGAAAAAGATACAAAGGTATTAGAAATCCTCCAAAGGAAAGCTACAAAGATGGTAAAGGGCCTAGAGGGAAAGTCATTCAGAGTGGCTGAGGTCACTTGGTCTGCTCAGTCTGGAGAAAATGAGACTGAGGGGACACCTCAATGCTGTTACAGCTTCCTTGTGAGGGGAAGAGGACGGGCAGGCCATTGATCTCTTTGGTGATCATTGACAGTGACATCCAAGGGAATGGCCCAAAGTTGTGTCAGGGGAGGTTTAGGTTGGATATTAGACAGAGGTTCTTCCCTCAGAGGGTGGTTGGGCACTGGAAGAGGCTCCCCAGAGCAGTAGTCATAGCCCCAGTCTGACAGGGTTCAAGAAGTTTTTAGACAATGCTCTCAAGCACCGGGCTGGACTCTTCTGAAAGTGCTGTGCAGGGCCAGGAGCTGATAGGTCTCTTTCAACTTAGGGGGTTTTATAATTTTCTGAAAGGCTATATATTGCATACAGCCCAGACACTTTGGTCTTGGACTGCAGTAGTGGATTTTTGGACCTGTCAACTACGTTACTTTGTGAAAATTAGGTTAATTTGACCCTGAGAAAGGTCCTATTTCCTTGGCAATAAGCATAAGCATATACCATTAGTGTCAGGGAAAGTTATATGCCCTTGTTGAGAGGGACTTAAGCAGTTTACAAATGTTTGCTTGGACAGGAGACAGAAGAGGAACAAGTAATAGAGAATCCTTGGGAAAGTGCTCAGGATAGCTTATCCACAGCACGCTTCTTAACTTGCAGTCATTTCATTTTCTTATATTTCTAGTCTCAAGCTGCAAAAACATTGAAAAATGTTCACTTTTGTGGTTTATCATCCTCACTTCTATGATATTCAGATTTTTTAATTTTTTTTTTTTTTTACCAGTGCTCTGGCAAACTTATTTCCTGGCAGAACTATGTAAAGAACAGGAAATTGCTTTGCCTACTGCAGAGTTTGTAATCACTAGCATTTGGAATACCCAACTTTAAAAGCTGTGTCTATTCAACCGGAGAATAAAATGGATCATGAACCCAACTGAAAGAGCTTATATTTCACATCCCAACTAGTCTCCTAAATAGCACCCCTAAATCAGTACGAAGTAAATTTATTCAAATTTTTATTGAAACTTTTGAGAAGGTAATATGTTTTGGAAAATGTTTACAAATAATTGGTTATGAGAAAATCTGTTGTGAATTAGTCTTTTTTATTTATTACCCAGTAGCTGCAAATAAATTAGCTTGTTCATAATAAAACATTGCATTCTATGTCAATTGCACACTACATTAAATGAGCACATCACTGTGCAAACTTAGAAATGCCTAAAATAAAAGTTGGGCAAAATTTTCCAGTTACTAATGCTCTAAATGTTAAAAAAATTATAAGACCAGTCAGTTTGAACAGCATAGTACAAATAAGACAGGCAGAGAAATATGCAAAGCCTCACAGGATATATTGCAAATAACAAACTAAATGCCTCCCACAGCTGTGGTTGTGCCAGTAGTCCAGGATGCAACAGATTTTTGCATCATGTTTATCAGTGGTAAGCTAGCCAGATCTGCTATTCCCTATCACTGGCCAGGCCCTTCCATCTCTGTGTTTTAACTTAGTTTCAACTTAGAGCAAGTTCTGCATCTGGCATCTCCCTTCCCTGTGCCAGAGGCTTCAGCAGAGTCCCACATTAGAACCTCATATATTGTTGTGCAGCTCTTAAGTAATTTTTTAAAAATATTTTTCAGTATAAGAAAGAAATTAAACATATATTTTATCTTTAATAGTATTTCTATTGTAACTAAATATTAATATCTTTAAAATTCAAAAGCATTACCATTTCCCAATTTACTGAGATGTTTGCTTTTCCAATAACTTTGGCTAGTTTCCTTTATGCAAAACTCATTATGGAAAGAAAGAGCAAGTCTGTTTTGTAAAATGGGACATCCTGTGCCTAATGCTCCAATACTGTTAAGGTGTGTAAAGCTTGTCAGGTTGCTTGTTCATATTAGAAATTAAGTGTTTGAAGATGCATACTTCTTTAAGGCAAGAAACACTAAGTTGGTGCAACATTTTTACATGCCAGAAGGAAGAAAATCTTTAAAATATTTGTTACATTGCAAATGCCACTCTGGACTACAAAGAATAAAAAACAGATTTCTGGTAATGGGATTAAAGGTCAAGGCCACAGCTTTATTGAAATACAGTAACTCACACTACAGAATTATCTGACAGCCAATAGTCCTTGCAGCAGTAAATAACAAGAGCTCAAGGCAAAACACTACATACACTGGACCCCAAAGAAATGCAGTCCAGCCATAATGTCAAACTCTTAAGTCTATCAATACTGATGAAACTTGTTGTGAGGTATGAAAGATGTAATAACACTTGTATATGGCAATGAAACTACTTTGCAGTGACTCTTCCTTTCCTGTCTTCTTACTTCACACACCAAAAAAAAAACCATTGGTGAAAGTCAGCTTTAACAAAAATTAAAAAATGGGACACCAGAAAAATCAAAAGTATTTGACTGTTCACCATCAAATTCATTAAGAGCACTGAATTCCTAGCAACTTTTCCAAGGTATTCAAGAACCTCTGTCATATTAGATAAGGTATAAATTATTTATTACTCACTTTAATCAATGCAAAAAAAAAACCCTGCATGCACACTGTGTCATTGACACTACCTAAAATTTGTGCATGCACTAATATAACTTGCCGAAAAAAATAACTTTGCTGCTTCCTGATTTCTTACCTAACACACCTGCCTATCTTGAGCCAGCTTCACAAAAGTACTGTAGTAATATTATACAAGGTCAGCATTACACTCCCATACTTCAAGGGTTATAGATCCCTTTTAATATAAATCAAGAAAAGAACTCATTCCTCATATTAAGTTGTTCCATTCCAAGCTCAATATTTAAAATCAAGTCCATCAATACTGTTTGTCTCCTGCCCAAGAGTATCACTCTGGAAGGAAAAAGACCACTTCTAGTCTTTTTTCTAAAACATAACCCCTAATCTAAAATTTTTATTAGTTTTGTAACTAATAAGAATGAATAGGAAGCAGAAAAAAGGTAACTTTAAAAAAAATACTCATTTGAAGTGTTATGTCCTCAGGCAAAAACTCCGGGAAGAGCTGATTTTGCAGGTAATTCATATTAGCTTAAACAAGATACTAAAAAATTTTGTATGTATATGTATAGTGGGTTTTATTTGTCCACATACAGATGAACCAAGTAATATTTCAGTTCAAACAAAGTAAGATGGGCAACCTTTGATCTATAAGGTCCCTTCTAACCCAAGCCATTCTATGATTCTATGAACTTGAAATCCACAAATAGGAAGAACAGACAGTAAACACTCCTCAAAATCTGCAGACGTAGGAGTCACTACAAGTACATACTCTGATTTAACAGGGATCTTCTCACAACCTCATGACTTTATAGGCTCCTACTACACACTGTTGTCTGCTAAAATACATGAGCAAATAAAAGGCTCATCATTCTCAGTCACACATAGGTAATAGACAAACTGTTTTTCTTACCTGTAAAATAGTGACCTGTGTTAATATACATGCACTGTTCTCAGTCACATAGAAAATGTGCATCGCTCTTGCTCTTTTCCAAGAAGATCTACAAACTCCTGCAATGTTATTAGCATTTGAGAAACAAATTACTCATCTGCAACAGCAGCTCCAGCACCGGATTTGCGCGTGCACTTGAGTACCCGTGCTTTTCCCTCCGGATGGCTCTCCGGCTCTTAGGACATACACAGTACATAATTTTTTGTCACTGTATGCTGAAGGCACTGCTGTCACTTGCAGACCTCATTTAAACTCTGTAGCATGTCTACAGACTATTTCACAAGCTGCTGCTGCTACTCACTTCTTCAGGCTAGCTGCTACAGGGTCATAAAGGTCACTGAAGCCAGATCACTCACTAGGATCAATTTTCCCTTCACAAAGATGCACACAAAAAAAGAAGTGGTAAGAAACCCAGGGCAGGCATGCCATCCCCACAGTCTTTGTATCAGCAGCACCTACAAGGTGGTAGGAGTCAATTCCCATGCAGCTGGGGATCCCTGTTTTTGGCTAAGACACTATGCCTTTAAAAGAAACAGCACACTGGAAATGAAAAATTTCTGCTTCAGTATTTTGCTATTCCTGGTAAGGGAAATAACCTTTCAATCTCTTTGCAATTGCTATGAGGCTTAAACAGAGGAAATCCTACTTGGATATCTTTTCAACCAGAATAACCTGCCAAAATATTCAAGGGAAAGAGCTCATGATAGTGTTATATTCTTTTCTGAAAGCTTAATTTAGACAACTACCAGCAGATCCCTTCATGGACACAGCAAAATCTTAAACTCTCTCTATTTGACTGTGCTAGCCTAAGGCATTAAGTTCAATCCACCATGTCGCACCTCAGTAACTCGACACAGACTAGGAAATTCTTACAGTCAGCTTCCCCAAGGGATTTGTTAAGTTTCACATACATTTAGTTGTGCAGTTGGCCTGTTCAAATTGATAAACTTGTTGCTCAGTGCTTGCAGATTTTGTCACTAGGAAAAATAAGTATTGGAGTGGGGGGAAGGGAGGCTACTATGTTTCAGTAATAACTTAAAAAAAATAATAATTACACATGCATTACTGCTTCTATCTTTTCTTGAGAGACATTTATTTTGCAGAAGAGACAGGCTAATACTCTGGTGATGGGCACATTAAAAATGCCACACATAGACAAGATGAATGTCATTAACGCGTGAAAAATGAACAGAGCAGACACAAAAATTCTATTCAATCCTATCAAATATAAAGAAGTAATTCACCACATGAATATCCTGTGTATCTGAACAATACAAATATATAATAATGCAGGTTACTGATAAAGACTTCAGTCTGGAAAAGCACTTAAGCATTCTTACTTTTTAGTAAGTGAGCTGTGCACTGGAATCAATAAAATTATTCTCTGGATTAAAGCACATATGTCTTAATATTTTTTTTGGTTGAAGGCTGTAAGACGCACATGTAATTATTAGATTACTTTAATAATAATGTAACATGTCATAGTGATGTTTATGGTACTACTAAGTAAAAGTAACTTCCATCCAACTGATGCTGGGTATAAAAATTACTAGTCTATGCTATATGCGTCATGAAGCAAACCAGTTCAACCCAGTATCTGCAGTGGCTTTTGTCAGCATTGGCAGAAGACAAATGGAGCAGAAAAGCAGCAGGAAAGACAGGCTGGCTGAAGAAATAAGAAGCATGAGGAGCCTCCTTTCCAGAAGGGTAACTGTATGGACCTACAGCAAGCACAAAGCCCTGTGGTGCTGGCAAGAAAAGCCAGGCATGGTCACAGAATCAAACCAAAGGAAGATATGATGCGTCTTTTTATCAGTCTTCAGAATACACAAATTAAAACTCTCTGTATCCTGCAGAGCTCCTCAATTACTTGTCATTACTATTGTGTGAGATGGAAAGCATTTAGACCTCCGTGTGTAGCACAGATAGCACACCAGACTTCTCTTTCAGCTATAGAGTCATGTATTTTGATGACAACCCAAAAAGAAGCAATTGCTTTCTCCATCTTTCCTCAGATGCCTTTGTTATGAAATACAAAAGGTCTTATTATCAATCCTTGCACCAAAACTGCACAAGGATTTCCAATGATGAGATTAATTTACAAAGTTGATGCATTTCAATACCAATGACAGAGCCATCCAAATGAGTGCCTTAGCTTCCTAGTTCTGCAGGGATTGGTGATCTGCAGTTTGTGTGATATTCTTAATAGTTACAGGCTTCCAAACACTACGTGACTGT
Source organism: Donacobius atricapilla (assembly GCA_013397315.1). NCBI lineage: Eukaryota > Metazoa > Chordata > Aves > Passeriformes > Mimidae > Donacobius > Donacobius atricapilla. The sequence goes on along the minus strand of WBMY01001711.1, from coordinate 5,777 downwards.
CCTTGTGGCTTGTCCAAGCTGAAGATTTCCAGTTTCAGAAATGGGAATCACTGTCTTCAAAGAAATCCAAAGTGTCCCCATAGCCTTTTTTTTAATATATTAAAAAGATCAAGTTTATTTTGCAGCATGTAAACCGAGTTTGTCTAACAGATAAAATAATGCCAACAGAAATACACATTTTCAAAAAGAGGATAAAAAGCACTTAAGTTATAAAGCCTTAATAAAGCTGAGAGAAATATAGATATATATATCAGAGGCCATTCAGGACACAGATCCTCTAAGGTCAAGTGTTTTAGATAAGTTTAAAGACAAGTTTTAAGGCAGAGATTACCTAAGGACTAGGACATGCAAATTGGTATTTAGGTGCAACAAGACATGACTTAATCTTATTTTCAGAGGCAGTTATAATGCCTGGGCCAATAAACAAAATTTCATAAGCACAGGCTAGAATCAGGCCTATCTCAGAAAACAACAAAACCACAAACAACAAATAAAAAAAAAATTAAGAAAAAAAAATCCAACCAGAAAAACAAAACTACACTAAAACCCCAAAATACTGCACTTCCAAGTCCAGGATCTGCGCTTCCTGCTTTTTCTAACTCACAAGTAAGGTGCCTTAGTAAGCAGACCAGGACACAGAAGCTTTCATCACACTGCATGTGACCTGTGAAGAAATAGGAGTTCAGCTGACTCAGCAATTAGAGGTTCACAAGCAATGAAGAGCTGAATTTGGGGCAGCTACACCTTTCTTCATACATGAACTTAATGACTGTCAGCTTGTGAAAGAAGATCTACACTAAAGGGAAATTTCCTCTAGCCAAAGCACAAAAGGGCCAAACAACAGCCAAACAACTTGTCTGTCTTTGGTAACTACACTACTGTATGTACTTCAAAGGTTTCATAGCAACTCAATTACACATTTATTTTTAATTTGGAAAAAGTAATAAAAAAAACCCACCCTTTTTCCCCCCTCCAACTTGCTGTATTTTCAAGATGCAAACCTACAGTACAGTTATAAATTACTGATAAACAAACTTCTAAACATCTTGTAATTCCTTACTTGTACTAATTTAATGTTAAAGGACTGCCTTTATTCTACCTAAAAGAATGAATGTAATGATAACAGCTTTGCAACCTGATATGCAGCTTTCCTCAGAAACATGTATAAAATGTCATTTGCATAGAAATTTTATTTAATTCTTTTTTTCTATGCACACAATGTTCAGCTTGTCTTTCAAACCCTAGGATTGGCGTATCAACTAACCTGAATGACAGTGATAGCTTAGTTAAACATACAGTACACTTGGGAGATTTTCTTCCATAAAAAAACTTAGTAATTTATGCAGTCCATTCTCCTAAGGCAGACATGAGCCACCTTTTTCAGGAAGAATGGAGTCTCCCAACAAAATGCATGCACTGATTGAACAACTCTGTAAAATGTACTTCACACACTTCGAAGATTAAATGAGAGTTCCCACAGTTTAAGAGGTACATACCTAGTTTATCTACTCAGTTGAGCTATCTGTCATTCTTATTTCAAGCCAGTTGTAGTTTACTGCTAAACTGAAGGTTTCTGTACTGCCCTAAAAAGAAATAGTTGGTTTTCCTATTTAAGAATATCACAGTTTTCAGACAACAGCCTGTTTGCTATATTTAGTCACAGCCAGTTCTTCAGCAATTCTTCACATCTTTCAGAATGAGGCAAGCATGAACCAGAAAAATATCACCTGTAATGTTCATAATGATCTATGATCAAGTTCAAGCCTTGATAAACAGGATTTTGAGTAAAGGTAAATTTTGTTTTATCATCATGAAATCCTCAATCATTGGCAGCCAATGAAAAACACAGTAATTAGTCACTATTGAAGTAAAATAATTCCTACTGTATATAACCCTACTATAGTCCTACTATTGTTGTCACTTTACATGGGGCTTTCTTTCTATGAAGCTTTCATCAGTAACTGAACTCTTCACACCATAAGTAAAAACTGCATCTTGGAGTATTTACTTGCAAAACTGGCCCTTCAAAATACAACATTCCTCCTCTTAAACATAATTTTTATCAAGTATCACAAAGGCATAGCTTTCCAAGAAGTGTTATTGGATTTTTTAATATGATCCAAGTTCTGAAGCCAGAAATACAGTTATCTCAAGAATCACAATCACCAGAAAACAAAACAGACAGTAAATTTTCACTCCTCCTAATTTATTCAACACTCTTTACTCCATACACTTTGACTCTAATATCAAACTAAATATTTCTGCATGTGCTATATTAGGTAGCAGAGGACTTCTGAAGAAAGAATCACAGAACAACAAGACAAAGACCACCACTGTATTTGTTGTGATAATCAAACTGGCAATACTACCACTAATGCTTGCAGCATCAATGTTAAGCCATAAGGTAATATTGCCCCAAGGAGGAAGCAGAGAGAAATAAAGCAAAGTTACCTACCTATACTCATTTGGAACAAGTCATAGCATACTGAAGGGTGGAAGCCAGGAACATCAAGCACCCTATTCCTGCAAGCATTTTCTAGATCAACCATCTCTCTAGAAACATCCCCTATATAGCTCACAGCCAGCTCTGGGAGCCAGCAGTTTAGAGTCAAACCCACCTGTGGAATCCATCTGCTTTACAAGAGGTGCTCCTCTACAGTGGCCCTAATAATGACTCAGCTGGGTAATCTTGCTCTGACCAGTTAAGAGCTGATCCTACTGCAGCGCATAGCTAACCTAGCCTTGTGTGTTGTTGTCTTCTCTACTGCTTGTTGCTCAAGAAAAATAGGCACAGGCTTAGCCACTTCCTTTGCCACACTGATATATGATGTACTTTCTGACCCCTGCAGCTGTTTCAAATCTGACTAAAATTAGACCAGACAGCAAATTCTTCAGTGAACTACAGGGTTACTGAACCAGCAGAGCTGCAAGAGAGCAAAAGGAAACCAAAGCCATTTCTATGCACTGACTCCATCCTCCACACAATTGATATATAACCCATAAATTATGTTTACAGTTAAGCCATGAATTGATGCTGACCTCTTCCTGTACTTTTCTTTTGTCCACCTGTAAAATGGGAATAATAGTAATGGACTGTCTCCATCAGGACAATAAAAAAGGGTTTATTACCATCTGTAGCACCATGCTACAGCTCGGGTAGCATAGCGATATATATATAAGAACACAAGTAAACATAGAAACCTACATAGCATAAAGTGGTTTCAAATCTCCAGATGTCCCTCCTAAAAATATGAAGACAAACTAGGAAAATACAGTAATGAAATAACAGAATAGAAGTAGGTGCTATGCAGGAATTTCCTTTTTTTTTTTTTTTTAAAGTGTGCAGAACAGGTGCTGCAAGTATCATTTCCTTCCTGCTGGTTGGCCCACCTGCTGTCTGCCTGATGGTTCTATCTTCACTACCTTAGTATTTATTTTCAATATGCAAAGATAAAGATAATAACATAAATTTTTTTGTATTTTTTTAATCTCAATACAGTCTAGGTATCTCCCCAGATAACTCTATGTATCAAATGCAACTTTGTTATTGTTTCAGATAGTGTTAAAAAGAAAACACAAAACAAAATTCTTCTCTCCGAAATATTCTGTTGTACAGATATGACTTTCTGCAGAGAGTCCATACAGAAAACATTATGTCCCCCTTCCTCTGTTTTGCTTTTCATGCATTGTGATGCTTCTCAAGCTGCCAGATGTGAAAACGGGTGGTGTCTCATTTGCTGCGAGACATGGCATGGATTCATTGAGTAGGTACCCAGTGTAGAAGGGCTGAAATCTGCAGCAATAAAAATCTCATGAGATGCATGCCAAAAATAATAAAATAGTAATAATAACAATAAATTTCAAGGTATAAGATTTCCTGATTTTAAGCCTAAAATGTTTTCAGAGTCTCAATAAAGCTTTTGGCTGAAAGAAAAACACATAGGCACAGGATGCTAGGGCATTTCAAGTAAAACATTGAGTCTCGTTAACTCATAATTAGATTAGAATTAATAGCAATTAATTATAGCATTATAACATTATAGCAATTCTCTCCTATCACATAATTCTCTCTCTCTCCTTCTCTCTCCTTCTTCCATGAGCTTTATAAAACAACACGCTCTATTCACACAGATATTTACAGAATTGGGGAAACTTACACAGAAACCTGCAATTCTGAAAAAAATCTGTAATTCCCTGGTTCTCTTCAGTGCTGCAGTTCTGCTGATACTCAGGTTATTGGAAACCTTGGTTCATCTCTCCCCCAGCTCACCTGGGCACCTATTCAAAGATTTCTGGGTGAGAAAAGTCCAGAGCAGGCAGCATACTTCCAGGAGGGAATGCAAATGCCTTCCCACAGCCTATCTACTTAAATAGCCATGCTTGCTCTCCTTTCAGCTAACGCCGCCACTTCGGGGAAGTGTTCTCATTTTTCTGCTTAGATCACAGACTCTTATGTTGGTTTAATTTATTAAAAAGAAATATAAATATAAAGGAACTCATAATCATCACTAAAACCTAGATGACACCTGCAGCTTGTGGCCCGGACCCGCGTGGTGGTACAGCTGCACTGCAAAAAAGTCTCACTGATGATGGCGACTGGCGGCTCTCCAAGCTCCCAGTCCTCCATGCCTTCAGTGAAAGATATGACTGACATCTGCATTTGTGAAATCCCTGCCACCACACACTCTGAAGGGCAATGTTTGGACCTCTATTCTGTCCTACAAATCCATGTAGGTTTTCACAGCAATGCACCAATGGTTTGATATGAAAGCATTTATATCTGATCATGTGAACTTGAGCTTTCCTTCTCACATATGAGCTGAAGTGCATCTTAAGCCTTCTCTTTTTTTGACAAGAAATCTATTGATCTGCAGTGAATAATTATTCATTAACAATACAAGAAGTAATTAAATTTGAAGTTTTGTGATTCTGAACAGTGAGATCCCTACATTTATAACTCATACATTGCTTAATTCAAACAGTTACTGATTTCACTACTTTTATTTTACGGTTTATTATGTGTACTTTGTTAGTTTAGAAGATACTTCCTTAAGTGTCACTTTTTGCTTTTGCTGTTTTTAACAATTTTCCAACTCTCTCTTAGACTATCCCAAGTGCCAGTGGAAATTATACCATGCCAAAGAATAATGTAAAGGCTACTGTCCAAGCAATAATATATTTGTTATTGCTTAAGAAAAATAAATACTTTCATAAATGCATAAGTTGTGAGAATAATTAGCTTTTGTTATTAATACTACATGAAAAAAATAAACTGAGGTAAGACAAAACAAAAATTAACAACTGAGAATGAAAAAAACCTTAGGATTTTTGCACTGAGTAAATATCTTTCTTACAACTTTCTCCCATCTAGAGTAACGTATTAACTTTTCTATAGCTATGTACTTTTTATATTCCAGTTCCAAATTTTTCAGTCTTTACCTGTGGCTACATGCACTTCAGCACACAACAAAACAGCAGTTTTCTTTATTTTACTATGCTGTTAAACAGGGTATAATTTTATTATTTTAAAGAAAATGCTTCTATAAAGTCCAATAAATCAATGTTTCTTAAAGATAAAAGTTTGCAGAAACATTATTTGCTCTGTTTTTTCTCTTAGCTGGTTTTCTATTTAGCATTAATTTTAAACGTAATGTTATTTCAGTCAACCAATACTTTTAAGCATGCTGAATGGTGTGGAACATTCCTTTATTCTGATGTCATGCAGAAAGCATTTTTCTCAGAAGACATCTTTTGTAGTTGTAACCAAAAGGCAAAAG
>WBMY01001704.1:1003200-1142255 GCA_013397315.1 Donacobius atricapilla | reverse complement strand
TACTTTCAAACCAGCACAGTACCCTAAGTGCTGTCCCTATAACTGTATCCTGGAACTGATAACCCAAATAACCTTGGTGTCTCTACCTATAGCAGCTTAAACCAAAGATGGCAGTTTTATCAGCTAAAGTTAAGTAACAAATATCATCACATTGAAAAGTCTAAGATAAGATAATATGGTGTCACTTAATTTGAAATACGATGTAGTAGATATTTTGTTGTATGTGTGCAATAGACAGGCATAATACTCCAGTGTTGCTGTAGCACAGCTGTAAGACAGAACCACAGTATAGACGCTTACCTATTTAGTTAAAACAAAATCCACACTGCAGCAGCACATAATGAGCACTAGCCTTATCTGCAGCAAACTGGAATCCAGCTAACACAGAAATAGTCACTGAAATTGCACCAGATTTGGACAGTGTTCTCAACTACAGTGTCAAGCTGCCTGAGTGGAGCCATGCCATGACAGCTGCACTGAGGCCACTGTAGGTGAGGGACAGACCCAGGGGCTGCTCAAGCAATGTAGCCAAAAGACTAAAAGCTGCATCTGTGGCTAAATCCAAATTTTGTATTTTCGTATACATATTACTCTGTCTCCATTCCTCTGGCCTTATTGTATGATTTACATTAACCTCTAAGAAGTGTGAGAACTACAGTGCCCAAAGGTTTTGGTTAGGAGGCTGCTAGGTATGGTCTCTACCGCTCTAACAGCGTTGCCTGGACTGCAAAAGCATAATTGAATTTTTTTGAGATGGAGGAAGAGACAGATATCTGTAATTAGTAAATAATATCAATTCAGCTGGGTGAAGGGGTGCTTTCTTCCATCATTTCAACTCATTCTTGTAGGCTTTAAGACAGATGAAAGATGAATGTGACAGAACAGAAGAATCTTACAGCAAGCAAGCAACGTTGTTAACATAAACAGGAGCTCTGCTCTGGAATACAAAGATCTACCATTATTTTCAAAGTTACTTGAGAAGCTACATACGCTTCAATGCACCACAAACAGCTTAAATTATTCATGGGAGGGACAAAATAGCTCAAAACTGGAGGGGTGCCTTCGTTTACACCTAGAAGTCATTTTCCATCCAACATAAACACACACCTAGTCAGCTTTTTGTAGCAATCTTAATAAAACTTGCTTCCATTTTTAATCATTGATTAAGCAGACACCAAAAGCTGTTTGCCCAGTTTTCTGCAGATGCAAAGAGAAGAGGACAAACACTTTGCTATGTAAAAGGCAAGACATCACTGGTATTACTGAAGTAAGCATCTGCCGGGCATGAACCAGGACTTTCAGGAACAGGCTGTGTTCATCATCTCACAACCCAGTACGGATCATATAGCAGTCAATATACTATCAAAGATTCTAAAACAAATAAACGTATACCTTACCTTCAGAAGATTTTCTTCTGGTTTCATTATCACCTACAACAGAGCCAACGTTTCAGGAGCAGGCAAGGATGACTAATTCACACATACATGTCATGTTCCGCATACTGTTGTAACCTGCCTGTCTTAACTGCAAGCACTTCCTTGAGAATGAAGCTAATGTTATTATTTAGTACTAATATTATTAAATCTCTTGGCAGAGGCTTGCACAATCTGCTCTTATTTCAGTCACTCAACAAAGGCTTGTAAAAAAGATGCAAGAGGAAGTAATTTACCCATTCACAGATTAAAACTGGAAGTGCCAACTAAAAGTATTTTGACATTTGCCAGGCAGGAAAGTTTGGTAGGGCATCAGAGAGCCCCTGACTGTACACAGGTTCTTAAGCACAGGGAAAGACACATGTCCCAGCCTACCGCCTTTTTGGAGACCACCCACACTACCACTAACAAATTTTGCTGACCAGTTCTAGAGAAAAGGGCGTTGTTAATATCAAGATGCACTTTCCCCTAGGTTGGTTCATCTCTCCCATAAGGAGTAAGAAAGGCTTCTGATTATTTTCCAAAGGACACTGAGACATAATAAAGGTGAGATTCAGGTGGCCAAGGACAGATGTGAGCTAGCATTTCTCTGAAGTGGATCTATGATACCCACGCTCAGTTGCAGACCTACCGCAGCCCTCTGGGTGACTAGAGAGGAATCACTTAGTATGGTATTCATCTTATCCAAATTTAGACTCCTGCAGTATAAACATCTACATAGAAGCAAGTCACCCTGTGCTCTTTTTGTAGTCAACAGAGAGAAATAGATACTTCAAGGGTGCAATTAATCTCATCCTGAAGAAGACATCTTCCAGATGATTTATGCCTTAAAAGTACCTGGTTTTCCCTGGCTATAAAGGGAGTCTGAGGTGATTTTTGCCATATGGACACCTCAGACATGAACAAATAATATATCTAGCAGAGCCATAAAGCCATTGATATTTCACACAGCCTGCAGTTAGTATAAATGTTTGGTCAATAATAACTTGAGCTGAACTCAGACAGTTGACCTAGAGGTGAATGGCTCTGTATTCCATTACTATGTCTCTGAATCATCCAGTGTCTCTTTTCTTTTTAAGTAAAGTCTCTCCCTGGGTTTTAGATGTCACTTAATGGAATGTGGATATTAAATGTATGTAAATCCATAACATTTTTGGATAGAGCTGCATTCCACTATGTCCCATTATAAACACAACCCCATCCTCCTCTTTGGAGCTGTCAATCTGTCAGGCAGAGGAGCCTGACTCCCAAGGCAATTCCTTGTACTTTCAACGGACTGCTGTTGCCAAAATGGAAATTCCCAATGAAAATAGTTCTTGTGTGGAGACTATCAGAGAGACCCTCTTAAGCCATGTTTTTTATATCCTGAGATGAGATGAATTCCTTTTTCAAAAGAAGGCCAGCTTGTTTTTTTCCCCAGGTTGTTAATTTCCATTTTATTCCTATTCCCATTCACAGAATTCTCATTTTGTTTCATGGAAGTATCTTCTATCATCTTCACCTTTGTTTTGCATTTTTTTTCTGCACAGTTTTTATACTCTTCAATGTAATTTCCACTTTAGTTATAAAATATTACCAGGTTTTTTTATGAAAGAATTCTTGTTGCACTTTTGCCCTCCACCTAGCAGTAAACTACCAGGGAACAATATCATTTTTATTAATTTCTGTTTAAAGAGGTTAATGCACCTGTATCTTCACTTAATCTTCAAATGCCAGGGAACCAGGCACAATTACTTCCCAGGTATCACTTAGTGGAATGTGGATTAAAAACTCTGTTAAATTCACAGTACCTGTGTGTGTACCTCCACACTTTAAACATAATTTTACTGCAATACACAACCTGCATTTGTGTAGCATGATCAAGATAACCATTTTCACCAGTATCTGACAAACAGAACCAGAATTCCATCTGGTCAGATTCTGAATTCTTTTTCAGTAACCCACTTCAGATGAAGGATTTTGCCATATTCAAGACACTTCTCAAGCCCAATTTTTTTAAAGGAGTTCCACAGCAGACTTACCTTTCTGAAGCCTTCTCTGCACTTCCACTGAGAAGATTGTGTAGCCTAGACTGTGCATAGAACACAGTGTCTCTCTTCCTCTTGAGGACCAGATGTTATCTGAAACATTACCCAAAGAAATAATATAATCTCCTGTTTGTACTGTAAATTCCTGTATAAATTGTAGGCAAAATGATGTTATCAGTGACAGCAATTCTTCAAATGCTGCTTATCCCCATCTTCAGGCTTTTCAGCAATTGCCTGAATTAGAAAGAAACCAGTATCTCAAGCAGGTAACTTCTGCAAACCAGAGGGCTACAACTGAAAAATGGTGCTTTGAGGATGTCCATCTCCAGACACCTCTCTGAAGTGCAGAATTTTCCTCAAGAATTTCTTCTGATTAGAAATTATCTTCTATGTACCTGATGTTATATAAGAACTGTGCCTTCCTGGTGAAAATGCACCTCTAGGTCTGTTCTTAACAAACAGACTAATTCTTAGATTCTCTCCGCTTGTTTCCTTCAGAGATACAGACACTTCCAGTACTACAGCAAGTTTGAAATCTTCTCTCCATTTTTCTGATGCAGTAGTGACATTCATGTCATGCAAATCTTGGGGACTAGAACAAGAATTATTTTTCCTTGCATTTGTATTTTAAGCATGTGAAAGTTTCAAGACAAGTTACTACAGGCACACCCAAATCCTCCTGCTGGACCAAACCTGTCCAAGCTGGGGTACTGACCCTTGCCCATCCTGCTGTGGGACTTGGTGGAGTGAACTTCTCACCCACCTCTGACACTCTGGCTCCCCTTCTGGGGAATGATGTGGACCAATTGACTGGTCCATGCTGTGTATCATCAGGATGTGGGAGTAGAAGTAACATCTGTGTAGCTCAGCCCATAAACACAGCCTTTGTACATGCAGTAGGATGGCTGCTGTCTCTTTGACATGGTAACCCAGGACATCAATTTGTCTTGGCTCTACGCTCCCAGAACCAATTGTTTGCTTCAATTTACAGGCATTTAGAGTTTCTGTAGTTAAATCCAAATGCAAAGGACAATTATTCAGGTTATTATATTCACCACATAGCCATAAAAAATGCAAGAAAAATATATATCTACATCTTTTTGAGACATAAATGACATTTTTGAGACTGGGTAACTGCTCAACATTGATCTTGGATACAAATGGAAAAATTAGCCAACTTTCTTTCCCTGTTACACATGCCCAAAACACAATATGCCTGTCAGATCATTTATTTTAGTAGTGTACTATAAATCCTAGAGTACGCTAATAAAGAAATATGAAGAATAATAGGGTACGTGGGCCACATCCTCACTGCTTTCAGCTGAGATGTGCTAGTTTATCTCAGTGCAGGAGGTTCAAAAATACTTCACTTCCATTAGCTTGCAAACCAGTACTTCCTTATGGAAACATTCCCTATCTCATATAGTTACATACGATCTGGGTGTAACCCATTTCCTACTTGCCCCTGAGCACTTCTGGAATGTGATAACATAACAATTGACTATATTATCACCTTTTATTTCCCACCATTTTGTTATTCCCTTGCGGTTGCTCAGTAGAGGAACCAGAAACTGTACATGTGAAAAAGTTTGAACACTTTTCTACCTTCCATTTTTCCCTGCATTCCTCCCTCCAATTTTCCTCCCTGATTTCTTTCCTTCCAGATACTCATCCAGGAAGAGAAATATGATTTTTATCAAAGAAAATCTGTTACTGTACTGAGCTTTGAAGATCTACTAATGTGAACATTACTTAAGTACATACATGGGGGTACATATGTATAAGTATAGGGGCATAAACACAACTGTTCATGCCTAAGAGTGACCAAGGAAATTTTTGCATTTTGCTTTTACAAATAACTACAATCACATAAATTTTTGAATGGCCTGCTTTTTTTTCTACTCTTATCTCCCCAGTCAAAAACACATCTGTGGACTTCAATAGAGATGCTTATCTGGATCAAAGTTATTCAGCATATATGTTCGTTATTACAAGGGAATGTTTGCAAGAAACACAAAAGGAGTCTTAATTGCACTGAAACTTCCCATACTTATTCTCCAAAAATCTAGTCACTAGATTTCCTCACATGGAACAGAGAAATAATACAAAGTGTACTTTGGATTTTTTTTTTTTAAAGATTTCTTCAAATTTTATATCTTTCCCTCATAACAGAACATGTGCTAATCCTGAATTGCCACATAATGGGGCAGACATCTTCTACTGCTGAATGCAGCTTTTCCTTGTCAGATTTGTCAGAGACATATACAAAGGATATAAAAAGAGATCATGATCTAGGAAAAGTGTAACATAAATTCACTCTGGAGACAGCACTTCTGTTCATATTTCAGTTTTGCTCTTCTTTTCTCAGAGCAGTTTGCAAGAGGTGAAATGTTTTTATAGGCACTCAGAATGAATAATATCTATCTTGATGTTGACAATGGAGAATGAAGATTGAATGGGCAGAAGTTTACAAGCTAAGCTTGCAATTAAATTTTTTAAAATTTGGAATAAGGAATGAGAAATTAAAATACGCTACGCAGGTAAGGAGTCTAGCCACAGTAGTCTTTTATGATGGACAAGAGGAGTGTCACTGCTTTAAGTGTCCAGTAATTGCTTTATTGGACATTTGTATTTCCAGAAGACAATTTCTGACTTGCACTGTGTATGAGCTGGGGCATTGTGTTAAATCCTATGACATGCAACTACTGACTTCTAAAAGGTTTCCCAAATTTATTTATTTATTTCAACTGTGATTTTTCTGTAAGTGTGCACTTCTAAATAAAGACTTGATTAAATCAATTCAAAATATGGTAAGACCTCCAAAAGAGATTAGAGAGTAAATTAAGCACTCTTGAAATTTGCCAATTCTCATTATGAATCACTTTAGGAAAATAAAATTTAAACCCATCCAAATTTCACAGATTCAAAATGTCTGAAATTAATTTAAATATCTTAGATATTTCTGAGATTTAATTAGAAACTCCAAATCTTTAATGTTTCACATGTCTTTGTGATTAAGTTATAGGTACTATGTCATAGTTTCATTTTGATTTACTAAACACCAGTTGACATCATTGACAGACAGAAAAGCAGGAAGGCAATGAATTTATAAATTTATGAATGGATAATGATGCAATGTGGAGAAAGATGGACTTTTACTCAGCAGTTTGGGTATGGCACCTTCCCGAATGGATATCTGGGTTAAAAAAAAAAAAAAAAAACAACCAAAAAACAAACCCTCCCCCCAAAAATCCACCCCCAAAGGAAAACAAAAAACCCTAAACAAACAAAAACCACAAACAAACAAAAAACTTTATTTCCCTGATTCTGGTAACTAATGTCACATGTTTTTTTTTCCTTAATATTCTTGGAAATTTGATGCCTGAAAAAGGGAAATCTGAATATGCATTACTTTACACCAAACAGCATTCGCCAAATGCTCCAAATAGTCACAAAGATGAATATATAGCCTTATTAAAAGACTGATGCCAAATCTTCCTCAGTCTTACAGGCCATACCTTCTGCTATTCCTGTTGAACTCTTCCACATTCTTTTCAATTTGCCCAAGACATTCCCAAAATGTCATTGCTCCAGTTTACATTGTCTTGGCTGCTAGGATAGATTCCAAGTACCCACCAAAGCCTCACTGGGCAGAAAGGCTGCATCTTGCATCTTCCTCACAGCAGCCTGATAGTTCTTCCCAGAATATGATTTTCTGTTTCTGCATCACCTTCACATTTCTGACTCACTCCCCATGACATCCCTTCTCCTTTTCTACTGTATGGCTCCATGTCCCTTTACGTTTCATCTCACTGATTTTGGATCACCCATCTAATTCATTAAGGCCACTTTAAATTCTAAGCACAAATTCCAAACTGCTTATAATGTCTTCATGTATCAAGTTGTTTTTTAAACTGAAAGCCAAGATTTTAACAAGAGATGCTCTCCACCTCCCACTCCTCTAAGACTACACTTGGAACCACACCTAACCAGCAAACTACTTATGCCTTTGAAAACCTCTGAAGTTTTTGAAAAGAACATTTCAAACAGCTGTTCAATCAGTCTAGGCTGACAACTCTAGGTTTATTTCCTCAGCTTTGCAGGAGACCTGTGTAGGATAAGTCTATCTAAATCAAAGAGACATTCCATATACTGCTTTTCTCTTATACTCTAAATCAAATTCTCTCAGAGAAGGAATTAAGACTGATTTCACACAGTGTATTTTTTGCATGCTTAGGTGGGCTATTTTGACTCTCTATGATCCTCCTGCAACCTCTTTATTGTTTATTTAAGAAGTTAATTAAGAGCATTTCCAGGAGCTCCTGTAAGGGATTGATTACAGCTTCCCGATTTTTTCACAAGAATCATATTTGCATCTTTTCATGTTACTGTGAAGACTTGCTAATGGTTCAGAGATTACACAGGATTGTTAATCAGGTCTTGACAGTCTGAATATATCTACCTACTCTTTAGCACGTTCTTTTCCTTTATTTTACCTGAGTTCCTGTCTTCTCAATAAAGTTAGGTAGAACCAAACATTAAATATTTCAGACTTCTTTACACCATGTCTGTCTTGCTCTCCTTTCCTGTTACATAGGATCTGTGCTGTTCTGTTATTATTTGAACAGAAACACCTAGGAAATATTACCCTGTAAATACTCAGGAGAAGTCTTTAGCAAACATTTCACCTGTGGTACAGCAGCAACAGCAGAGGCAGAATGCGGCCTTCAGCTGAGGCACCATCAGATCTGTGAGGCTGTTTTGAACTGAGTCATTTCTGAACCTGCCAGTGAGTGATTTGCTACCAGATCAAGGAAGAGCAGCTCAGCATTTGACAGCACTCCTTAGTTGATCCTTCAGAATGATTTCTCCAGGGATTGTAGAGTTTTGAAGAACACTGAAAAGGGATTTTTCATTTTAGTCTCTACTATTTATTGCAAGAGATAAGGGGAGACACAACAGTGCTGAAGAGAACCTCAGTGACATGTGCGTCCTGTTCCCAAGGCCTACATCAAAACATCAGCTGTTTAACCAGGACTTTTAAATATTGACAATTAGTAGGAATCTTTAGCTGTTGTAATTCCCTTTTTTTCCCACACATCATTCATCTCGTTTTTTGTTTCCTTCTATATTTCACAGGCCTAATCAAATCATCAAAGGAAAGGAAGGTGACTCATTTCTACTGCGGAAAGAACGAGCCCGTATCCACCTTGTTTAGGGGAGTCTGCATGTCCCTACAGTTCTGTGTCCATGCTAGGATAGAGACGCTCCCCACATCCCTGGGCACCCTGCTGTATCCCACCCTCTCTCAGCAGGCAGGCATCCCCACATACATAGACCCGGAGCATCTCCCAAGGTTTACTTTGCCGACCGCCTCCACATCTGCCCCAGGCCCTCCCTCATTCCCGCTGGCAAGCCCTGCCAAACACTGCCTGGAAAAGGGATCTCCTTCGCCCCTACACAGATCAGGCATGGTGCTTGGGGCTGGCACGTGGCATCCCCACAGGACCATGTCCTGCCAGCAAGCAGCTGTGCCAAGGCCCATTGCCAGTTGTGGGAAGGCACATCACCTTTTTCAGAGGAGAAATAAAGTACTTTTGGCAGCAGGTTCCCCCGTGGCGACTGGCCCCATGTCCCTCCTGCGTAGCGGGCAGATGGTGGTCGTGCAGGCACCCAGCCAGCACCACAAGGCCCCCATGGCCCCAGCCCCACATGCCCCGCTCAGCTGCTGTCACCACTTCTCAGACTGGGAGTCATTTTTCAGGTACTGCTAACATGGGTGAAGCAAATGCACCAAAGGGCAAACTGTGTTTTTCAGCATTAGTAGCTACAAAACCAGAAGCTCCTGAAGTGTGGGAGGTGGGTGGATCTGACTCGCTGCCTGGTGAAGCACTGGCAGAACTAAGCAGGAACACTGACAGTGTCATGGCTTTCTGCACAGATAAATGGTGCAACAGAGACATACTAGGAGAAAGAGGAAAAGGATTTTGGGTTTTCTTTAAGTGTAGATGACCTTAACAATAATTTTTCCTACAAATCTGCAGAGTTCAAACACCCTAAACTGTAACCTTGTGCTAAAATGTGAGAAGAAGCTGCTTTGCTAGCTCTTAACATAGCTCGGCACCTGCGCCGTCACTGCTGCTGCTGCTAAGGCCTGGGCAGGCCTAGCACTTACCCAGTGCTGAGGTCTGGCATGGGAAAAGGATGCTTGGATAGTGCTATTTCATGCATGAGGGGGTACTCAAAAGAAGATAAAAGTGGGCATGTATGTCTCTACCCACTTACAGTCTAAAGCCAAAATAAAGACAGTGAGGCAAAGACCACCTTGAAGGCTGCTCCATCCCCACAGCAACATCAGTGTTATGCTGGAGTCCTGATGGCCAGGTTGCCAGCCCAAGAAAACAGCTTGTCTCTTTTGGCCCTTATGTTAGCAGAAAAGTGAGCACTACACGATATGGCCTCATCTTGTGGGACTGATCACAGGTAACCTCTCAAGCAGACAGGGACCCTGCTGGAGAAGTGTCTTTGTCTTGCTCATGGCATATCTGGTGGGATGGAGCAAAGCCATCACTACTGCCTGGGCATGTGGGAACAGAGCTCCCCACTGCAAGGTCTGAACATGAGCTGGAGCAGGTCAGGGGTGAGCAGCAAGCAGAGGAGATAAGGGCATGACAAGACTGGCAGATTTGGATCATCTGGGCTACCGGGTTTAAGGGCATGTGCAGAGGTTGGAGCTACAGTTGGAGCTATTGTTCTAGAGTTGTTTAGAAAAGGTCTGTTTTGGGACTTCTGGAAACTAAATAAAAAGTCAAAAAAGCATCTCTTTTTCATTTTAAGTTATTGAACACAATTGTGCTTGGAGACAGTTATTCTGGAAATGAAAAAGAGTTTTTAGGAGCCATACCACCAGTTCTGAGAGCCTGACCTAGAGCAAGGCAGCCACAGAAAGAGGCAAGGTGTTTTCCTGGGGCTCTTGCATTGACTCAGATGTGGTTTTTCCAGTGATATGAGCAAAGGCTTCCGTAACACTGTTCAGGCATTACCCTGAATACCCCTTGTCAAAATGTGGCCACACTGGTCATCAGTACTCAGGATCACATAAAATAATGCCATAAAAGGGAGCTTTGCTTTTTTACACACATTCATTACACCGTTTTTAGCATCTAAAATATGGATACAAAAATCACCATTTTTTCCTTAGTCAACTTGTGGTCTAGGGTTTCCTAAAACTTGTCCATAACGGTTTTATTTTTACCTGAAGTAGTGCTAGTTTCATTTAATCTAATTATAGTGTAGATAGGCTAACAGAGTTTTGATAATGTAAATCCTCTTGGAAAAGGACTAATTTTAAAATTCCAGAAGACTGTTGACACGTTATGATCATGAATTAGCTCAGTTTGTTAGAGAATGGCATTAATAATGCCAAGGTCATGGACTTGATCCCTGTACAGCCCATTCTCTGAAGAGGGGATCCTTCCAACTGAGACTATTCTGTGATTTTCTTTCAAGGCAGTAGTACAAAGCAAGATGCATTAGCTAAGTGTAACCTTAGGTTTAGACTCACTCCTCAAGCCTTCAAGAGACGTGAATCAGTGAGTTCTCTTTTCTAACTGTGAAAAATGGTTTTC
Organism: Donacobius atricapilla; assembly: GCA_013397315.1. Taxonomy (NCBI): domain Eukaryota; kingdom Metazoa; phylum Chordata; class Aves; order Passeriformes; family Mimidae; genus Donacobius; species Donacobius atricapilla. Next base: position 1,131,167 of record WBMY01001704.1, on the reverse strand, counting down.
ACAGATCATTGGGTTTACAGTAAAGATTTAAGCTGCACGGCAGACGGACGCGATATTTGACCTCCTTTATTCCCTTCTAAATTTGGCTGGACTCTGTTAGGGCACTGCATGTGTATTGGTGTTGCCTGTGAGACCCTGATACCATTCCCAGAGGGGCTCTTGCTTGGCATGTCAAACAAGATAATGTGATTACATATTTCTTTGACTGAATGAAGGTGGTTTTCTAGTCAAAGGGGAAGAAAGTTGTAGATTTTCAAAGTCAAGGCCCCGTGTCCTATATTCCATCTCCTGTGTAAATTAACTGGTAACCTCAGGGTATATTTATGAAAAAATATATAGATTATTACTTATTGCTCTTAAAATACCCCTGAAAGCATTTTGAAACTTCATAGCTGATAAGTAAGACTCATCTTTTCTGCTGAGGCATATCAGATGCCTTTTCTATATATACACATTCATTCTACAGTAAGATAGAAGCGAAAATCTATTTGTAATTCAAAGAATATCCTATGTTCCCTCATGTGGCTACCGAATCTCTTCTAAACTGTTTTTTTTTTGGTTACTTGGCAAAACCAAAAGAGAGGTTATTTTAAACTGAGTTGCTTTGGTGGAAATTGATGGTTTAGATCTGGCAAAATAAAACATCCACAAAACCAGATCTGAGTCTCCTGAACAAAATCTTGCTTTACAGGTATGTGCAAATTCATTCATCCCAGCAATCTGGAAGATGAAAGACTATTTTCTAGTAACCCTGGGATGCAAGGCACTGCACCAAATAAATTATTTCAAGTATAAAAATATCATGAAGACTCTCAAAAGCCACTTAAATATAAATATTTTTTCTAAACTCTGTATGTTCACTGAACAATTTTGTGTGTCCATGAATAAGTCACAAAGAAGGAACAAAAAGATTATTCCTGCTCATAAAGCTTGAAGTGTGCAATCAGGAAACAGACCACACCATTAAGCCGGCCAGCCATGTGGCACAAGCAGTAATCAACCCATAGTGAATATTCAGAGAAGCCATTTTTCCATTAGTCCACAGGCCAAAAAAACAATGCTACTATCTAAAGATTAGGAAAAGTTAGTCACTTTGCAGACAATTTATAAACATGAAAAAAGAGCATGATGTCTAAATTTATCAACTAAATTGTTACCTTCAAAGAATGTCACCTAGCCATTTGTTCAGCCTGACACACCTTTGAAGCACAGACTATTGGTACGGTGCCCCTTCCCAGGTCTGAGGACACCTGAGACCACAAAATAGCCACTGTTCTGTCTGTCTGAAAGTGGCGGGATCTGTTACTGCTCAGAGTCCTCTTGGATTCCTGCCTCACTAAAGAAGCTTGAAACCAAACAATGCACTTTAGATTTGGAGAACTTGATCCTCGAGCACATGGTGCAGTGCTGAACGCACCCATGCAGCAGCCCCTGTCAATACCTGCCCCCCTTCACACAGCCAATAATGCTCCTCTGGCTTAAGAATGCTTGTGTGAGTTTTACAAAGTGACTGGAGATCACTGGATGGAAGAGGCTGTCCAAATATAATGGACTGTCTTTCAAATTGTTACTTGTGGGTGTCATAACAATGCTGAATTCATAACTACAGGAATAAATTTTTACCTGCAAATCCTGGAATACAAGAGAATCAGTTTAATTTAAATGAAGGTGGGTGGCTGATGCTTAACTGGTGTATCAATAGAGTAAATTCTGTTTAATGGAGATGTATGTGACATTTCATCATTTATAAATATTAAAATATAGGTGAAGTTTTAAACTTCAGTGTTTAAAAAGGGATTTCACTAATTAAAGGTTTAAATCTGTGAATATAATTTTCATTTAAAAGCTATTTTTATGTTGAATTTAGATACATTGAAAGATTTGGTTTGTTTTTAATAAAACATCCTTTTTGATCAGAAATTCCTGGAGAATTTAAGATGATTGTCTGTTTACTTGGATGTCAGATGTAGGGCTGAGTCTTCTAAACACTTAGGCATGTGCTTAACTCGACATCAGCAAGACCACCCTTGTGCATAAAACTAACCATGTGCAAAGATATTTGTAGGACTGGCATCTTACAGTCTCTTGTGAACTCCAGTCTTATCCTTGGGAAAGGTTTTCAGTTCAAACAGAAAAAAGGAGCTGGAGGTGGAGAGCACTGAAGTGAAAGACCAGCATAATGTTACTCTTGCATAATTTGAAGTGAACACCAATAACAGAATATTTTCTATTTTCTTCTCTTTATGTCTTCAAGGTAGGTATCAACTGTAATTCTGAGGGCTGCTTTGGGATCATCTCATGACCTTGGCCCATTGGCATGGATTTTGGTACTGATCTGAAGCCACTGAGGATTTGAGTCATCTTTCCAAACTAGCTAAAGCAGGATTCCCACTGAATTAACAGCATTGGAAGAACAGATAGCCAAATCAGGAAAAAGAAATTATATCCACACATCCCAGATTAAAGGCTTGTGGCCACTTCTAGGAAGTTAAATAAGGAACAGAGCTGTGATGTGCCATGTTGAATGCTCAGTAGCTCTCACAAATTGAAATCTACCTTGGAGAGAATGGACTGGGAGGGGTTTTAAGAACTTTTCCCTAAAGGGTGGCACCTTGAAAATTTGTTCATTACAGGCTTATTGCTGATCTGAGAGCTCTTAACCACTCTGAAGTGAAATGGCTCTTAGTCATTTCATGTACTTCCCCCATGGAAGGGTTTCTTAACACAATAATTGCAAATTCAGTAATTTCCCCTTTATCACTTCTTTTTTAGTCAGGGCCCTCCAGAGCTTCACAGGTCTGTTGGCATGTTCCTATTCTCCCCAGTTGTTCTGTCAAAGATGTCAGCTTTTGGACAGCTTCATTTCTCTTCTGAACACTCCATGTCCTCCCGGCTGTTCCCTGCACACACACAGAGGCTTCCTAATCTTGGCGCCTCAGGAAGTGAGATCCTCCTGCTCAGCACAGAAAGCTACCTCCCATCACCTCCACTACATGCAAGATAAACCTAACAACTTGCACAGCTACTCCTCATCTATATTTAGATGTACAGTGTCATCTCAGTTTTTTCTAAAACCTGGATTTCAATTTTACAGCAGTACTTGTATCATCATCAAACGGAAGAATGATAATCACAAAGTGAAGCCAAATGCATTCATTCATACACATATGCATGGAGAAGACATAGAGAGTAATTTTTCAGGCAAATTATTTCAATTCTCTTTACTTGCTCTGAAATTCCAGATTTTTCTGAAAATGTACACTGTCACTGGTCAAAGGTCAAAGTCCTGGCTGTGGCAAGGAAGGAGCATCTCTTTGCACTGTTCAGAGTGTGCAGAGCACACGTGTACCAGCAAACCGGCTTCCCATTCTATCCTCAGTTTTACCCTTTCATATGCAATTTCTTGCACCGAAACCCACAATACATTCATAAATAGTGGCCACACCTGAGTGACCTCAGCTTTTCAAAGCAATGATCTCCTGTTCCCTTCTCTCCTGTTCTTGGTCTACTAAGCCTAAATTCCAGCAGGTACCATCTGTACAATTTTTCCCAGGATGCTTATGAGTTCTATCTGTTATGATTAACGTGTTACACCACTGGACTTCTCAGGGTACAGGAATTTGCTACATGAAGGCAGAATGATTATCAGAATACCATTTACCAAGTCATAACTTCATTTAGGGTATATATGGGAGAGTCCTATCATATCATTCCCAGTGAGAGATAACAGAGCGCTACTACACCTTGCACTTGCACAAGCCACATTTTAAACAGAGAAAGTTACCTCTCACTTTTTTTCCAGAAAAAGAGACAAGACAAGCAGGTCTTGAGGCAGTATTAAAGGAAAAACACGAGACTTGGAAAACCTCTGTGGTTCACAAAGACAGAAGAGATGAAGCAGAAAAATACTATAAAACCTTTCAGTAAAACAGTGACCATGATATGGAAAAAAATTTTGGAAAACTTTGACCAAAATCCTAAGTGAAAAAATGCTGAAAGTGACAAAGAAACTGAGACTGAATATATATAGTCTTTTTTTTTTTTTTTTTCCACCTAGCTATAAATATTTGATACTCGAGCTTGATGGTGATTTCCAGAACTATGAAAAACCTGCATGTTTGTTTATTTCAGCTATGGTATACCTCTGGATAGATGATCAGTTACCCAATTGATCATCTGCTTTGGGAAAGAACATCTTTATTTAGGCTATTGTGATAAATCATTTACCTGTAGAAAAATAATTAATGATTGACAGTAGATAGTAGATTCATTTGAATCTGTTTTCCAATGACATTTCCAAATGGGTTTGCAGATGCACTGGATTTTGCTATCTAATAATCTTGTGTTTCTTGGGACTAGGTTACATTTGAGCGTATTAGTTTCTTAGGAGTTAGGTAAGAAAGCCTTCCTCATAACTTAGACATGGCTTAAAATACAAAATGGAATACTAAATAAGAATTTTGCTATAACAATAATGTATAAAATCTAGTTTCTTGTATTTGCAATTGTCAAACACCACTGTTAGCAGCAAAATTAAGAATTTGACCTCTATTACAATGTTTGGTTTATGCTGAGTTGAAATAATTTATTTCAGACACCTGGAATCTGTAGGTAGCAATTTGTAAGCCTTATGAGTCACTGTTGATATTTTGATAGTGTGTGGGTTTTGTTGGTTTATTCTCTCTGTTCCCTTTGCCACATACAGTGTAATTTTTGTTCAGTTTTCAGAAGAGTAAATCCTTGGAAATTAAATACTTTTGATTTTTCAGCGCCGCTTAAAGAATACAGCAGTTAATGTCATTTCAAAACCACCAGAAAATGAAGTTCAAAATAAATATAAAGACTATTCATACTAGAGAAGGCAGTATTAGCCCAGTCCCAAAGGAATGTCCCTCCTTCAAGCTTCACAGATCTAGATCCAAACTGGAAACCACGCCAGCTGAATTTGTGAGGCAAGAACTGCATAGAGGTAATGAGAGTCACCACATGACAGAAAAGAAACAGCTTAGAAAACTGCAGAACTGGTGCATTAACACAGTCCTCAGCTGTACATCCCAATTTCCATGTGATGTCTACTAGAAATGTTGCAGTACAGCTAAGCTGACTTATCCTCACTGAAGATCTCTTGCTTTAGAGCTTTGGGCTACCCTCGTGACTTACAGCTACGTGCTTATACATATAAGAGGATTTGTTCTACACAAGTTATTGACTGACATTTTCATTAACATAACAAAGAAAGGTATGTTGATGTATTGGATGTAACTTCTAAAATGGTTTACTGGATGGTTACTGGAATTCCTGGGGATTTTTGTGCTTCTTCTCTGTTCTACTTAACAGTTGCTATTCTTGCAGAGGAAAAGAGCTCAGTCTTGCCATAACATTGCCTTCCTTAGCACAGGAGTCAGCAAGGAGACTTTGGACTCCTACAGAACCTCTTGCCAGAATTGCTGTATACAGTAATCCTTCTCAAGAACTGTTTTCTTACATCTGAAGGTGAATCACACTGCTCCTGTCCTGACTGTTCAGATTAGCTTGGCACACTAATATTTGAGTGGGAGTCTCATGGGTATAAATGTTCAGGAAAATTCACTTGAGTAACTGGAGGACAAGTTGTACTACAGAGATGTACAGATGCACATTGGGCTTCTAAATCTGAGAAATGTGAACAACTCATGTCCTAAACGCTACTTCCGAAAAGGAAGACAAGATTTTTCAGGTTGCCTTTTCACTTTCTGTCAAAAGGAAAAGCCTCTTCTTAGCAGCTGCATCCCTGACAGAGGACCTGGAAAACCTCAAAGAAACATCTCTGCCTACATGAGCCTGACAGAAAGGTAGAAGATACTGCTGCCACCACTGGGACAGCATGCTTCCTTCTCCACACTGATGGTGTCCAAACAAATTTGGGGCATTGGTAGCCTGGAGATGGCACATATGATGAGGATCCTCTTTACTTTCAGATGTATCTAAGAGGGAACTTCTGAGAAGAACACCAATGACCAAAATGACAAAGATTATTTTATTCGCTACAAAGTGTTTACTGTCCCTCCAAATCAAGTGCAAATCAGATCATTCAGACATTCTCACTGGGCCATCCAAAGATATTTAGACGCACTGATCACAGCAGTTGGTCATCAGGTGGTGCATTTGAGCTATTATCTCCTGGAGCCTATCATTTGTTCTGTCCCAGCACAGTCCTCGAGCCTTTCCTCCAGGGAACATGGCTAGAGCCTCTCTGGCTCTGGGAGGAGCCAACCTTTGCAGCTAGAAGGAGGAACAGGAGAACACTCTCTAAGTCTTTATTGATGACAATATTGTTAATGCCTGTTAGTATGGCTCCAAGAGTGCTCAAAAAAGTGCTCAAATAGTAATATTCATTCCTGGAGAGAGAACAGCAACCTCTTGTTCCTGAAGCTGCCTCCCTGGAGCGGCTGTTCCGGTCATCCATATATCTTGATTGTATGTCTTCAATTATTTATATTATTTGCTATAGATGTCTCTGACATTACTTTGTATTTGCAGGCCAAATTTCTCAAAAGAATGTTTTCATCAGGGAAACATACAGGGCATCTTCAGTGCAGTTTAGCCATTTGTCAAGGAACAGAGTTCTAGACCATGAGTTACAAATATATGATACGGTAGTATAACACACTCCACTACAAAGTAGCACATCAGTAGATCTCAAAACTTGTCTTTTGGGGCAGCATTTACCCCAGTGAACTGTCCAAGGATATAAAATAATGATCTTGAGCCAGGATGCCCAGCTGGGACAGCCCACTTGTCCTGAATACCACCCCACCTCTCTAAGGCTTGAATGATTGTTTATTTTGGAAGGGAAGTGCAATCTGGATTGTGTAAGGCATTGTAAAAGATTCACCAGATCTTTTTTTTTTTTGGAGTTTGATTTTCTGATAAAAAGTTATGTTGTGGGCTGACAACCCCCACAAGCCAGATCCTAGGAGCACACCCAGTTTTCCATCTGTCTCTGCCCAACATCCCATGGGCGAGATGGTCTCCCATTACACTCCCTGGGTGACAACAGCCATCTGATGTGTCTGTCTGCTAAGCATATAAAACAAGGTTATTTCATGTATCTTAATACCAATAATAAATTCAAACGGGTGATGGGGAGGAGGAAGCTGTTTAAAGTTTGTGGCTGTTAAGAAGTGGTTTTATGCTAATTCATCCAGCCTGGGATCTTCCTCTGAGTCCAGCTAGTGGTACACTCAGGTGCAAGAGGAGACTATAGCCCTGTGCCTGGGTGCTGGGTCCTGAAACTCACCAAGTGCATCACAGTATTTTGAAATCTCAGGCCAAGGAAATTGCCTCCCTCTTTTTTTCTGTGATTAGCAAATCTCTTGGGAATGAAGGGAATCTGGAATATCCCAGTAGCACCTTCTATGGTATAAATGTGAGAATGTCTTCGTGCATTTGAAAGCTGAGATATTTGTGAGGATATATTATTATGCCTTGCTATGTCAGAGAAAAACCTTCTGATCAAAACAGTTCCTTCTTTATTTTTTCCCCCCATTTAAAATAGCACAGTGTATAAAAAGGCAAAAAATATCTGCTGGATCTGGTATTTGTGTTAAACTTTAGATCTAGAAACTAAAATTTTGGGTTAGGGAAACATATATAAGTAGAGATGGCTCACTGGGATACTAACAGTGTAAAAGGCAGATAAAAAATTCAGAGATAATTGCTTTCAGTCACTTTTTCTGGGACTGCTTATCCTTCCCAGGGCTGTTCAGAATACAGTTGCACAGCACTGAGGACTCTAGCTGCAAATTTTTTTCATCTTTGAAGACATCAGTGCCACATGAGAACTGCCCGTACATGTCATTTCAAAAAATACACAAATTCTCTGCTTCCTGGAAAAAGGTGTAATGAAGAAGGTGCCCTCGGCTGGGACTCAGCAAAGGGACTATTTCAAGCAGTCAGAGACATTTTTATTGATTTGAGACTAAACACTTCATAACCTCCATCTCTAATTTACCCATATAATTAATGGTGGACACCAAATGCTTCCCCAGCCATGGGTACTGCATGATGGTACTTTTGATCCATTCAGAGATTTATAGTGATGGGACCATATAAGTACAGAGAGAACATCTGGGCTAGACATATGCTGGAGCATGTGATTCAAAACTGTCTCTATGTAAAGATTTGAAACCACAAAAACATCTTCCAAGACAGTGCAAATAGGAGTTCCACATTCTCCAAGGAAAACCCAAACACTGTGAAAAATAGAGATGGTTCTAGTTCCAGGCTGTGAATTTATTATTTCTCAGAACTCATTTAAGATATATATGTAATTCAAATATTTTTGAGATAATTCTTTCTTTTCATTCCCACTTTCTTAAGGTGACAAATTAAACAATTCCAGTTACTCACTGGAAGAGATATATTTTCCTGCATGTCCTTATGATACTAGGACATCTTCCACTCCAAAGAAGGATAAAAAATGTAAAATAAAAATATTACCCATTTCTGTAAGTCTTCATCATTATTGGTCCTGGATACTCTGCAAAAAACTTATTGTTCACCCTCTGACATTCATGCTAGCATTTTCTTATGCAAATTGGCACTTATGCTCAGTGCATATCGTGGCATTTGTTTTCCACACACCACATGATATCTTTGATATTTGAAAAATAAAATTGTATTTTGTTTCGTGGTTTTCAGGTATCTGCCACCTTACTGCAGGTAAAAGCTAAAAATATGCCTATTTATTACTCATAAAGTTAAAATTGAAGTCTAGGATAATCTTGAATCTTCAGCATGCAGGTATGGATGAGAACATCTGCATGACCTTTGCTCATGAAGCAATAGGTCAGACAAAACTAAAATATTGGCCGGGCTCAAAAGGTATGGTATGTGCCAATATGACATAATATTTGTTCTACAGTAGTCTTTAGTAGTGACTGTAAGAGCCTTATGACTCTTAATGGAACCAAAGAATCAGGAAGCATTTAACAGTTTAAACAGTTGAACAAACTCCTTGGGAGCCCCTAACATATCCACACTGGGCTATAAGCAAACAGCAAGGAAACAACAGTAGCAAAACTTCAAGTGGAAAAAAATACCAGAAGTCACTCTATTATGACAGAGATTCACAGTTTTCATCATTACAACAATATCCTTTCACTCTGTTGAAAAAAGTCATATCCATTACTACTGGGATAAAATTAATCTACTTTCAATGACTTCTCAGATATCACACTGTGGTTATTTCTTGGCTTTCCTAAAAGAACACAAACATTTCCCACTTTGGCCAGTAGTTTCCAAGAAGGAAACAAAAAAAAAAAAAAAAAAAAAAAAANAAAAAAAAAAAAAAAAAAAAAAAAAAAAAAAAAAAAAAAAAAAAAAAAAGCAAAGAAGTCAGGGAATAAGCCCATTTTGAATATAAAGGAATTTGTCATCATCTCATCTACCTTCAGTCTAACTCATTTTAAATGAGTCACTATCTCAAAACAGCACACCACCACCACATAGCAGGTACACCAGGTGCTTCCAGGAGGGTAAGACTGGATGTAACATGAAAAATTGGTTAAAACAAATTTTAATTCAGTTTCAGGAGTATTCACTTAACTATAATTAGAGGTGCCAACTGCTAACAAAACCCATCTTAGCACAAAATTTGTCCATGGAGACGAAGATGCGCTGCAAAGAGGTTGTCAAAAAATTGAGACATTTTCTTGAGCTTGGGAGCAATAATTAGCTTATATAGGAACTTCTCCTTACACTGAAAAAAAACATAATATATGAAAGCCAGCTTTGATGGCCAAACAGACAACAGCAGGATGTGAACACTGCTCTTAGCACAGAAGTTTGCATTTCTGAGTACTCATTTCTGTTAATAATATAGATGTCAGTGGAGAGGGAGGGGCATTCATAGGGAATTACTATTTTCCAAATCTGGAGAAAATGGGGAAGTGGGTCTCTCTCTCTCTCTCTCTTTTTTTTTTTTTTTTCTTTTTTTTTTTCCCCTTACCTTCTCATGACCTAACAGAAAACATGTGAGACTGGGAAATTCTGCTCCTGGCGAGACTCAGTCATCCAAGGGCAGGAGTTTGTCTCAGTGCCTGAGTCACCAACATTTAGAAGAGACATAACACTGTTTTTCCTCTCTGTTTTCTTAGTTGCAGTTTTTTAACCTTTTTCTCCTCCAAATTATTTCTTTCCCCCATTGCTGGCCTTTTGTTGCCAGATATTTGGCTTCATTCTATAAAAGTTATGGGAAGTTGCATGATAAGCATTTGTCACACAGATGTCTTATTTAAGCTGGGACACCCAAATTTTACATAGAAAATCTGGAGGTACAGATTGTGTCTGCATATCTTCCCCTGCCACACTCGATATGCAGATGTCTCCCAGTGCTAACCATGACTTTGTTTCAGAAATTACCTTCCCTTTCAAATTTTACTGAGAAAGAAAAATTTGCGGGAAAAAAACCCTAGCGTGTCACCTGGAAACAGAGGTCATGCTGAGCTCACAATACCTGAAACTTGGGCTTAACTTGATTTGGGCAAAAGTAAAGCAGGATTTTCAACCCTGGCTTGTGTTTATGTGTACTCTCCCTCAGAACTGAATGCTTTCTTTGCAGAAACTAATATGACACTTATTCACACTACAGTCTTTGATGAAAGCTCATGCTATGGGTTTCTAAGACAGCCATTCTTTGCAAGTTTAACTTTCTTTTGGTTTTGTTTTTTGTTTTTGTTTTTTTTTAAGACTGGTACTTTCATGCTCTTTACAGGCCCTCCACACCAGTATATCAATCTGGTTAAATTCCACTTCACTCCTCCTGGCACACTGGTCAACACAGTTTATGAAATGTTTGAAGCTGAAGGGTTTTCTTTGACAGGGCACCAAACCAGGTCAAGCCTAATAACATGAAATCCTGGCCCACAGACCATCAGGAGAGGTGTATTTCTAATTGCAAATCTACTAATAAGCAGATCAATTACTAGATGTACTGAGAAGAAAGCAAAGGGTATAAATCTCCCTTACAAAACAGTAGGCTTAAAATAGGTGCTACATGCTTTGATCAAATTAAAAATTTTATTACACTTTAATTAAGACCAGCAATTTACAACTGGCTTGCAAAACTGTTCACATTTCCTTGTTTTCCAATCCACATTAGTAGCACAACCTGTACTTCTGAGTCTAACTTGACATTTGTTCACAGAGTACCAGTCATTCAGCAAATCTCATGATTATGCTTTCCCGGAAGGAGATAAAACTAGCTGTATTTAGACTTATTTCAAAACTGTAAATGTCAGACTCCATGAGCCAGGACAATGTACTGAATGTGTTTAAAAGGTTTTTGTCAGACCCTACCATCACCCCAACATTATTCTGTGCCTTCCATCTCTGAGAGCAAAGAAATTACCTATTTCATTAAGTAATTAAATTTTGTGTAACACATACAACTGGAAACTTGCCAAAAAATAAATAATATATTTAGCCAATGTTGAGAAGTTATTTCAAGTGGTTTTTTGTGTTTCTGAAAAAATAACTCAAAAAAGGCAGTTTTAAGAAACCATTAACTAGAGTGAACTAATTAGAAACAGATCACATGATGATAAATGAGGTAGTTTGATCTGTTGATTGGACTGCTAGCCTGTAAGTATGTAGAGTGACCCTGCAGATAATTGTATTGGTACCTGTGCTAATAGGGGTTCATAGAGATCAAAGCTGTGCAGTATTTCCAGACCCTTAAGCCCCTGCACTGTACTAAGATTAAGTTAGTAAATACATATCAGCTAATTTAAGGAAGTGCTATTACAATGTTGCAGTTATGAAATAAATATGTTTTGAAAGCTTTGAAATTTGGCAGCCAACCTTACTCTGACCTGGTCCTGCGGCTCTCAAACATCCACTGAATATGATGGACAGCGAGCAAAGAGGGAAGGGATATCTTAGCACGTAAAAGTTTTGATGTTGCTGTCTGCAACCTTACAAATTTTAGACAAAGCTCCTCCAGACTGCTTCAGAAATCATGCTGTATTGACCTATGTGAATGGCCTTGCAAAGAAGCTAAAATTTAGAAAATCCAGTGTTCACTCATTTGCTCTCTTCCTGTCTGAAAGCAGGCCCGCTCCACTTCACTAAAAGCAAAGGTTTTCAGGTGGGACTTCTCAGATCTCCAGAACACGTCTCAAATCTGCACTTGTTTTCAGTGCCTTTTTCTCTGTTGGGAGTTTTTTAATACTTACACCATGATTTTGTCAATTTCTTATGCCATTCACACAAGTAAAACAATGTTGTGAAGGTGCTCAGCAGGAACCACTATGTCTTATGATTGTTGGTGGCAGTAATAGCTCCTCCTTAAGTCACTGATAATGGAATGTCACAACTGCAGTTCTGTGAGTCTGTCTGATACGACTTTCTTTCCTAGGCATCTCTGGAGCTTGATCAAATATGGTGGCTGCATGCTTCTTCTTCATTTTGCAGAGATTAGCTGTGCTGAACACTGATGCAGACTTTCTTCTCAGAAAATATTTGAAGAGTGATGATTTTAAAAATTCTCTCCCTTGCTTTTAAGAAAATAATTTGCTTGAAGGTTAAAAAGTGCATATAATGCATCAAAGCAGATACCAGTGCTTTGCCACCCAAAGCGCTCTACACAACTACTGCAGACATCACTGGAAACAATACCCTTACACAGAGTTGCCTTAAGATTTAGTTAATTGTAACAATATAACAGAAAAACAAGACTCAACAATTGGACAAAGCACCCTTTCTAAAAGGTGGAATGATTTATTTCCAGTATCCCCAGCCTCCAGAATAAGCCAGTCCACATCTCCAAGATAATCCAAGAGCTCATAATGAAGGAATTCTAACAGATGATGAAGGAAGTATTTTTATTTTTGTCATAGAATCATCCTGTGTGCCAACTGGTGCTGAGGCATGAAGTGTCCCTGTGCCAATGACTGCATCACATCTCTCAGTTTCAGATGTTAAATCTCCTCCTGTTAAAAACTGCATTCTGTTTACAATTGTAAATTTTTTCCACCTTTAGCACCCAGCCAATGAGTCTTGGCAGGAGAAGGAAAGATTTTAAAAAAGGCTTCAGCAATTTAGAATACTATATTTTAAATCAGGTGTGCTTGTTGTCATGAACCGAGTCACTGCCTCAGAGACCACATAAGTGGCCATACATTGCAAGGATTGACTATTCAAAGAGAGAATTATGTAAACCTTTGGGTCTCCCTGCATTCTGAGAAATTATTGTCCATGTAAGTAGAAAATGGACATGGAGACCAAGTCACAACAAAGTCCTGAAACTTGCCCTCCAGGCACAATATTAATTTGTCCATGATGGGGATGAAGGCTAACCTTTCCACTCACAGTCTCTATGGGGGGCACAGCCCTGCCCTGAGCTCTGGTGACCACATTCTTTACAGATATAATAATGGTTTTTAACACATCCGTTATAACGTTGGTATATAAATATGCAAAATAGTCAGTTGTTATACTGATGCACTAAAGAGGATAAAATATTTGTTTCCTCCACTCCCTATTCTATCAGCACAAGAGCAGGTATCGACAGCCAGGATGTTCTTAGAATATAAGTATTCTCACTTTCTTCATGTTGGTGTCATCTGTTCTGACTGATACCTGGAAGGGTGGCCTTCTCCTTTAGAGGCCTAAAGTGAGTTTACACCATATGCTTAATCCTGGGAGAGGATTATACCCAGTACATCAAAGAGTAGAATCAAGCCAATAATGTCTTCCACAGGACAGCCCTGCAGTTGGAAATCCTGCCAGCCACGGGAGGGCTGGATCTGCACACAGTCTCAAAACGGCTCTTCATAACACCATGAAGCAATTAACTACATGAACATCTCCTATTTTCCTCTCCTCAGAACACATCTTGCATGAGCTGGAAAAGTACAAATAAAGTCCACTTTATGATTAAAGGGAGGATTAAAAAAAAGTTCTTTATGAAAGCAGATATTCTATTTCTCCACGCATATTAAATATGACATTTCCAAAGAAAACAACCAGAGCACTAGAAGAAGAATACCATCGATAACACCTGCACCACAGAGTTTAAACTCAGCTCATATGCCACTATAGTGAGCATAGTTTGTTTTCCATTATTGCTTAAATATGATGATAACCAATTTAGGGACTGACATAAACTCCATATTGTATGATTCTGAGGCTCTGTTAAGAGCAAAGAATGTGTGACCAAATCAAAGTCTCCACTAAAGCTAATAAACACAGCTCCAGTCATATATGTGGCCTTTATCCACAGCTTGATTAATATAACATTTAACCTAGAATAAGGCTGAGGTTATGGAGAGCTTTAAACAGAAACCAGATTTGAAATAGGGAAGGGTGAGGGGAGTAATACATTTAGATTAGTAAAGCCATTGATCTTTCCACACACCAAACATTTGGAAATGTTAGTTAATGGCATTGAAGCAGTTGAAAACCTGTGATTACATAAATCCAAGAAAACACCACCTTTCTGGTACATAAAATGTCTTCCAAATTGTTCAGAGTTTCAGCAAGCACTGAGACATGCTGAAGGAATCATGAAAGAAAATGATTGCAGATTTGAACTGTAAAAAGGGGATTTTATCCACCCATCTCTTCAAAGGGTAATTAATTGTTTTCAGTACTTTATTTAAATGTGTAATTTCAAAAGAGGAAAAGTTGATTATTGATTTAAAAAAAAAAAAAAACAAACTATGACAAATGAGATTAACTTGATTTCTCCAAGGTCAGAAGGTTTCTAAATCTGTTAACAGGCCAGGTGATGATTATTTAATGCCCTAACTATTTGTTATGTCTGTTACAATTTAACCCAAATCTTTAAATCATTAAAATGAGTTGTTCTAGCTCTGCTAAAAAGTCCTTTCATTCCTTTCCAAATGCTCTCAGATTCCTCAGCCCTTTTTAGCACGTTAATCTAAATAAAACACAGTTTTTGCTTTTCTCAACTCATCTTCATTTCCATTTCAAAGTTAAGTATAGTACCTGGATCAGCAACATATCTGTTATGTCTCTTATTTTTGCCATTTCTTTTCTCCCCACTGAGATACTTCAGCCTGTCATGGGTCATTCGAGGATAACAGTTCCCTGCTTTGAAATTACTAGTTCCTTAAAATTTGAACTGACTGGGGATGATCATCATCCAGAAGTTAAGTAGTTGCCTCCATAGTGAGTAGGTATTAGTATGCAAACTAGCTCAAGGTCATAGAGTGGCTATATGATAGTAAAACAAAGATTTCCCCACTAAAACAACAATTCCCAAAATTACGATATGAAAAATTGCTTCTGGTAGAAAATTTCTGTCCTGCAGATACAGGTGAAGTTAGCAGGAGGCTTTAAAGTAAGTCAATCAAAGAAATTGGTAATAGATAGCAGGAGGTGGATGGCATTTGCAAGAAGCTTGAATATAATGTTTCAGGACCAGTAAGGAACAATGAACAACTGGGCCAAAGGGAGATCCTGAGAATGTACAGGTAAGACAGGAAGAACCTGGCAGGAGTGGGGCAACTATGGCTTTTGGCAGGCCAAAACAGGTATATTTATCCTCAAATGCCCTCCTCATTTGCAGGTACCTTAAGACACCCAAGAAGGGATAAGCTTACTTGCATGCCCCATGCAAATAGTGCACCCAGTCACCCATGTGCTTTGGCATAACCTGAATGGCTTTTTAGACAGGCATTTGTAAAGCCCACTGACTAGGTTTATGAAAAGTCGTTTAAAATCATAATTCAGATGCAATTGAATGGGTAATAACAGTCAAAGCATTCACGTGGGACTTAAACATATATTATAACATCCATTCAAACTTAGTGACCTGGCTGGAGGTATAATTTGGGGAATTGTTTTATTTCTAGTGTCCTTCTGCCACTAACCACTCATCTCTTTGGTACACAAGAAAAGAGTAACTGAAGAAAGGCAAAATCCATGCTTTCAGTCAAATCCAAATCTTACCGGTCTGATTTCATTGCTAGTGGGAGCCAGCATACATAGTACTCCAATAAAATAATAAAAATTTATTAAAATCATCTCCTCAGAGTTGAAAGCAGAAAATATTTAATTAATCCTGACAATTAAAGGATGATCTAGTGGAAACTTACACACAATTCATTCCAGCAAAGAAAAGAGGGGTGGGTGAGTCCTCTTAACTTGCATTGATTTATTTCATATGTTTTTCTATGTGCACAGCTCCATTCAGGTTTCTTATTGTACCTGTTGACTCACTGGAACACAGATAATCCCAAATGATTTTCTTTACTCTTCTCTTCAAAATGTTCTGATAGAAAAGCGAACCCAGGAAGTTCAAATGAAGATGCCAGTATTTCACACACACTTGTGTCCCAGATATGGATGAAAAAATGAAATAGCACAGCTCTGGGGAAGTGGAAAGGGGAATGAAAGCAAACAGTTAAAAGAGGTATGAAAATGTTGGAATATTCAGTTAGAACACTTCAATTTAAATGACTCTTCCTCATTTCCAAGACACTCACATCAAGTGTGAGAGTACTTCAGGAATTTCCCAGGGCTTCTCAGACTCCACATCATCCTGTGCTTCATACGTTTATACACAGGGGATTACAATACATTTAAAGTACCACAGGAGCCAGGTGCAAGTTTGCCAAGCCTTTGCCAGACATCTGAAAAGTACTTCTCTGATCGTCTAACACTTAACTCAGTACCCAGCAGTGTCCACATACTTTCTTTTTTTCTTCTCCTAGGAGGGTTTTTTTCTTTCCTGTTGTTTCCAGGTCAGCTTTCCCTATCTTTCCCATTCTTATTCCTCCCAAAGTCTCCTGTTCGCCACCCAAAGAGATGAGCCTATAGCCGCACCATGAACTGTATGTTTGAAAGGACAAAATAAATAGCAATGATAGAATGACCTGGGTCTACAGGGCATTACAGAGACTCCCACCAAGTCTTTCCTTGCTGTCCACTTGAAGAGTTGCTCAAGGCAGCTCTGATCACATCAGTTCCCATTGTTACTTGTCTTCCAGCCATCCCACACAGAGACTGGCAGCTTAAAGGTTTTCTCTTAGGCCTTCAGTTCACCTGTGGTCCACCAAACACTGTCATCCTCAAATCCCCTGGTGAGAACACTGCTCATCAAGAGGCCCTACTGAAATGAACTATGTGATACTTCTGTAGATATACTCATATACTGCAGCATTAGCCTGGCTGCTGCTGAACTATACCTTTCTATAGTACAGGAGCTTATCCCATCCATGATTTTTATTCCCATAGGTGTTCAAGTCACCTCCATTTCCACTTACATTAAAATATTAAAGTACTGATAACTCATATCATAAACCCAAAATCACTGTTTTAAAATATGTAATATATATGCATGGATTTTCAATGGATAAAAATTAACCGTGCAATCTCCTTGACCTTCTGAGACAGTTTGGTTCCTGAGAATACAATTCCAAATCATTAACCTCAACTACGTAAGTACTATGAACGTCAACAGATTTAAGTCTTAAATAAAAATCAAAATCCCTATTTCACATATTGCTTGGAGAGAGGTGTGTATAATTTAGTCTGAAAAAAGAGCTTTAAGGTACAGCTATAAAAATGTTAGGGGTGTGTGAATGTTCATGTCTCTAAATAAGAAAAAAAACCAAAATAATTATATATTCAGAGGAAAAAACTAACATGCAATGATGAAAAGCACTCCAAATTCTGCACATCAGAATAATCATGGTGACAGGGAAAGTAGGAAGGTATTCTTTGAGAAATAGTATGCTAATGGTAATTGAAGTCCCATTGAAGACACATTGCATCAAATAGCACACTAAAGGTTTTATGTTCAAGCACCATACCTCGACTTTTTTATTCCCTGGCTTATGAATGACTAAATAGGCAAGCTTAATACCTTATACACCGCTCTAATGCTATTTTTAAAGGGTATTTATAATAGACTTGGCATTGTCATGCAACAATCTACTAATGTTGTGTGCTAGCCTGTTTACGGAGATGTTTTTTGTATGACTACACTGGCCTAACTCAACAAAAGCATCAGCCTGGAAAAAAACCTAATACTTACAAATCTTTAAGAGGTTTAGCCAGAACTGATAGCTTTGATGATGGTTCCATCTCTGGCTCTGTCTGAGAGCAATCAAGGACCCACAGCCATCCAAGGACAGAAGAACAAAGGATGCTAGCAATGTTTCATAAGAGTGCTTCCAGAAAGTGAGCTGTTGCTTGGGAGAAACAACGGAGGAGCAGAAAATGTTTGGCACATCTCAGTTTCAGCCTGCTAGCCTAACAAGCACGGTGTGACTGAAGGGCTCTAGGTGAGTTAGGTGTAAAATCCAATGTTTTATTTTAATTTCGTTTGGCTACTACCTTTGCGTCTACTACTAAACAGCTAATAGTTAAGCTCTCCTTAAACAAGTTCTGTGTCATGAAGTCCTGTTGCAGGATGGCAACCTGCTCCACCGTCCCACATGCGGCAGCAGCAGGCTGGACTCACAGGTATAGGAACAATGTATTTAAAATAACAGTGAATGCAATTACATTGTAAAAGCAAAGAGTCACATAAACCCTGAGTGCCTTATAAAGTAGCTGCTGTGTATTTTATTTTCTCCTGTGTCTGACCCAGACTCCCTCATCTTAACTGAAAAACTGTGCAATGGATTGCACTTGTGAAAGAGCAAGTTCTAGTCAGAAAAATCTGTGTCTGCACTTCATGTCTGAAACCTGAGCATGTTTGCCTCTGACTACCTCATCGGGACTATAAATCACAGAATAGAAGTGGCATATATTGAGGTTCACACATAAAACTCATTTTGTGGCCACAAGTATGTGGGCATATATATATGGCAGGTGCAAATTGCCAGACTCTAAAAATTGTGTGCCCTTTTATCCATCAGTTTCTATGCCATGCATGGGCCACATAGGAGCTGGCTCCTGCCCACCCCACTTGCAGCTCAGCTGAGGTGTGTCACATCTTTTGTCTCCTCTCTTGTGCAGAATGCACAGGATTGCAACACCTCTACAGAGAGCTGGAGCTAACCATTTTTCAGAAAACAGACCTCCCAGACACAGACCTGTTTTCAGAAAATGTCTTCTATTTTTCCTCCTCTTGCACACAGACAGCTAGAGGTAAGTAATGAAAGTGTCTTGGCAGGACACAGATAATTAAATATTTCATCATTCTTCTGATTTCAAAGCTTGAAACAAGAAGAGGTTACAGAGGGTTTTATGTAAAATACTTCAGATGGAGTCTAGCTGTATAAGAAAATACTGGGATGGATCCAGATGCAGATGTGCTATCTACCCAGAAACTATTTGGCAAGTCAGTGAACTGTGATATTGTAAGAAAGTCTGGGCTTCAGTACAAGTTTTCAAAAGAGTGCCTGTTGGCTGAGCTATCATAGTAAAGCTGTTTATTGGCAGAGAAGTTATATGGGAAGCTGAAATGAAGACCCTGCTTCTTTTCCCACTGTGATTTTTTTTCTCACCACAATTAATTTATTATAGGTGGTTCAGTCCAGACCTTCTGCATAGTGGTTGAAGGACAAAGTCTAGACATAATTTATTGGCGAGTGCCTGGTGAAAACAGAATTGCAGAATGCACATTTTCCCTCTCTTTTTCTTTTTTCTTCTGCCAGACACATCAAGTATGCTGTATGCTAATTATCTGGTATGTGAGGCCAAAAGGATTGAGGGAGATTTTCTTTGCTAGAGCTGTCCTCTATCATATTGTGATATTTTTCCATCATGCTAAACAGTAAATATCAAACTAAACAATAACAGCAGTAAAACTTTGTTTACTTGGCACGTTTTTTTATCTGCCTTTCACATGAGCCCATAAAAATAAGCCCAAGTTTTCATCAGGTCCCTCCATTTCACATTTCCTTTTAAATGTTAGCTGGCTATAACCACCATACACATTGACAAAGTGCAGAGCAGTTATATCCATGATCACAAGATATCAATGGCAAACTCAGAACAGAAACCCAAAATTCTACCTCTGTTATACGGGAAAATGTGACATTGCAGACAAATATCAGAGTAGTGAAAAATACGTGGTATGGAAACAAGTCAGGAACAGCAGAATCTTGTCAGGTAGAAGGTCCATTTCCCATCTCCAGAATGCTTTACAAATAGTGATTTGTCATTTTGTTAAACAATCTTTAAAAGAAGGCCGACTACAGGTTTGTGCTGTGTGGGAAGACAGTTAGGATGGAGAGTCTGCTCTGGATGTGCCAGTCATACCAGCAGCAGATGAAATCAAAACTAAGCTTTACTACATCCCAGGCGCATATTCCAGCAGACGAGATAATTCTGCTTGCTGTGGGGACAGAAAGGCCCTCTGGAACTGTGAAGCCTTGTCTTCCCAGCTGCCACCAACACAGAGGACCATGCCAGGTCCTCATTCACTCTGAGCTCTGGGGGTATGAGAGAGATCAAGGGGTGGGTCCCACAGACTTATTCCAGTCTGGTAGTGAATTCAAATTCATTCCCTGCAATACATCTCCCTGGTCAGTCCTGAGGCAACACAGCTTTAAGTCAGAGCAGTGATGTCTGTTGCTTTTACTCCTAGCCCAAGCAGGCACTGGGGCTCTCACCGCAAGTGGGCAGGGAGCGAAGGGGTTTCTCTGGTGTTCCACCAAACCCCAGCCTCACCATTGGTGATGGTGCTTGAGGGAGGAAGAGCCCCGTTTGACCTCCAGGATGTGGTGGGTTTACATGACTGCCAGCCAGGAAAAGCCTGATCTGTTCCTTTGTGTGGTGTACAAGCCACTGCAAAGTGTTAAAGATTGCTGTGATCAGGCTGGTTCATGGTATGGGCAAACAATTTCATTTTAAATAAGATTAAGAAGCACGCATGCTGCTCTCACCTCATGACAAGAACTCTTTCAAAAGCTCCCATAAAACATCACTGCTCTCAGCTCATTTTGCCCTCAGGACTGACACTGGCACATTGTCCCTCTCTCCCACCCACCTGCTGCACCTGCTCCAAGCTTCTCTCTCCTGTTCAACAGCTCTGCCAATAGGTCCAAGCTCCTATTGCATACCTCCTGCCCAGCCACTGGCAGGGAGCCATCCTTCTCTGCTTTTTAGGTACTTATTCTCATCTCAAGTGGAATCACTGCACTGGAAAGAAAAAATACTCTGGGGCCACTTTCAGCTGTTCCTAATTCTCACCCATGCAGAAACTCCGCATTAATTTGGTGGAAGAATCACTTGAGCAATAACTTGTGTGGCAGTAATCTTGGTTTTTTTCATGTGGTTCTTTGATAAATCTGATGTTGAGATGTCATTCGCGTGTTTGTGAATAAAATCAGATTTTTAAGAAAACCTACCTCTCTGTGAGTAGAATAATAGATACTTTTATAAAAATATGCACTCAAGTCTGAATGGTGATACTGAAAACAGTAAAAGTAGCTATTCCAAATAAAACAAAAAACATACAAAAAATTTCTCCTAGCCAACTTTCATAAGGATCTATAACACCAACATATAGTGGATGACCGGAAGGAAATCAGAGGGAGGAATTGTAAATCTACAGCACAGATGATATTCCTCAAACACTCAAGAGCTAATTTAGAGTACTAACCTTTTTGCAGCTGCTTGATCACCTCAGGCCAATCTCTCCTTTCAGAGAAAGGAAAGTGGGCTCCAAAAGCCATGAAAAGCAAAAGCCCTAGTATTAAGGTGATCCAAAAGTAGATAAGCAGCCAATTTATCAGAGAAAAGTTCATTGAGTTTTCTAAACTATTCAGGATAATTAAGGACAAGGGCTCTGGATAATTAGCAAAAAATATCTGACTCGGCAAGCAACAAATGGCAGGAGAAATTTAGTGCAGAAAATATAAAGTAAAGCACATCTAAAAAGTAATAATTTTTACAATGAAAAATAAGGATATAGGGGTTATCATAGATGGCTCATGAAAACATCAGATGAGTTCTCATTAGCAGTCAAAAGCCCTCAGAGTTTTAGAAGAGAAAAACCAAAATAGGCAACATCATTAGGCTGCTGCAGAAGTTCCTTGTCTGCCCAAGGCCAGGAATAGCGTATGACCTGTCTGTATCCTGGCTTTCTAGCAGATTTCATTCTAGTCAACCCAGCCTCTTTAGTACAATCCTGTGTAATTTGGAGGACTTCTCTGCTCATGTGCTACCTGAAACTCCTAGCTGAGCTCCAGAATTATGACAATTGTGTCCAGTTTCCTCAAAGTTTAATTAACCCATGCTTCTTCAACAAATGTCTCTGGAAGCTGAAAAGGATTTAAATCTTTGGGACAGGATTTCAGATCTATTTATTTCTTTACTCCATCCATAGTCACGTGTACTTCATATTTTACTGAAGAAAGGAAGAATCATTTTTAGCAATAGTTTTTTACCATTGTTATATCTGTTGTCACGAAACTTAAAGTTACTAGCAATTTTCCATTTCTAGCTTTCATATCTTCATCACTGCTCCAAACACCACAAACGGACTTATAATTAATAAGCAGACATGGGTATCTTTCCTAGTCACTCACAGTTTCTGTTGGGTGGTGAAATCTTTTGCGATTTCAGGCTTCTGAGTTCAGTGAAAAATACCTGCCCAGTCACCAGGTTCAGAAGGTTCATGAAATGTTATCCTTATCACTTGATTTCAATTGATCTAGCACAACACCAAATACTTTCATACTGATCATTGTCACAGTAAGACATGAAATAGATTGATTTCATATAGTTGTCAGAAGAGAAAGAAGGCTTTATTTACAATTCCAACAGTTTCTTTTATAACATGCTGCACTAAAAAGGTATATTATCTCTCCATTGGTTAAGTAATAGGAAACAACACCTGGGGACATTTGTTATGGAAAAAGGAACACTGTTTACTTAACCTGTTTTGAGAAATGGAGAGAGATGTTTTGAAAAGAGAAAACTATTGACAGCATTCCCTTGGGAAAAGAACTAATAATAGTTGGCAAGCTAAAATTCAAGCTCAGAAATATCGAGCCCACATCTCATTGGAAATAATAAAGACATACTTAATAGGAGGTTTTCTTGAGAAGTTCCACCATGAGCCTTTATGTTTAGGAAAGCCTGGTCTTGGCCAACCATAGGGAAACCTAAGAGATTCATTCTTATGTTTCCAGTCCTGCTGAGAGCTCTCCAGAATACCCAAATGGACCTTCTGTAATCCAAAAGGGATTCATCATCTGATTGTCATGAACAATCTTAACTAAGGTACCATGAGAAATTTTACCGAAGATTTTTGGAAAAACAGAGGCTTTGGCAATTTGCCCCATACATACTAAAGGGACTTCATTACATGATTTTATAATTAAGGAGAAAACATCAAAACATATTGTCACATTCAAGTAAAAAACAATGGCTTGTATTGAAAGACATCTGTTTCAATTTAACTACAGATGTGAACTCTTAATACAAACCATGAATATTATCATCAGTGTTTTTGTTTTAGCTCACTTTGTATCGCAGAAAACTTAAATGATTCAAGCATTTTTTAATTAAGTTGATCCTAATCCAATTAGGCAGAAAAATTCTGATATGTTAAAGAAATGGTTATACTTTATAGCTCTTTCAGGTACAAAAATTTCCTAATTTCTCTTGAAATACAGGCATTTTTATCTGTGTAGTATATAAGCTGTATGACTGCTGTAGGCATTTTGGGTTGATTCACCTCTTACAAATACCCTTTCTGTATCTCTCTCACTTCTGGAGTTATTTCATGTGCAAACCAGCATCCAAACTGTAGCAGAGCATTTGGTATTCCCCCATCAGCAATTTGCAAGAAAACAAGGAAAAACACTCTACTCCTTCATTAATGCCAAAGTCCACAGTCAATGGGAAAGAGAGAGAACACACACCAGAAAAACAGTATCAGTCACAAATAAGAAATATGGACAAGTCCAGGAGGGCACAAAAAATGTAGCAGAAGGGCAAAATGCAGTTGACCAGGTGCTTTTACTGGCCTGAGACAAATCTGCAAAGTAACTTGAGAGAATTTAAGGAGAAAATATGTTTTACTGGATCAATAGGACTTCATGCAGCAGTGCCTGTGCATGAAAAAGTGTCTATCTGGGGCACTGCTTTTTCTCCTGTGTGATATTTCTAAAACAGTATTATTTTTATATACTCCAAAGTCCCAGAAAAATGTTCTCAGAAGAATAAAAGCACATTAAAGGGTATTCAACTGCAGGGATACATTACCTATCTGCAAGGTAGGTTTTCTCTTGATGAACTTCTTGTCAATATGTTAGAAAAAAAGAAGCACACTGAGTATGTATCTGCAAAATCTTTTAATTAGTTCTCAAAATTAGGTGAATGGGATAGTCTAAGAAAAAATTACATTTTTAAAAAATGTTATTAATTAGCATTTAGTTAAAGAAAGCTGTTCAAATTTTGTTTTTTCCTAAATCAAATCAAATTCAAATGGATTTTTTCTTTTCTTCTAACAGATCAGTAAGTGTTCATACTTTTGAAACAAGTAAATGTTTTTAAAATAGTATTTATAACATGGTGTGTTTAGCTTGTAGGTATTTCTAAGTTATTTCTCTTCTGCTGAAGGCAGCATAGAAAATGATAGACAAAAGATAACCTAATTACTTCTGTCACATCCACTGTGTATTAACACAGTATTAACTAAAACATTTTTAACACTTGGTAAACAGCAATTTCCTGCTAATTTATTCCTAGTTGAGGAGGTAGCTTGTAAAATGCTGAAATGTAGGCAACATCTGGCAAGGTTTCATGTACTATAACCCTTTGCACCTTGGAAGGTGAATTGCTTGGTTCATCATTGACAGAGTAGAAATTGTTTCCCTGTACACTTTCAATGGCAAGGCTAGGATGCAAACAAAAATGTTGTTGATCTGAGGCTTCCAAAAGCTTACTGTGAGAATTTTTCTAGATGCTATACAGTGAAATAATTTCTGATGATCTCTGCATTTTTAAAATCCATATCATCACACCACTTATCTGCAGCCAATATAAAAAATCCCAGACATAATGAGATGTGTTTCTCAAGGACTGTGTTAAAAATTTACGGTTTCTGAGAAAAAAAGGTTTTTTCCACATACGAAAATACTTAAACAAAAATTTAATGACTGGATTCAGAAAGTTCCCTTTAGGCCACAAAAAACTCCTTTAATCTGTGAATGTGATTTGCATCCATCAGAAGACAAAACTCTTCAGTCAACAGTATAGTTAGCTTAAAATGTGGCTTTATGTTCTGTTTTAAAGGTGCTTGTCTCTGTCCTGAAAGGCAAAATTATAGCCTCTCTTTCTGCTTAAGGAGGTGGTGGCTGAACAATAGTGCTTATTGGGGGAACATTCATTCATTTAACACATTCAACCAGCCACACTATATCCATGTGGCAAAGTGAGTCTGCAAATAATACCAAAAGCACAAATTTAAGTCTCTTTTACCTATATGATCTGAAATGCTTCACAGAGATAATTGTGGGAAAGGAAGTGAAGATTAAAAAGGTTTAAAAATCAAGGGTTTAATAATTCTGTTTAACAGTACTGTACAGTGTGAAAAGTTCCCATGATGAATGCAAGGCAATCGAGGCCAGATGTCTTTCAGGATGTAGTGATAAGTACAAACTCAGTCAGCTTGAATCTCCAGGATGGATGGTAAGGCATGAAGAAACCCAAGGTATCCAGTTGGCCTCGTTATCTAAAACTATGCCACATTCTGAAGCATTTCAGAACCTGGTGCAAATAACATCATTAATTCAAAAATATGGTTTTATAAGGTTTAAAATAAAACAAAGGCATTATTGTTAAAAATATGCACTGACCAAGCAGAATGAGCTCTTTAACTTACCAGACTTGCTCTGAATTCTTTTGTATTTTTATGTCAGTATGCTAACAAATACATGTTTAGGTAGCATTGCAGCTTTGAAAATTCCTACCATCACATAATAAAATTAAGGTTTCTTGATTTCATAAATATAACAAGAAAAAAGATTTAAAAAAAAAAAAATGGAAATTCTGTCTGTTCCCACCCTTTTCCTTAACATGTGGAATTTACATCCTCTTCAGCCCCTCAGCTGTGCCAAATGCTGAACTATCTGGTTGTGTGGCTGAGGAAGAGGCTAGAGAGGAAAATGGGGCTTTCACGAAGGAGAAACAATCTCTTGGAGTGGAGATGAAGTAGATTTTGACCACAAATGTTCCCACAGAGAGGTCTCTGTCTCGCAGGGAAGTTCAAGGACAGGATGGAAACAGCTTGTACGTTTCAGCTGAGATGCTGAGATGTTCCTTTGTCAGAAGAAATACAAGGATAAAAGAATAGGAATAAAAACAAGTTCCTTGAACCCTCTGTTGTTTTCATGCAAATAATCACTTTGAGATGTTTATGCAGATTGATTGCATTAAGCGAGCAGCACTCAGCTTTGTATTGTCCATGTAACAGAGTTTATGCTATAAGAGAAACCTGCCACCAACAGAGTCCTTCATGCAGGTAAAACCTGATGGTAGTGAACAGCTTTTTATTTGGTCCTACTCAGTAAAGTATGTGTATCTGTGATCCTAGTTAGCTCATAATGAAGTACCTGCCCCAACTAAGATGCAAGTACTCAGTACAGATTTTGTGCTTTGTATTTGTACTTTTTTATATTAACTCATTACAACAGTTTTTGTTATAATGACAATGACAAAGGAGCCTCAGAGGACTGATGTGAACACTTTAAAGTTCTCACACACCAAATAAAGTGCACCTTGTAGAACATTTGACACTAAAATTTTACCTAAGGTCACTTTCTGCTCATAATTAATGGAAAGTGGTCTTACATGACAAGATAAACCAGAAAACTGCTAAGTTTTCACACATATAAAACCTCCTAGTCTCAATATGTGCTCCTAGAGAGAACTTTACTTCAGCAAAGACAGCAGCAATGAGCCTAACACCTTGGTCAGAATCTACAAAGGAAAAGGAAAACTTTTTCCACTTACAGTTTATATCAGCTGCACTGGCAATAAATTCCTCATCATGAAGGGGATCCTATAATCCTACATAATAAATCTTTTTACAGAGTTTAATCTCCATCATGAAAACCATTCAAATGAAAAGATTGACCTTCTGCCAGTCTTTAAAGGAATAAAAGTTATGTACTGTAAAATCAAGCTACCTCGAGCTAAAACTAGCAATAATTCTTTTGTTTTTATCATTTTCTTCTGAAAGCACATGTTTGTGTGATGGATCCTTTCGGCATTGT
The DNA here is from genome assembly GCA_013397315.1 of Donacobius atricapilla. Taxonomy (NCBI): domain Eukaryota; kingdom Metazoa; phylum Chordata; class Aves; order Passeriformes; family Mimidae; genus Donacobius; species Donacobius atricapilla. The sequence goes on along the minus strand of WBMY01001704.1, from coordinate 1,103,970 downwards.
CAAATTAACTTTCTTTTTCCTCTAGGGGTCCTTACAGTGAATTAGAGCAAAACAGCATGTTGAAGCAGCTTGGTTTTCAGTGGTTTGACTATTTCTTAGCAACTGCATACTTAGTTCATCTGCAGCATAGCTCTAATGATAAAAATACGAGGCTTTCCTAGTGCAGAAATGACAGGGTCCCATATTAAAATGGTTAAGCGGCTAAAACATGCTGCTCCTCTGGCATCACCTACAGGTTAAGTTAGCGGTTAAAAAGCTCTCAGTCTGGTATGTGGCTTCTCTAATGCAAGTGTCATGTAGTTTAGAAAACAACAAAAGCTGGAAATATAGCCAATATTTTTCCATTTTCTTATTCATTAAATGATTACAGAAAAAGTTGAAACCTTTATTTTCTCCAAAGTGCCTCCTCCAAGGAATGCCGTGAAGGAAAACCACTGAAACACATGAATTTATTTTCTTCTTTTTATTTGTTCTTCCCAACGTGATCATTTGATGTGTGTAACAATCTTCAAAGTATAATCTTCCCAATAAAGGACTGAGAGCCATTACACAGCACCAGCATTACCACATGCAGGAGGAAATAACTGGTAGGCATTTTAACCCATTAAATCTTGCCATGGTCCCTCTATATAAACCTTAATTTCTTTTTGATAAATCAGTATTGATCCAAGAAAGCCAAATACCTTGTATGAATGTTAGTTCCAAGTAATGCTGAGTGTGAGCCAGCAGTGCCCTGGCAGCCAGGAGGGCCAACCCTGTCCTGGGGGGCATCAGGCACAGCATGGCCAGCCGGGCAAGGGAGGGGATTGTCCTGCTCTGCTCTGAGCTGGGGCAGCCTCACCTCCAGGGCTGGGGGCAGCTCTGGGTGCCACAATATAAGAAAGACATTGAACTATTAGAGAGTGTCGAAAGGTGGGCAACAAGGATGGTGAAGGGCCTGGAGGGGAAGCCATACGAGGAGTGGCTGAGGTCACTTGGTGTGTTCAGCCTGGAGAAGACTGAGGGGAGACGCCATTGCAGTTACAACATTCCCACAAGAGGAAGCAGAGGGGCAGACAATGAACTCTTCATTCTGATAACCCATGACAGAACCTGAGGAAATAGCCTGAAGCTGAGTCAGGGGTGGTTGGGCACTGGAGTAGGGTCCTGAGGTCAGAGCACCAAGCCTGACAGAGTTCAAGAAGCATTTGGACAATGCTCTCAGGCACTTGGTGTGATTCTTGCGATTGTCCTGTGTAGGGTCAGGAGTTGGAGTTGATGATCCTTGAGAAATCCTTCCAATTCATCATGTTCTATGATTCTATAAAAAACTTCATCATCATACTGATTGTCTCTTCCAGACTATTTCCATTATCCTGTCTGTGAAGACTCTTAATAACTGGTGATTATTTTATGCCTCCATAAATATAAAGTATATGAAAAAATTATTTTAAAAGATCAGAATAGCACTAGATACTTCTAAGTTTTCATCACTTCCTTGTCACACTCTCCTTCCTATAGTCATCACACTAAAACATACTTGAAAGATGTCAGCTTTGAGACCTCAGTGATTCGAGTGTGTTTCAAAGCACTCTCTGCGTTAAACACATCGTCTCTACTGAACCATCAGCTCAGCTGGATCTGTGATCAAATAAGCAACTTCTGAACAGTATCTTTTACGCTGGAGTAGAACCTGTAGTGGTCTTTACATTGCAGTTTTTCTAATATCAGTACTATAAGGCAATTTACTATGCAGTGCAAACATCTGGTAGCCTATTATTCCAGGATTGATGCTTGCAGCATCACCGGTCACTCCTGATGGGAGAATTCAGAATACAACAGGGTACAGAAAGAAGGAAAGATAGGTACAATGAGGTCAAATCTACTTTAAAAGGAAGTATGATGAAAGTGTTCAGAAGAGGTCATAGCAACTGATATACAGTTGACTTGTGAATTTGAATTTGAGCATTTCCACATTGCCTGGCAGCTGGGATGTGTGTCACTTAGTGCCTGCTCGGAGTTACTGGACTGGGAAATTTACCCTGTGAGAAGGGAGCAGAACAGAGGCAGAATTCTCTCAACAAATGTAACCATCGCTGATTAAACTAAAAGTTACTAGGGAACCATAATAAGATGACATTAAATAGTCATTGACTCATTTCCCAAAGAGGGATGAAAATTGAAAGGATTACCATATGCCATTAATTTTAACAATATCAGAGTGTCCTGATAAGAATGAAAAATTACTACCATGGGTAATTTGTACAGATATTAATTCAGGTGAATTCTGAATCTTGAGATTCAAACAAGAGAACAAAATAATGATTAATGTGTTATTTTCTCAAATTGAATTCTGAGAGCAGGGGAGACATAATTTGTTGTCACCCCAGGAAGGTAACTACCTGATTGGGACCATGAACATCAATATGTCAATAATTAGGGGAACCAACATGGACTTTGATTTACATATATGTAGACCAGCTTCTTGGCTGGCATAATGATCAACATACCTCTGTCCAAGTCAGTGCTATCAGGTTGTATTGATTTATGGCCACTGGAGACTGAGATGTTGTAGGAAATAGCTGTTTTTTGGAGGGCATTATTTTGAATAAACTTTTAGGATGAAGCCAAATTCTACACCCCTTACTCAGATGCAAAGTCACAGTGGGACTGAGAGTAAGAAGAGAAAAAGCCCATCTTCTGGAGGTTATATCTGAGAGCTGAATATGAATTCTGATGCAGCTTAATAATAATCACATTTGAGCTGTGTAGGTACATGTTTAAAATGCTGTGGGAGAGTCAATTTTAAAATCAGTGGGGCTTGAAACACAAGTAGGCCTGAGCTGAAAAGATAAGAAACCAATCCAAGGCATAGATGCTAACATTGTTCACCCTGTCTTACTCGACAGCTGCTTGTCAGAGGATCTGTCATATGGAAAATATGTGAATAGGATGGAACATCTGTTAATGTATCACTGCTCCCACCCAGGTCCTTAAAAGCCAAAACTGTGGGCTTGTTACTATTTTCAGTAGTGCCCAGACACTTGTTCTGGTCTTCGTAGCACCGGGATGATGGTGTCTCAGCACTGCCTGCCTGCCTGGGGCCAGAGTGGCAGTGCATTGTGGTCATCTCTGGCATGTGAGGAAGCACACAGACTAGGTCCTAAAGTAGCATGCAATCCTAAAAAGTGCCATTCCAGAGGAATTCCATTCAGCAATAGTTAGCATGAGGAGACCTAATTGCACCAGCAGCTAGTTTAGTGTGCAGTGTGAGCTAGAGAGATAATTACCAGCCCAGCTGCTTCTGTTGCTTCTTTTCATCTTACTAGGCAGTCACTTCCCTGATCTCTTGCGTGTTGACAACATGGCATTCATACCTGCTGGAGACACTGAATAATCATTCCTGGCATTAGTTATTATTACTTTGTTTCTTTACTGGAGAAACTGGGAGAGTGTCAACAAAAAAAGATGCAATTAAAAAAAAACCAAGGACCCTTCTTTTTCAGAGAGAAAAGGGTAATTAAAGAGACCAAATGATTGGGTTTTCTTGCTTTGGCAATAGTCAGACAGTTTCATAAACTCAATAGAATGTTCTCACTTCTCCTTAATGCCTATAAAATATATATCCCTGTTCAGAAACAGAGATGTATATCTTGCACCAGACTGAGAATGCAATAAGAAAGGTGCATCAGTTCCAATGAGCATTATTTTTCTACTGACAGAAAAGGTACTTTATATCATTTCAAAATTCATTTCTTAGTGTAGTCTCATTTGTCTGGTTGTTTTCCCCAGTCTGCAAATGCAGCAGTAGACAAGTTTAACCACATTAAGAAATTTTAATTTTCAACCTGAGGATGATAAGACAATCTGTCTCAAAGGCTGCCATGAGCTTCCATCTCAAGCTGACATGTTTATTCTTGGCCTTTTACACCATGGTTGAGAATGACATGAAGGAGCTGAGTTTAAAATGTTAGTTTTGGTTGCATATGACACTGCAAATAAATATGCCGATACACTCTATAAGTTTGTCATCCTCTTCCATCCTCTCAGCTCTCCACCATACAACCATGGCACCTGCTGCCAGCAGTCCATAGAATGGAATGGGCATCAGACAGGCGTGTATGAAAATGGGCCACAAATACCATCTAATAAGAAGAGAGAATTCAGAGGTTATAACATCATGGAGAAAAAAAGGCAAAAGCTTTGGAAAAAGGAACAATTGATGTTCAGTGCAAAGTTCTGTGATGCCCAAAAGCCATACCTTTCTTTAAAGAAGAGACCATGTAGTAACACGAAGAGAGAATCACACAACATGTTCATGATCATCATCATCATTCTGGCCAGTAACAGATTCCTTTTAAAGAGCAGTATTCATTGTGCTACTCCCACAGTAAAATGGGCGTAGAGGCAAATTTCATACAATGACGAAGGTGGAAAAAACATAGTAAATCTGCATTTCAGTACCTTTTGTTTTTACTGCTTTGGATGTTGCCTTTTGCCGAGCCATAAAAGCATGGAAAAACCTACCAAACAAGCCAATGCTCTTCTTTAACCCTTTGGCAGTGGGCAAGGAGCGTCTGGAAATCTTGAATTTTAGCGTCAAGGCTATCAAAGCAAAACAAGCAAAAAAAACCAGCTCACAACTCTCAAAGTCTGGCAAGAGAAGTGGAGAACATAAAAGCTGTGAAAATGAGGCTAGCTAGGCAAAAATACAGAAAAGGATTGGCACTAGAAAATATTAGTTCACTGACTGATTTTTGAGCAAATACAAAGTTGTTATTTTTTTAAAAAAGGATGCAATGTTTCTTCTTTGAGAAGTTGTTATTTAAAGCAGAAACTGAAGAATTAATCTGATTACTAAGTAAATAGAAATAAGCTAGTCTTCATAAGCTATTTTATAATTGTCATGTTCCCCAATTCTAGTCAAAGAAAGAGTTCCAAGTAAAGTGATGTGAAAAAGTGTTTCTGAATAATATAAGGTCACTTTCCCAAGCTTGAAAATCCAGGATTCAAATAACTTAACCCCATGTTTTCAGAAAAAGAAGAGATAAAAATAATCTGTATTTTGACACTAAGTTATGAATAAACAGAAAATCAGCTGTTGAACTACTTTTGGCTATGACATACAGTCATAAAAATGGTCCAATTGAATGGAATCAATATAAATATGTCAAATAAAATTAGCAGACATTTTACTGTGTTACTGTTTATATTTACATATTCATAATGTCATTAAATATAGGCACAAACCTTTCCATGTGCGTGGGTGTATGTGCACACTTGTGTATAGATTAATTTCTTGATTTTACCAAGATATTTTGCATGCCGTGTACTGACACAGAATCTTAGAATGGTTTGGATTGGAAGGAACCTTAGAGATCATCTAACTCCAACATCCCTTCCACGGGCTGAGAGACGTTTCACTAGACTAGATGCTCAATGCCCAATCCAGCCTGGCCTTGTACCCTTCCATAGATGGGACATCCAAAACTTGTCTTGTCCTTTCCCCGTGATTCCCATTCTAGAATTTTTTCTCCTCATCTCTCTTAGGTTAATGGGAGTTAATTCAAGATTATCAGAGCTGCTAGACATGCAGTATTCAAAACAGCAAGAACTCAGTGCTTGAGCAGTTTGTCTTGCACCTCCAAGCTTAGCTGTGTCCCTAACAGGAGAACTCTGGCTATGCATACATAGTACATATATGGTACTCTGGGACCCCCAGTGCTCCAACAAGCACCTCTGCCCTCTTACCTTCATTTGGAGCTCTCAAGTACAAAATGCAGCAAAAGGGGTTGCCTTTGCTAAACAGGTAACTGTCCAGAAGGAAGCTGTTGGCTAGAAAAAAACCCAAAGCTTAGGTCAGGCACCCCACTGCTGAACTGCTGCCCTCATTTCTGAGCCAGCATACACCTTGTGCTAGCTTTGTCCTCCCTCCACAACTTCTCCAGCTGTCACCCTGGGTGAAAGGGGACACAACTGCTGCTCTTCAAATCAACCTCCTCCCTTTCCGAGTGCCTCTGGTGAGCTCAGAAAGATTCCATGGGATGTGGTCCCTTGGCAGACAGCTCCAGGACAGATGGCAGGTGTCCAGGACCTCTCTGTCCCTGCTGATGGACACAGTGGGCAGTGAAGGGAGCAAGTGACAGCAGCCACAGGTCCTACAGAGGAACCTTGTGGAGCAGAGGCCATTGGGTTGCTACTAAAGGTAATCAGGCTGGTGAGCATTTCCCAATCAATGTGTCTAAATCCACCTTCAACATAAAATTAGGGAGTTCAAAATGACTGCAGTTCACTGTTTGTGAAATGAGGATAGCAAGTACATAATTACTTGAAAGGGCTGCTATGAGAATTAACACATGAAAATTTGAGAGGAGGTCAGATTTGAGGACAGGAATCCCCAAATAGGGACTATTTTTGTGAGAATACTGAAGTAAAAATTCTAATCCTCAAGGCAATTGTGATCTTCCAGATCATTCTTCCTTCAATGTTTTTTCTTTCCGGTGAACAAAAAAATGTTTGACCATACTTCCAGATGTAGTTTCTTCCTTTTTTCCCAGGCATAAGAGTAGGAACATTTAATTCTGTCTTTTATGTATGTGTTACTAAAAACAGAAAAATAGCTTACAGAAACTGTGACTGGAAGATCTGCAGGTGTGTGTACCATGATCAGAGGCAGAGCAGATGAGAGGTCAGGAAATTGTGGGTTTCAAATTTGAAGAGGCTGTATAATAAATTCAAGCTAAAATTAAACCATAGCTCCTCCTGAAAAAAAAAATCAAAAGTGTTTGTTAAACCTGCAAATCAACTGATTGTATATTTTACCTAGACTGATTTTGAGCTATGTCATTCCTCCTTGAAATTACATTTACATTAGAGGACATACAGTTACCATGTAATTTTTTATTTTTTCACCTTTCTATTTTGATGACTGCTGCAGTTGCTGTCGACACTGAAAGACTAAATAAGAGGCACAATGGTCTTTAAAGGAGCTGTACAAAATTCAGATATAACTGTCATAAAAATATTTCCAATCCAGCAAGTCAACAAAGAACTTGATGGTGTCAGGAAAACTAAACCTCAAATGCTGTTGAGACTCATAATGAATGACAAGGCTTTTTTTAAAAAAATGTGATTTAATGATTGGGTGCAGCATGTAGTGATTGGTGGGTTGTACTCAAGTTGAAGACCAGCAGAAGGGAAGTAATGCAGGGAACACCCCCGGATCTGTACTGTTTAACTACTTCATCTATAACCTGGAGGAGGCATCATGCGCATTGTGTTTACAGCCCAGCCAAGTGCATGAACATGAATGCTGAGCCTTCCCTCTAAACAGGGTGGTATATATTTTCAAGGTACCTGCTCTAGAAAGAGCAGTCCTTTCTTGTTTCAAGCTCTTTGTTCTGTGCCCCATATTACCATCTTCCCAGCCTGCTCCAACCCCTATCCTCTCCTCAGCCTGTCCCAGTTTTCCCTGTTCCCCATGTCATCTTTTCTGCTTTCATGGGTTTTTTTTCTCCTGGTTTCAACTGACCTCTTGTCACTGTTCCCTAACCAATTCCTTTCCTCATTGCTTCTCCCCTCCCAGCCAGGCTGTCCCTGAAAGATCCATATTTTCTCCTCTCTCTTAAGTTTTGGAGCTACAGCCAGTAGAGTGTTGAGAGGACAAGACAGTAGGTTCTGGGTTTACCCTCCTGCCCCTGGGAAGGCTCAATTAATTGTCCCAGGGGCAGGCTCACACAGAGGCTGCAGTTTCAGCCTGGTCCACATTTGATGTGTATGGAGTCTTCAGAGATATTTGGGCTGATCATGGAAATGGGGTCTCTCAGAGACTCTAACAAATTAAGGTTTTTTTGGTTTTCTCAAGGATAGCAATAGTCATTCACTGTTAATCTCACTTTCAAAGCTTCACAGAAAAAACAATTTGGCCAAAACTTGGATCACAGTAGATCCACTTAATGAAAAGGCTGTGTAATATTTTATCTTCACTGGGCAAACACTAAGACATCCCTGAAATCACCTTTTGAGCAACTTTAACTTGAAGCAGGAAAAGAAACTTAAAATAACAGCCAAGGTGGAAATGAATCTATTTGATCAGTTTACAGATAATGGCAACTGAAGAAGATGGTGACAATGGAAAGCAAACTTGACTCTAGTCATTATTTCCACTTCTTACTAAGCCAAAGATACAACCAGTTCAGCCACCTCTGTACACAATGTTTCTCTTACAGAAAGCACATTTGGACAGAAAGTACACCTCCCCTTCCCTAATGCAGGATAACCTAGAGTGGTGCAATAATGCAGCACAAAGACAATTGATAATTCTTAAAAATAAATTGGGCAGGTGATCCTAAACATCGGTGGCACACTCAAATTATCTCCAGGAGCAAGAGTGCAATAGGTTCTTTCTTTACCTATTGAATGAAAAAGGAATGAGAAAAGGGCTGTACTCTCAAATCTAGATCCATTTTGTACATCCATCCATCCTAATCCAAGAACCAGTTATGCTTATTAAGGCTATCCAGTGATTTTACCATATTCTACCAGCTTTCAAGTGGAGCCTTTTAAGAGAATTCCTAGAAAAAAACGTATAATTTTTATCAAGATCTGAGATCTGAGATTTGTTCATTTAGTATCAATGAATTATGAAATATACTAGCTGCCAAACCTGCCAGTCTGGGCAGATTTCCAGAATATACTGTTTTAGTACCCTTTCTCTTTAGTGGTCATATGAAATAAAAATAACATTAGGGATTTCATTTTGTTTTGCTTATTTTTCCTAGCATATGCTTTGTTTTGAATGTTCTTGATTAGTATCATACTCTCCAGAAGATCCAGAACTAACACAGCCGAAGACAGCTTGAAATTATCCAATACACATTATGCAAGAAAACACAGTAGTATGAATCCTTTCTCCTACTTTCTATATTTTGCATTGCTATTGAAGCTCATGACCAAATAATGACACTTAGAATCCTATTACTTGTTTGTGCCTTTAATTCAGGAAGTGAGATAAATAAGTGGTATCAGCTGGGCCAGCAATTAACTATGCATTGAATTGCAGTTTCAAAAATAGAGCAGAACGTGACTCTCTTAAAAAGGCTGCTCCCAGAATATAACTATACCATGTGCATTCCTAAATGTATTGTTGAAATACATGCAGCCAATGAACATTTCCTAATATGCATAGGACATTATTATGGAGTGGACACATACAGGTCATTTTGGAAGAGCATTCAAAAGGCAGGAGGGGACTCAGGGGCTTGCAACATGAGTGGCTATCCAACACCTGCAGTCTCTGGTCATGTCTGCATGGCAGCCTGTGATGCTGTGCATAAACACACAGGCTTGCTGAGCATCAAAAGGTTTTTCTACAGTCAAACTGGTGTAGAAACACATCAACGCACTCCAGTTCCAGACAAGAAAATACATCCAAATATGTATTTTAGTTGACCCTGCTCTGAGCAACTGGTTTAGACGATTTCCAGAGGTGCCTTCATACCTCAGGTATTCTATGATAGCTGACATGGGGCAAATGTCAATGCTATCCATCTCCTCATTAAAATTCCAAGACATCACTACTTCAAAAAACCTCAGCCTGAGTAAATGGAAGAGGAGCTGGGGAGAGGATAGATGCAAGTGAAATGTCTGAATAGAGAGATCAACAAACAAAACAAAACAAAAAATGAAAGAAATTTGAAATAGAAGAGCTGGATAGTGGCACAGGCAGCTGGTCTGGAAGAAAGCTAAACCCTTTTTTAGCAGTCATGCTTTCTCTGGGAGAACTGGAAAAAAACAGTCATTGTGAATAAAGTATCTGAAGGCATCAGCTGTTTTTTCTGTCAGTGAATCACTGGCAAGCATTTACTTAATTGTGAGAATTTGCCATATTTAATTGTCCCATAATTTATACAAATCTATTTTCATCATGTACACAGAATACTAGCTATTAGTTATTTATGAGTAGTAGTCAGGTAGCTCTGGGTCAAGACTAAAACTGTTTTAGGAGAAGAAAACAAACAATTTAGGAATAATAAGCAGTAGATATTATTCCTTTCCATATGGTACTATTCCTATTTCTAGGTGAATATATAGTGAAAGTCATCATTCACTGAATAGTTATGATCAAAATTTTTTTAAAAATTCGCTAATAGCAAATAGGAAAGGCTTCCATGAAGCAAAGAAGAATTATAGCGTATGCCCGGACAGACTTTCCAGACTAGTGTAAAATCAACATCATTCTAGTGACAATAATAGAGTCACTGAAGTTTCATTGATTTATACCAGACACAAGTCTGGACTTTATTTCTTCTTTTTTGTTTTCTTCCCACCCTTCGACTTGCTTCATTGCACAGCATGATTAGAAAGAAAGACTTAGGAAGAACACAGTAGCAGGCACTTGGAGAGATGAGATCCAAACTGATTAAGGCCTGAACAGGTATTTGCAGAGATGAAGAGGAAAGAGGATTCAGGTTCTGGCAGTTTCTGTGATTGTGAAATGAAGTTAGAGATGATGGAGATGAAGGGCAGAAAAGAATGTCTGGAGTCAGGAACATTCCCATTCTGCAGCAATTTGATACTAACCTTCTATAGCTAAAAAGAAAATTTAAACATTTCTTAACAAATTTAACAAAGGAAAAAGTTAGAGAAACACACTCATCAAAATATTTTACCCAGAACAGATTTACAAGTTTTCTTCACCAGATTTATTCTGGTATTGATTTTGACTAATATTTTTTGTTATTATTTTTGATCATGAATTAGGACAATGGCTGCCTTTTTCCCACTGCCTGGCTTAATTCCACAAAAACAAAAATAAGTATTTTTCTAGAAGTATTGGATGGCTGGGACATGTGAAACCTTTTCCTGGATGTCCCCAGTTCAGAGGAACCATGGGATGGGAAGAAGCAAGCTCACCTGAATCTGGAAACACAAGGATACTGTCTACTCTTATGTACCAGCGATAGACCCAAAGGATCACAACACTTGCCTCACCCGCCATCTCTGCCATAGCCCTGCCTATGAACAGGCGTGCACCAGCGTATTCATACACATGTATTTTCTTCACCACTACAGAAATCTGAAACAAGGAAAGGCTAGGTTTGATTTGTAAAATTCTTTAAACCACAGAATTACAGAAAACACATGGTAAAGAAGAAAAGCAGAAATTTCAGAAAAAAAACCACTTCAAACCCAGTTGCTTATTAAAAAAAAAACACCAAAAAGCCATGCTCAGGAACCCACTGTTTAATTAATTGAAACTAGACATATATACAAGTTTACTGTCTGAATTAAATTCAACATACAGCAATGCTAGTGAGAAATAATTTACATTGACAGCTTTTCAAAACAGGTAGTTTTCCCTAATCCAATATAAAATTTTCAAGAATACACCACAGCTGTTTTTAAACCTACATTGGAAGTTCCTAAAGGGGAAAAATAAATAGGACCAGATAAAAAATACTGTAGAAAGGGAAAGGACTGGTCCCATCCAGTCTTTTTTCTTCTGTTTCTCCCTGTGGCTTTATACTCCACAGTAAAGGAATGAGGCATGACACAAGCCTGAAATCTGATTCCACGCATCAGGAAAACTGCTGGAGCCTGTGTATGGTCTGGTCTTTGCTGGACAGTAAAAATAAACACAGAGCAAGGGAAAACCTGGATAGAGCAAGCAAAACACTCAAAACCAAAACCAGTAGCCAGTACAGCATGGAAATAGAATGGAAATATGAAAAATTTTCCCATTGCATGGCCCAAAGGGGCAAAACTAAGACATACCTTAAGTAAACCAGGCACAAATACATCCCTGATGTAACCTGATAGGAAGGGCTCTCTTCACAAGAGCAGTAAGATCTTGATCTCCTCTCACTGCATTCTCCCAGTTCCTCATGTCTAGGTGCCCATTTTATTGCATGACAAACCTCCTTGCAAAGATACAGGGCTAAAGTCCAGCCAAGGCCCATGGAGGACTGTGTCACTAATTAATTCAGGCAGAAGGAATGTGATCAAAGAAGTGCTGACATTCTATCAAAAGTGAGATAATATGTTCATGAGTAATAAGCACCGTCACGTTGTCAGGGTGTGCCAAGACTTCCACTGAAGTGCATACTGGAAAAGGGGGAGGAAGGCCAGGAAGGCAATTGCAAAACATATGTGACAGAGGCTCAACAAAAATACATAGCTCCCCGGTCAAAAAATAACCCTCCCTGACTCTGCCATCAACTGCAGACAAAGCACTGGCCACACTAAAATTGTTTCACTTCATAGAGCAGCCGAGTGCAGGAGACTCACCTGGTTGCAAAACCTGTAGGTACCATACAGGTGCCTTCATTCACAAGCTGCATGGCAAAAACCTTGCCCAGCACAGATGAAAACAATTCAGTATGTGAGTTAAACACACCAGAGGTCTAAAGGACAAGAACAAGACTGGCAAAGGATTGGCTCTTTTGGAAAACAAATACACGAAAGAACAAGTTATCTTTCCAATCTACCAGTCCAAGCCATTGGAAAACTGTCTTACCTCATTGGGGTGGAGCAGGGACATGTCTCCAGCTCTTCACCATCCCAGGCTTGTCCTGCTTTTTAGGTAGCAAGGTCAAAAATCTTCATCAGCAACAGGATTGCAAACCTTTCTCCTTGATGTTCTCCCCAAAAAGCTGTAGCACCCGAGCTCAGACACAAACATGGAGCTAAGGTTTCTAAGGAAAAACGTCAAGACCTGAACATGTCCAGCCCTGCTGAAATCTGCTCGCCGTCAGTGCCAAACAATGCATGTGCCATGTATCACAAATAAAAGTATTAAGTATTTAATTGTTTCTCCTAGTAGTGTAGGTTCCTCAAGCAAAACCCTTACCACCTTCTATAAATGCCCGTCCTCATCAAATAAATGGCTCTTACTTTAGCTGTTTCTTCCAATAATCTAATTTGCCTCATCAGCTGGACATCTTTCATGATGGTACATAGTATAGTTGCCACTACATGGTATATGGTAAATATTAAAAAACATACCATTACTTTTCTATTTTTTTTGAAAAAGTGGATTTAAAATATCTTCCAAAATACATCACATTTTTTGAAGACCAGTCCCCATAGATCTTTAAAGAGGTGATGTTATTTGTATTTAAAGTATTCTCCCATGAAGACATCTCTGGTCATGAGAACCTTAATCCAGCAGAAAATGTCATAAAGAAATAAGATTTATAAAAATTAAATAAAAATTATTAGAAATCAGGTGCACAATAGCCGACATTATTGCAATATGCCTGGGGCTGCAACTGTCACCCATTTTATGTCTACTAAATAAAACCTCTGGCTTAGACAGTAGTTTCACGTACCTGATCCAGAAATGTCTGGATTCTATGGCCTGAGATGACTTGGAGAATGTCTTTCCCTGTCCAAAAGCTTTTTGAACCATGTGGGGTGCTGTGAGTGGAAAGGCTATCCTAAAAGGCAAATGTATTATGTGCTTGCTCACTGAAAAAAATACCTGGAACATCCCCTCCATGCCTGGGCACATCATTTAAAACTTTTTGTTATAGACAGGTGGTTGTTGCCTGGCTCTGCCTAATACATTAGAAGCACAACTGAAGAAGAGTTTGGTGCCACAAGTTCTCTACCACAGTGACAAGATCAAGGAGAAAAGAAGTTACCAAAGCAAATGCAAAAGAAAAAGAGCCTGGCATGGAAGGTCTCTGAGCTCCTGCTCCATGTCCAGACAAGAAAAGCATGTTGCTTTTTTTATAAAGTACATTCAGATAAGATTGGGAGATTTTATTAGTGCAAATCGTTATTATAAGCTTTTCCATTTCTCTATCTGGCAAAATAATCAAGAAAACATTGTGCTTTCAGTACCTGCAGCTCCAAGTACGAGTCAAAGTATAAGTCATTGCTTGTAATGTTTTACAATCCTCTATTATTTTACCACTTTCATATGCCAGCTACATCATGCAGCACACACAGGGCTTTTTTCCACGGGCTCAATGAAGCGCATTTCTATTCAAGTTTTTAAGGTAATGTCAAGAGCTAAGGTCATCTCCATGATATCAAAGTAATTTGGATAGGTGATGGACATAAAAAGTCAACATTTTCAAGCGCTCAAACACTTTTGAAGTTGGTGAAACCATGTTCTATTGAAGTTCTATTCATGTCTTCAACACAGACTAACAGGATCTGTGGACGCTCAACAAGTCTTAAAATAAAGGAAGCTAAAGTTAATGTTCTTTCACAAAGATACCTGCATATTTTCACAAATAGGCCCGTAGGTATGTGCAAGCAAATTATGGATTCTGGCATTTTGGCAAAGAGATAAATAAAAAGAAAATGTGTTTTAAACAGATACATCTAACATAAAGCGCTTGAGTTTTGTTATGGGAGCTTCTTAATGTTTTAAAAACATTATTCAATGGAAGGAAAGAATCTTTGGAGAGACATCCACTCATTCAATATAAAAATCAAAATATTTGGGGCAGTATTCAACTCACTCAGCTCTGGAAATTTCCATTTACATACCTAAGCCTGAGTAAGTCACTGTAGGCTCCTCTGGAGCCAATAGTGAGAAAGAAATGAATCCTGACGTGGTACTATATTTTGTCCTTTTGTTGTTGTTGTTATTACTCTTAGTTTCCCTTTAAATTGAGAGAAATGTATTTTGAATGTACTTATTTCTCTGGAGAAACATGGTGCAAAAGCCTTATACTGTAACTACACTGTGGGGAAGGAGAGGAGATTGGCTCCTTCACATTCCAAGGAAGGCATTGCTGGAGATCCCCTGGTCCAACCTCTTCTCACAGCAGAGTCATCTCCTAAGTACAGGAGGTTGCTCTAATAAATCTATTAACTTTTTGGGACACTTATGTGAGCCAGGTGTCAGGCAGGGAGACCAGTGTCTCACCAGTACTATTGTGCTTCACACATTAAAAGAGAGCAACAGCTGCAGTGAAGGTATCAGGAAATTTCAAGTGGCAGAATAGCTCCCTTGACCAGAAACACAAATTTTCAAAAACAATGAAAAAGACATAAAAACATAAAAAGGGGTGGGGTGGATGAGGAGGAGACAGGAAAGGATTCAAAAAAGTCATGTCATCCTATGTAATGACTTGGTAGGAAAATGGTTTCACACTTCAGCCCACTGAAACCAGACTGACACTCCACCCTGTGTAATGTCTGTATTTTAACCATGGATAATTGAAATGGAACACCCCAGCCTTTACTTACCCTGCTTAATGCATGTTATCACGTGGAAAAGGTAAATCAATAACAGCTGAGATCAAACATACCAATCTCCTTTCCAGTGCACAATGCTCTCATTTATATGGATCTTTACAACCTGACTGCCCTTCTCGTTTAAACGCAGTGAGTGAAACATTGCCTGGTACAAAAGACCTTCTCTCTCAAGAATTCTCCATGCTGCTTGAAAGGGTAGCCCAAATGAATTGCTGGAACGGCCATTGAAAGGGCTACTCGTTAGCTATGACTGTCCTTGGGAATTAGCCAGGCCTGAGGTAACAAGACCACTAAGTGTTGTTGGTATTGGCAGCAAAGGCAAGGTTCATCATAGTTAGTACCTCTTGTCTAGACTAGGGATGTAAAATAGAAAACAATTCTTCGACTATATGCATTTGATGGTCTGTCCCTTTTTTCTATAGAAAAAACTGTAAGACATTTGGAATTTTTCATTTTTATTTGGGAAAGAAAAATTTGGAAACCATAGTGACTCATGCTGGAAAGTGTCTGACTGGCATGGGATAACCAGCCAGATCCAGAAAGTTAAAGCTGTAGGAAGAATTCGAGCAAGGCGTGCGAATTCAGATTTCAATGTAATTTAACTCTTAGTATCCTTATAATTCATTTTGCTTTGTTCACTATGAAAACAACAGGGATGTCCCTAACCTGCACAAATCTGATATACACCAGGAGGTTCACATACCCTGGGAATAAAAATTTCAGCTTTAGGCATGTGTACAGGTCCATTCCCAAACATATTGCAAAAGTCTCCTTTCAGATAATTCTGCAGTACAGATATCCTTGAGGAAAATTCCAATCAGATCCCTATTTCTGCCTCATTTGGGCGGCTGCAAAATAAAAGCTTTAATCTGCAGAGCATCCTGGCACTGTGGTATCCCTGTCTGAATTGAGAAACACGCACCCTTTACACACAATTGCTTCTTATTTCCAGCTGCTGCACATTGTTCCCTGGCCAGCTCAGGTTCCATCACAGAGCAGATGGCTAACCCAAAGCTACAGCCTGGAGGCAAATTTATAGTCTTTTCTCAGGACTTTCCCCAGAAGCTGAATCACACCTCTTTGGGGAGTATTTCTGTCCAGTGGCAGCTACTGCAAGGTTAACAGCAACTCTCACACTTCTTTGCCTTCTTTCCTTCATCAGAGTGCTGACATTCCCTACCTACAACCACCCTCACTTCTTTTGGGAAGGGTAGGCACTGAGTTTTCTCAATAACCAGATCTATCATACCTCTTAGCTATCAACATTTACCCATTGACTCCTTTCCTAGTAATAAATCAAAAGGAAAAATTCACCATCTACTCCTTAGGATCTTTTTTGTGTCCCTAAAAATTCAGGTAATTGAGAGGCTAGGGGGGTATCACAATGCCCTCTTCTTTATCATCATTTTCTTATAGACACTTTGACACTTTGTCTTCTGTTTCCAAGAGTATGTCTTGTTCCTCACTTTCTCTTCCAGTGTGTGATTTCCATGTGTCCTTCACTGTACTGACAAGTGCTAACGCGAATCTTTCCTAATCTGTGTGTTAATCAAAAAAAAAAAAAAAAAAAAAAAAAAAGATACCCATGCAGGCAGGAGTAGTTTTGTAGTTTTGGCAGCATGACTGACAAGACTCCAGCACTTTCACCTAAACCTACCTCTCACTGTGGCTCCAGATCATATGGAACCAACAGTTTTGACATATGATAGTGCAATTTTGACTCCACATAAAAACAACTCTAAAAGGCTTTTTTTGGTTTTTATCATTCCCACATTCCCCTGCTTCAGTCCTCAAGTACCATTCAGGCAAGGAAGCTAGGCTTTCTATGCTGAACACTTACAGTATTGGACTTACCAAAGCAGGATGATGTGCTGTCTTCTGGCTGACTCTTGGACCTCTCTGCTCTTCTGGTCCTCGTTTGTCACCTTCTCAGTGAAGCAGCATCTTTATGTCCCATCCATGCCAGGGCGTCAAAGCTGAGGCAAAGCTTTGTATTTGCAGATATATGGAACAGATACATAAATTCCAAGGAGTACCAATACCAAGCATTCTTTCATACAGAAACACCACACAGATGGGAACAAAATGGACATCTACACCCACTCCTTGCCTCCATTTCACCAATTGCTATCTGAGTTTATATGGGTTTTCTTAAAATCAAGGGCCCTTCCTCTCCAAATTCATCCTGTTCTGCCAGCTTGATTGCTAACTCTCCAATCATAATGCTTCTCTTAACTCAGCGGCCTTCAATGTCCTGTTTCAAACTTCTCTTTATCATCTTTTTGCTAGCTTCCAGATTTTCTTGTCATGCAAGTAGTGATTCCATGAGGTGCTCTACAAGACTGCCTATCACTAAATTGCTTCCCTGGACTCAAATTTGGCCTGGACCATAATGAGCTCTTTGCATATAGGCAAATAAAACTAGCCAAACATAAAAATATCTTGAAACACTCATTCGGATTTGAATCTGACATCAAGATTAAAAATAGATAAAGTGTGCACAAAGTCTGATGTTCGACAAGGATATGTACAGGTTTTCTATGTGAAGCAGAATTGACAAGCCTTTAAAATCGTCACAGAACCTTGAAAAGCAGGAGTCCTTCACATGCTGCTTTATGGAAAGGGATAGCAGAACAGACAGGGAATATGTTTGGCAATGACAGGACAAGAGCTGGAATAAAGGCAAGAATAGAGAAGGAGAGTATCTTTTAAACTTGTGTATCTGCAACAAAGAAATCCTAGTCTGGCTCCCAATTTACATGTTAACAACTGCAGTGCCAGACATATTAATGCTTCCCAATTGTGTGGTTTTCACTTGGGGCTCTGCACAGGATTGAATCATTGAGAGAGTGTGTCTTGGCCTTATATTTCCAAGATATATTGCATTCCTTTTACATATCTATAACACATCCTACTCAGGGCCTGGTGTTATATTCAATATGCAATCTACATTTAGGAATCATTCCTTTAGATTCACCCAAGAAAAAATGCAATCTCCATCTGGTGTCTTGATCATCCATACATGCAAAATTCATCTGTCTTTTAATCTCTTCTGAAACTAGTCCTCATCTGATACTTTGGAGGGTTCAGGACATTACTTTATCTTGTGTGTCTCATTTCTGATTCTTTGTAGACCAGAGCCAGAAGACTTACAGAAAAACATCTCTACATGAGAATAAAAGCCCATTTTAAAAGGTTGGAATTATCTGGATCAGTTATATGATCTAAAGCCAAATCCTCTGCCCAGCAGCCTTACTATTTACATTTGATAATGTCAACACCATAAATCTGATCTGCATAACTGATTTTCATTCTCTTTATTATCTATAGAAATTACAGTAACATAGCTCACTCATTCAGGATTGCTAACTGGTTATTGTCACGTCAGCTGGAGAAAAAAAAAATTGTATAGCTTCCTGATATTTTATAAAATTTTCTATTCACTTCTCTTTTCTCTGTTAATCAGGTTATCACTTGGAATGAGCAAAGGTACTGGTCACATCCTGAACCTTGTAATGCTAAGCTCCGTGTGCAAATACAAACAGCACACTCTTTCTAAAAGAGTGTGTACTTGCAAGTGTTTTTTTAATTTGCTATCACAAACAGGGGTCTGGATTTCAGTGAAAGCAAAGTTTACCAAACACATACTTACCTGCTGAAATGAGATGAGAAATAAATTGTTGTGGAAAAGTAAATTTTGACAGTTAAGATTAAGAAAACTTTGTTTTGCAGTGATCAGTTAACTTCTGCAAGAGAGCTGGGCTGTGCTTCTCT
Organism: Donacobius atricapilla; assembly: GCA_013397315.1. Lineage (NCBI taxonomy): Eukaryota > Metazoa > Chordata > Aves > Passeriformes > Mimidae > Donacobius > Donacobius atricapilla. Next base: position 1,084,998 of record WBMY01001704.1, on the reverse strand, counting down.
TTACCAAATACTATTTCAATTTTCTAGCTAATCACAGGAGTTCACTCAGAATTGAAACAAGAATAGACATACACTATATCTTGTTTAATTGACATTATCACTATCATTATTATTAAAGGCTGCTTTTGTAAGCTGATACACACAGAAATGAGCTTAGTATAGCTCTATTGAGTATAAGTTATTTGCCACAAGTCTTTAAGTTTTCTGTTGCATGAGTGACTTCTCCATCTTAATTCCATTCTAACTAAACTGTGTAATGCTGTGTAACAATCACAGAATCATACATCACGAAATAATTTCGACTGGAAGACACAGCCACAGGATGTCTGATCCAGGTCCTTTCTCTAAATAGGGTTAACTACATCAGATTGCAGAGCTGTCCAGTTGAGTCCTGAACATTGTCAAAAACAAGAGGATTTACAGCCGGGGCAAGGTTTGACCACCATCGCGGTGATATTTTGTTAATATCCATCAGGAATTTCTCTGTGTTGTAACTCCTGTCTGTTGTGCTCCATTTTCTCACTGCGCAACTCCAAGAAAATCCCAGGTACGTTTCTACATGAAACTGAAGGTAACAGTGAGACCTCCCTTTTGTCTTCACTTCAGAAGCCTGAACAAACACTTTTCCCACAGCCACACACTGGATATCCTTCCTACAGCCTCCTCCCTATGAGGTGACATCCAATGGATCCTCTCCATTTAGCTGCAGTCTTTCTTGTCCTGGAGAACTCAGACATGACACTCCAAACAGCATCTCAAACATTCCAAGCCACTCAGCCTGCTGGCTATGGTTCTGTGTATGCTGCTCAGGTTGTTGCAGGCTTTCAATGCTGCAAGGGCTCATTGAATTTATTGTCCATCAGGGCATCCAGGTCCTTTTCTGCAAAACAGAGCAGCTGGTCCCCAGCCTTAACTGTTGCTTATTGGACTTATTCCCTCACAGATACAAGTCTTAGCAATTTTTTATGAACTCCTGATGTTGTTCTCATGTCTATTTCTCCAACATGTCAAGATGCCTCTGAAGTGCAAGCCAACGCTCCCCAGTTTGGTACCATGTGTGAATTTGTTGAGGGTGCACTCTGTCACATCACACACTGTAGGTGTCAAAAATCCTGTTGAACAGGGTTCAACATTACATTTACATATAGAGAGAATTATAATACTGGTGTGTATATATTGTTCTACCTACTTGCCCTGGTCAATTATCAGTGAAACCAGGGTTCAAATGTGACTCCCATAGCAGAAGAATTCACACAGGTTGCTGCCATCGTTACTAGCATTTCTGAAGAACTTGGATGAATTCACTTGAATTCATCTTGAAGAAATGAAGAATTCATCATTCACACTTGAAGAAAGTAATTTGATGACGATTGGAGGAGTTAAAATACCAGTCAATATAAACCTTTATTTTGCCTCTTTGTTTTCTCTGAGTTTAGCCTGACCACGCACATAAAATCTATTCTAGGATATATCATACACATGAATTTTTTTCATCTTCATCACCGTGAATAGAAAAAAACATTCTTTTACTTTGTAACATGCTCTGCAAACCTTTATGCCCCATGTGTTTAAATCTCAAGCATGTGCACTTCTCCTCCTTCACTGACCATCCTTGCAAAAGAGGTCAGGCTTAAGGTAAATGTGGAAAGCACCATTTGCAAACTTGCACCACCTTCTCTTGTAGCTGTAGTTTGTGCTGCATGGTCACTTAGCTATAGATGATCAGGCTGAGCTCCATCCTGCTTTCTCTCCACCAGTCTTGGCACCTGTGATGTCCCAAGTCCAAATCATGGCTGGCTCTCAGCCTGGGTCACTATGGCTAAAGCCATCTGGACAAGAAATCTTGTTTCCTTACCTTCATGTCCAAATAAAGCTTCTTCCTGGGACCTATGTTAACAACTGGCCACAGCAATTTCTTCAGTGATGCAAACAAAAAAGCTACAGGTGTAACAGGACTGAGTCATGATTTGGGTTTTACAATATTGGCAGGAAGCTGGCTGTGTTTTAGTGTTTACTTACACAGTAGCTCTGCTTACTATAGTCCCTCAATGTCTAGGAGTGAGTGGGTTTTCGTGCCTGTTGCCTCACTCTCTGAATTATAGTTGGGTCAGTAACATTTTGTTGGTTGTTACAGGTTATACTGAGACCAAAAGGTCATTTGCAACCACACAGCCAGGGACTCAGTCATGGAAATTACAGTTAAATTCAAGAAGTAGCTGAGTTTATCTATTCCTTGGTTTCATTTCTGCGTAGTAGATTAATTTGAAAGGCAATGATGGTGCTTTGATGACAATATTTCTTTATCATTATCAATTAATTTTTGCACATACCTTGAAACAATAGAGGGTAAACAAACAAGTGATGTCAGCATGTGTAGGAGAGAAAAAATAGTCTATGAGAACATACCCTTTCTTACATATAATGACATGTTTTCGCTGTAGAAAGTCCCTAAGGCTGATTTCTTACTTGCAGTTTCAAAACATCATCATCAGTAAGACACTGGGGAGTTAAACCTTTCCACAAATCCATTTATGTCTTTACTGAAAACCCCACTTTTCTATGTGAACAACAACAAGAGTCACTTGCAGTTTTTCCCTCACAGCTTTTGATGTGGGCCAGAGAACCATTTCAGGTAATATGCATAACATACCCTGCTAATCTGAGTTGGCTTACTCAGCTACCACAAAGGAAGGAGCCAAATATAAAATCTATTGTCAATCTCATGACTGGTCATATGCTATTTTCACTACTGTAAGTTGGGGGTTTTTTTCAGTTTGACTTTTGCTGCATTTTAAGATATTTGGAGCTTATACTAAATTAGAAGAAACATATTTATGCAATAATTCAATAGTGAGGTAGCAAGATAACTTGGCAAGATTCTCTTTCTCCCTCAGGATTATAAATTCCAGAATTTTTTTTTTTTTTCCCACACCTATTTGGCATATATGACTTTCTTTTTCCTTTTTCTTTCTTTTTTTTTTTTTTATGAGGAACAGGAATAACAAGATCAACCCTGAAAAACACAAAACACAAAGCCCCTTTAATGGGGGCTCAGTCTTAACCTCCAGAATCTTTTTGCTCAACTTAGCTCATTCTGGACCAGGCCCATACACTGGATTACTCCTGTTCCTCAGAATGTTTCAGCTGACAGCCAGGACTGCACAAAGAATGCTTGAGAGAACCCTCTGTCCTTGGCATAAACTGGACAAGTTGTTAATCATTTCTCACTGACTGACATTTTTTCTGCCTTCTGACCTTCCAGGTCATCTCTCTTCCCAATGCTCTCAGACACACCACATTCTGGTTGCTTCAGAGGCTCCAGCCACTGTCCTCAGTGTTTCAGATCTAGCAGCCTCCTGGTAGCAGGCACCACCCAGGTAAACAGGGCTCTGACAGCTTTTAACTTGCTCCAGTTTGTCCAGCTGCACTGCACTGGAAGAAGTGAAGAATATATTTCATTGAAAAGTGAAAGAAAGGTTAGTTAGGTAATGTGATCTGCTGCAAAACCCCTCTCTCCTCTGAGGGCAGTCAGGTAAAAAAACATTACACAAAGAATTTCTAAGATACTTTTTTTTAAAGTTATCAGTAACAATAGAGACCATTGTTTACATTTTAATTAACTTCTGTTTCACTGTTTTTAAAATAAGATTAATTAACCCATTGTTTTCAGCTGAATTTCTGCAAGTTGAACCTATTCAAGACCTGCTTGAAATTTTAAAATGCTAGAATGGCTGGTTTGTGTAGAGGAAGCCAAATTAGCGATAACTTTATAGCAATTTAGCTGCTCATAGACACTACAATGATGAGAAATATCTCTTGAAGAATCTCTCTTCTACAGTCTTTGGTCTTTCAGGAGTTTTCTTCTTTACCTTTGTAGTATGTACAACTGTTCCAAATAGAAAATAAGGAAAGGGAGGTTATATGTGTAATACAGTAGAAAGTTAACATCAGAAACCCCAGGAGTATCCCCCTGCTTGTGCCAAAAATAAAGAGCACACCTTGTCTTGACATCACTGCTATGAAAATAAAAGCAGAGAAGATACATTGAGTGTGACTCTCCTGTACTTATTACCTTCTGATCTGCACTTGCACCACCAAAACCTTAATTCCAACCAAGAATCTTGTTGATTTTACACTGTGCTTTTCAAACAGAGTGTTCAATATAAGTGCTAGCAAACATTACAAATGTGCATAGAATTGGAAGCAAGCTGTGAGAGCAACATTGCACAACAAAAAGGAAGTATATGATTGACTCATTTAGAGGGAACAGATATATATATATACATAAAATACATCTGCATTCATGAGTTCTGATAAGAATCAGTATGGTTTCTTGATGGTATACATGTAGCACCCTAGATCTTTGGCTAGGACTACAAAGCATATTACACAACACAGGAAATGTGAAAAGGGAGTTTGAGGCCAAATTTGCAATATGCCACTCCCAAACTAGTGACGTGCTGATCTGATCTTCCAACATAAGTTGTTTACTTTAAATTATCACTCCTGTCAGTAGCACAAAAGTGCTATGACAGCAGCTAGGAATTGGCAGGAAGAAATGAAGTTCCCAGCTGTGCCATCTTTTTTCTAGACCCATTACATTCACTATGTGTACACAACCTTCTTTGCTTGCCTTCCTTACAATCTTCACCAGATCTTCAGGTCTTTCCTGTCTCTTTCAATTTTATTCTTACTTTTGGCATGCCTTTTTTTTTTTTTTTTAATGGAGTTTTCTGGCTGTGCTCGTAATCCATCAGGAGAACTAATGCAACCAAGGGTTGATCAACCTTTGCCCTATTGCCCAGAGAAAAAGCATTCCCTTTCCAACAGGATTTCTTGCCCAGCCTGGCAGGCTCTTAACAATTTTTATACACTCGTAGGCAAATCTTAAGAATTTTTTGACATCCATTCCCACATAGCAGTGATGAGTTCACACAGGTAGTTACTAGACTGAACACTGAGAACATAAGAAATTCTTTCCAACTCTGGTGAATCTTGAAGTCTTATGTCCATTCTACCAAGGAGACAAATTATTAAAGTGTATTAATATTATAAAAAGTTTACATCTTCAAAACACCCTCAGAGAATAAGACAGACAACCACGAGGCTTAACACACCATAATCATCTGGTGACCTCAGACAGTCCCCTTGATCTCCTCTCTTCCACAAACCAAAAGCATCCCCACAGTTCACTGATGCATTTTGACAGATAAGTGAAAAGCTAGATAGGACTGCATGTGGTAGAAAAACAATCCTGAACATACTTAACAGTGGCATGAGGAATAAAGGAAACCTTTTACTTAACTGTCATCACATCACTAAACAATCTCAGTGGGCCAGCCAGTCACATGGATGCTATAAACTTCAGTCTTTGCCACTCTTTGGTCTGTTTTTTCTAAGAGGGGGAAATTGGAGAGGACATCATCATCATCATCATCATCATCATCATCATCATCATCATCATCATCATAATAAACAATGTTTTGAAAGAATAAGTAATCCCAGATCATTTTATCCAACAAGATACTCTGGAGTTTAGCATGCAGTAAGTTGACCACTAGAGGCCAAAAAAGCCTTAGAAAATACTGAAGTCACTATGACAAGGATTGTAACACATTCATGAACAAACAGGAAAGCTCAGGTTTGCTTACTGCTTGGAGATACTACGGTCAAAAAATGCTTCTGTGTTCATCCACCCTGATTTTCTCCTTAAAAGTTGGCATATGCCTTCCCATTTTTATGACTAACTTCATTTGTCATTCTTGTATTGGAGTTAGACTCTATTGCTTAAGAAAGGGTAATTCCATGAGTAGCAGAATGGATGAAACTCTTTCCTGTGACTCTGAGCCTCCAGGGTGATTGGCTGATTAGTTAGGTATCTTTAACACATTGAAATTCTGACTAGAGTTTGTCTTTTAAGAAAACACTCTATTTAGAATTATAATCACAGCAGCAATCAAGTGTTAGAAACTGAGAAAAGCACATTCACTCCAAACTCCCCATTCACAGTTTTAGTGGTGAGAGAAATCAATCAATATGTGGATTCTTTGTGAGGGAAAAAATTGTGAACATGCTCCCATGCAATGGCACATAACTTTAAAGGTGCCTTGTTTCCGTACCATTCATAGGGAAGATTGCTTTCTGTGGGAACATTAAACTGAGTTCTTCATGTTTCACTTTTTACCACCTGATTCATACTGTGCAGATGTTACCCTGAATTGCTGTCATCAGATCTGTTTTTCACAATTTGGATACATAAGGGACTAGGAGCAAGCCACCATGACAGGCTATATCCAGTTAGCTGAATAAGTTGTGCTTCTTGGATTGTTCTATGATCCCCTAAACTTTCTTGTAGCTTTTGCTTCCCCAGATGAATGCTTTTAGGAGTTCCACAAGCTCATTGACAAGGACTTACTTGCTCTTCTCTGCCTTCTGGGGCTTTTTTGCCTCAACTCAAGACATCTCATGTCTTTAGCCATGATAAAGAAAGTTACATAATGACAGAAATGTAAACATGGAAAACAAGTTAGTATTTCTAATTTTTTCTATACCAGCTCTCTTGAAATGTTGCTGATTAAAGCAATAAACTCCGCTGAACCAAAATAATAACAGATGTACTGTAACTGTTCCCAGACCTAAACACCTTGGAAGGTCTGAGCTCCTATTTATTAAAACTGATCCCTGTCTTAAGTAGTTTTGACACATATTCTTGGCTTTGGTGGTAAGCAAATAAGTAAGTCCTTTGAAGCATTCTGAAGCAGGCAAACAAGGATCTGTCATATAGGGCTCTTTTGACCTTATACTTTTTCACAAATTTCTCTAACTTAGTTAAATTCATGAAGATTTTTCAATTGATGCTTCATGGAGCTGACATTTTAAAACAACAACCTGTCTGCTTGGGCATGTGTGTGTATAAAATAGAAGACAGCACCTACATATTCAAAAGTCAAGGGAAGTGATACAATTGGAAGTAAACTGGAAGTGACATATCATCAAAAAATTATAAAAGTATTATCTAGTGACCAGATTCAAATATATTTTCAACAGAGATACATTTCCTTTCCTCTTCATCATTTTCCTCATTATTACTAAACCAGAAAATGAGTAAACAATATTTTCTAATTTAGTACATTGCATAGGCAGGCATACTCACTACTGCAATATGACATGGTGAACATGATGAAAGCCATCTGCTTCCAAAGGTTATGGTTCAGAATTTCACTCAAAATGTTGTGCAATGGTTCCAATTACAGATGCTGATATTCATGTGCAAGTGGCATAAAGAACATGAAAAAGCAGTCTCACCAGATCTGTCCAAAAACAAGTTCATCATAATTTCCCAGATTTTTTCAGACAACCCCAAAATCACAGCTGGCCACATCTTAGGCCACCCAAGACATTTCCACACCACCAGCTGGGTTTTTTTATGTCCCAAGGCATTGATTTTTACTGTTGCTTTACAGTTCTGTTAACCTATGTGAGGCTTTAGGGAAAAAAAATGGTTGAGAATAAATCCTTAGGATCAAATTAAAACAGTATAGCTGGAATAACTAATTATATTTCAGGCAATGATAACAGTAGCTGGTACTTTGTTTAATAGCTTCCTATACAATAAAAAGTTTTAATTATTAAAAAACTATCAGAAAGTACAATAGGTAGGTAGATAGCTAAAGAATGAGCAGGATCTACTCATGACATGGCATTCAGCTCAGTAGGATGGTTCTTATATCCTTGCCTGAAAAAATTAATGACGAGCCACCAAAATGTGCACTTTCTGAGGCTTTGTAAACACACCCCTTTAACTCTTCTTATCTTGCTTAATGATCTTGTTTTCTTGCCCATCTTACTCTTTCTTGCCCGTCTTACTCTTTCTTCTTGGCTTCATTAGACTGAGTTCCTTGCACTTGTAAACTTCTTTGGAGTTATAGAACAAATAAGACAAATGGGGTTGTGATCTTGACATCCAACAGCAGATGCTATCAGAGAATAAACTCTCCTGGCCAGTGGCAGATTATCATCCCTAATTTTTCAGCCTTGCAAGGCACACAGTGAAGTGTTCTATGACTAGCACAGAGTGAAGAAAACCCACACTTTCTCCCACTGCTCTCTGGGGTAGCATGCAACCCATCTCTGTCTCTAGAGTCCCTGTAAAGCAAATCTGTGTATTAAATACCTGTGGAGATTTTTACAATTCAAAGGTTTCCGATGATATGTTTCTATCTTTTTTTCTTTAAAAGCCCAAGGTTGCAGGTAAGGTGAAACCAAATCTCAGTCTAAGACTTGCTTTCGGTGTTTATGAAAGAGTAGTAATGGAGAGCAAACAGTAACATACAAAAATATACAGAAAGGCGGAATCCCAATTCACAACTAAATATAAGCGTAGGGCAGAGCTGTCTTGCTTTTTGGGTCTTGCTTCAGAGGCATTAACATAATTTTCCACTCTTCATCTGCTGAAGAAGGAAAACTGGGTTCACATCTGGGCAGAGCTGTCTCACCAAGGGCCTAGAGTTCATCCTCAAGTCAAACGCCTTACTTATGGTGACTGGACCCCATCCAAAATCACCTCAGTCAGTCAGGAACAGATAGCTCTAAATTAGCTGCAAGTATCACTGATAAAGTGAAGTAAAACAGAGGATAGAAGTGAAATTAATCTTACAATTAAAGTCTCGATTTTAAATTAAGGCTTGGTTCAGAAAGGAACTGTAGGCACCATTGCAGACAGCACACCAAGAGCTCATGACCCCCCCCCAAAACAATCTAACAGCATTCAGGTGCTGCAGAAGCATGGAGGAGAGGATGGAAACAGCCCAGAAAGCATCATAATACCTTTGCATATGTAAAGGACAGAGCATACTTGAGATACTTCTTGCAGCACCAGACACTGTGTCCCATAAAACAGTATGATAGACTTGGTCAGACATCACAGAAAAATAACAGAAGTGGAAATGTGGTCTTGTAAAGAGAAATTGGAAAGACAGAGGATTTTCCCCTCATACAAGAGGGAATGAGAGGCAAAATGAAAACATTGTACAGATTAATGTTATCATATAAAATAACACTGAGAAAGCAGATCAGGGTCTTCCACTCTGGTTCTGGAAGGAAAAACAACTAGGCATTCACTGAAATTAAAAGGTGGGCAAGTCAAAACTGATAAAAGGAAATACCATTTTATATTACGTGTAATTAAATTGTGGAACTCATTGCCAAAGGAAGTTGTTGAGACCAAAAGCTTCACCAGATTCATCAAGAGACTGGATATTATATCAATATCATGGATATCCAGAGTTATCATAATTAAAGAAAATAAAACTGTAGGAAGAGATATTAAACCTAGTGCTTCAGGGCTTAAACTAGTCTCTCACAATTAGTGAATAGGATCAGGAGATCTCTGTGGAGGCAGATTATTCTGCCTCTGCCTCCTGCAGGGTTCTTCTGTCTTTCTTTATAGCATCAATTTCTGGTTGTATCAGATTGAGTAACAGACAAAATTACTTAGTCAAGGATTCCTATACACTTACACTCCTCTGCAAGGATGGTCTACCTAGAAGTGGGTGTGGATATGTGCTAAATCCTTCTGCATAAGCACAGGATAGGGTCACAGTTTTATCCTTAGTCACATATGAAGGGTTTAAAAACACATGATTGCATGCTTGCAGAGATTGACTGCTTTCCTGATTTTAGTGTGAGGTTTGTCCAGCACTTCCAAATTTGTTATTCTGCACAAAGATGCAAAACAGTCTAAAGAGACAGGTAAAGAAGTTTTATTTAACAGCAAGATAATCCAGATGATATATCAGCATGTCCAAGATGCCAAAATAACAAATCCCCAGAAAAGAACAAATCAATACACAGGACAGTCTACAAATCATATCTTGAAGCGGGTCATTAAAAAAGATGCCTCTTTTCCCTATTTCTTCTCATCTTGGCTTAGTTTTGCTGAGTCTCAACACAAAATCTGATCCCAATCCTGGAGGGGGGCCTTGGAACCTGAACATACGTATAGACCAAATGTGAGATAAGCAACTCATAGACCTTTTCCTGAGAGAGAGATCCTGTCCAGTATATGTAGGTTAAACTTAAAAATCAGCTGCAGTGAACTCCTATAATCTAGGGCTGGCAACAGGGTGATGCCACTATCATGGTTTGAGAAGACATACAGCAATGGACTGCCAGTCAGTGGGAAAATACATCTTTTGTATTATTTGCATAGTACAAAATGGGGAGGGAAAAAGGTTCAGAATTGATCCAGACTTAATTTTTACTTCTTTTTGAACCAACAATAATTGACCTAGTTTTACTCCAAACAATAGCTGACCATTGCAAAGATAAGAGGTCTTTAAAAGCTGACTTTCCACCTCACCCAGCCACCAAAGCTCTTTCTTTCTTTGGAGAATTAAATTGCCTCAGTGTAAAGAATTCATACTAGCTTTAGTTCTAGAAATTTGATCCTACTTTTTTTTTTTCCCATGAAGAACAATTCCTTGATCTGCTGTCTTTGGCACTTTTCCTAATCCTTACAAGCATTCATTATCTATTTTGTTTGGTTGGGTTTTGAGCTACATTTGGAGATATTATTGGCAAATACTTGTAGATATACAGTAGCCTAGGTAACCCTTTCTTTTGTGTATGCCTTCATACACAGGGTTGCTTTAAGCTACCTCTGCCAGCGTGGGCAGAATTTAATAAAGTTTATAATTAGATATTTATTCAATTTGACCATCCTTGAAAGTAATTTCTTTAAAAAGAAGCAACCAAAGATACAAATTGAGAGCACTACCGACAAAGGTTTTTACCCTTTTAGTTGTATTTTTGCTATTCTTCCCCCATCCCAGGTTTTTATATTCAATTTTTTCATTATTTAATTTTGAAAATATTCTGACAATGACTAGTCAGAATTTTTTTTCTATCTCCTTCTAAAATAGGAGATAGACTTGAAAAAAAATTGATCCAGGAAGTCAAGTTTTTGACAGTAGTGTTGTGACTAAAACATATTTCAAACTCCCCTTTGCTTGGTTTTAACTTTCAATGTCTTATTTAAGATTTTATGAGTACCACAGGAATTCAGTTTTGTATTCTTTGCTCCCTTATATTCCTATTTATCCCTTTTTTCTCATCTTGTTTAAACCCCCTCAACCTCTATACACTCTACTGGAACAAGGGCAGAGGAGAAAAACACTGGGTGAAAATAGTGGATGGGAGTGATTCCTGTACTAATTTCGCCCAAACAGAGAAATTCAAAATAATATGAGTGGGAAAATTATACTTGAGGTGATAAATAATATCAGTAGTAATAGCATTGCAACTCTACAGCTGAAAAAATACATGAATATGTAGCTGTGCATGTACTTGCAATTTTGAATAGAAATTAATTCATAAAAACTTCTCTGCAAGCCCCGTGCTTGCTTTCTCCAACCCAAGTATTAGTGTCAAAAATGAAAAATTTTATCCTGAAGTGATTTTTTTTAAACTGACACATAACCCAGTGAATATAGGGGTATTCTTAATGGAAATGCTGAGACAGTCCCATCTATTCTAGCTCAGACAGTGCTACTCAGTTTCTTGTACATAAAACTCATTTAAATGCAGTGATGACAAGAGCTTGTGTTTTCACAAGCCACATAAAGTTCAGTTCAAACAAATACCTGTTATCAGGCTATTCAAGAAAAGGAATGTGGGAGGAGGGGGTTGTTTTAATGTTTTACTTAGTTTTGAAGTGGTTGAATGGTTCATCAACCCACTGAGTAGTTTCCTTAATCATTTTCTTTTTAATTAATAGACTTGTGAACAACCACAACTGCCTTGTGGAAACACTAAACAGACGACTAACTTGGAGTGAGCAATCTACTCAACACAGTCTGTCTTAATTTGAGCCATACATGCTGAAAAATAAAAGCATGGCAAGTATGCAGGTTATTGTACAGCTTTGTGTCTGCTTTCAGTTAAAACAAGTCCCTGGTGAGCAGAAAGCAGCAATCATAAAACTGAGAGGAACATTTTAGATTTATTGCCACCTGTTAGCATGACTTTGAGCTGTGTAAGGGACATGCACTATCAGCCAGGTTGGTGTCACTGTGCTGGTACTGGTGGCCACCATGGCTTCAGAAAGAAATGGTCAAGTGTCGGCTCTGTGGACCGGAGCAGACATTAGCGCCTGATTACAGGAAGGATAGCACACTGTCATTGTGTTCCTTCTGTCCTGTTTCTGGATAGGAACCATCTACTGGGTGTTCATTAGAATCCAGCCTTGAGGCAAGCCAGCTCTGTAAACTACAGCTGTCTAATTGGTTTTGCTTGTGTGCACTGTCTTTGCTTTTATAATGGGGAAAAGCAACATAGCCTTTCTAATTAGATTGTTAAACATAATAGCTGAATGGCACAGCAGTAAAGAATTTGCCCTAGCCTTTGTAATTCCAGAATAAGGCACAGCAAAGATCCAGGATTTTTCCAGCCCATTTCCCCCATCATCATATCCAATGGTAATGAGACTGGGTGGTTTTTTTCCCTTAAAATAATGCAAACGATTGTGGGCCTTTCTAAAATCCAAAATAAATGTCAAAACAGAATTCCAGGAGCAAACACATCTCTCCCTTTATTCTGTTGTCTCTGCTTTCATTTGGTTCAAATGCTGGGGCTATGCACTAATTGGTGTCTTTGTTGGCAGTCAACACAGGGGGGAAAAAATGCACAGGCTTGGAAGATTGAACTCTCCTCTCTGCCCGAAGGTGGTCCCCCTCAACCAAGGCTGAAATGCACTGGTACAGTGCATAAGCTCAAAAATCACCACTTGCTGCACCTGTTTTGTGTATTAAGAAAGGAATTTGGTCTGTCAGTTCAGCACCTTTCATAGGCTCTAAATTGATTCAGAAGGAAAAAGAAAGCTTCGCAAAGCCAGTTTTTTCTCAGTGCCTTAGATTCAAAGTTCTTGATTCTTTTATAGGTCTTTGCTGGTTTTCACATAAGGACTTTGTCAGCATGCTGAGCACATGCAGAAGGATGCAGAGAGGCCTCTCTTTCCATTTGCTGTCTATAGAGTAATTTAACGCATAATCTCACAGACATGATGTGGCTATTTGGAAGGATTCCTAATACAGTTGAAACTTTTCTCTTTTTTAACAATCATATTCTCTTTTCCTTTCACAAGTCTATCCTGGTGAAAGAGTCTCCATTGGATCCATAGAATAAATGGAGTAGGGGGCAAATATTCCAGTACCAAATAAATGTGCAATTTGTATTGATTCAAAGGTTTAAGTTACTCTTGACAACATGGCATATTTTACCACAGTCTTCAAGTCATTCAGGGACTCTTTTTTCAGATAATCTTTTTGATTTCCTGGTTAGAAAGTGGGAAAAAGGAAGATGGTTTATTAGAATAACCAAACATGAACTTCCCCATAAATGTTCTCTTTGAAAAGGTAAATTCTTTAGTACTCACGTAAAAGGGGTTGTTTTTTTTTTCTGGAATAGCACAAAAACTGATGTTTGAGATATATTAAAGATGTCACAGGAAATAGCAAATTATTCAGCGTGCAACAGCAGTAAATAACACCAAGACGGAACCAGCTGTGCAACTTTCATGTGGGTGTCTCAAAGGAAACAGAAAATTAATAACAAAAGATAAGTGCACTACACTGAGCCTTAAGCATGCATTGCTCTCCACTGCCTTAAGCCTTCTGAGTCAAAATTAATTTGATTTCTGCACAGTGGCATTTCCTCATCTCTCAGGGTTGCACCTTGTTCTGCAGAATCTTCAGAACCAGAATTCTGAGAAAAATTGGTTGAACCTCATCTTGCACAGTCTCTTTCTATTTTGTCATGGTCACATCCCCTTGCATTGCAAAAAGACTTACAGCAAATAAAACTCATTTTGTTTCCAAAACTGGAGACTTTTTCCTTCTCTTTTATTTATAAAAGATGAGTTTATATCATACTACTCTTTCAGTTCTTGGGAAATTGCAATGTTTAGGTGATAGTTGTAAATAGTAAATATTGAAAAAATTTGGATTAATACGCTAGATGATCCCAAAAAGCAAGTTCTTTTCTGTAAGACACTATTTCTGAATGAGAAAGTCTAGTAGGTACTTCTAAGAAATTTACATTAATTCCTTATCTGCCTTTCCCCTGGCTCATCCAACGTGATATAAACATCATTTTAGTAACTAGATATGAGTCTAATAATTCCAAAAAATAGGTTCCTAAGATCTCCATTAACGACCTTTTTCATAAAATGGATTTGAGAGACCTTAGTGGGTCATTTGATGTTTTATACTGTTACATGAGGTTGGTCATGGCTTTTTCCTGTCAAATTTTGATTATCTCCAGGGATGGAATTTTCACAACATCTCTAGGCAGTTTGCACCAGTGTTAGACAATCCACATAGTGAACTTTATTTCCTGATAGCCAGTACAGATTTTCTTGTTTTGCACTTTGTGTATGTATTCCTTCTCATGCTTTTGTTGAGCATCCCCAAGAGAAAACAGCATTAAGATTTGGCTTTGTCTTCTGTCCTTCAGACTGATCAAATCAAGGTTTTTCAGATAGTCCTTGTACGTCAACGACTTAGCAGCTAATCAATCTCAGTAAGTCCAGGTGATAGACCAGACTCATTCCAGTACCTTGGGCTTAGTCTTCTCTTGGGGAGTTCAGAACAGGCCTTCTGATGTAGTCTCAGAGTATGGAACAAAGAATATTTTGTTGCCTCAGTCTGGAGATTCTGCTCTCACTAGTTCAAGTCAGCCACCAGGATTCTTGTTCTCTTTTCAGAGTTGCCTTCTCCCCAGCCTGTCCTGTTGCGCAGGACTGTTCTATACCACACTGGAAAAATTTACACCTGCCCTTATTGAACATCACGACTTTTATCTAACCCCACTTCTCCAGTGTACTGATATCTTAAGTGTGTTTCTTCCTTATTCTTGTCACTGCTTGTAAGAGAGAAACTTGCCTTCCCATCACTTGTTTCTATGGCTGATGGGGAAAACTTCTATTAAATGTAAGCTCATTTCTCACGAACCAGCTGATAATTTTCCAGGAAGTTCAGTGAGACCTTTGTCCAGGAAAGTCCCCCCTATCTGGAGCACAAACCCATAGAAAAGGTTGAGGCAGGAGCCAGGAGGACATGTGCTGCCCATATGATGCATTTGGTCTGCAAGTTCTGAGAGGAATGTGTCTTAGTGAACACAGAGAAAATGAAGAGCTCTTCCCAAAGTGGCCAAAATTTAGAGAGCCACACCCTGGAAGCTGTAGAACACTCTGGAACATGCATGAGATACTAGACACAAGAGGAGAAGCTGGCACCCACTTTTGCCTGTTTGAGTTGACATTGATCAAATGGGAGGAAAGTGTGTTTGAAACCATCAGCTGCTGTTGAAGAGTTTGTGTTGATTGCCAAAGAATACCACAAGCATTGAGATCTTTTTACTGCAGAGGACAAAGCAGTCAGACCAGGATGCTCCTTGTGGAAAATTATATTGGTATTAACAATAAACAAACAAATGTATTCTGTTCATTTACATTAGGCTTGATCACAAAATTTTAGTGAAAACTTTAAAAAAAAGGGAGAGTAAGAGAAGTTTATTATGACTGTTGTTCAGGACCTTCCAGCATCATGCTTTTTCATCAGAAAGTGCCAGTTCTCAAGATCCAGTAATTTTGTGGCGCTGTGTCTGTTTTAACAAAACTCTGTAAAGAGATTTTCTGTACTAAATGAGACAATAGAGAGATGAACTGATACTGTAGTGAACAAATATTTTTCCTCAAGAGGCCCATGCAGAAGATACTACTCAACCTTGATTCAGGTCCGTTCTTCTTGATCCAATGATATTAAGTGAAACAGGCCCAAAAGCAGATACAAACCCATTTGTTAGGGCACTCACCTACATTAAGTAGCCTTGATTTTTCACTGTGGATAAAACCAGACAAGAGCTTGGCTTTCCCCCAGAGGCTCTTCAGCAGATGCTTTAGGCAGAAGCCTACTGTTCTGGATAAGATTCTCACAAATTCCAGAATTTCAAAGAGTGTTTCTACTTTACTTGTAAGTAAAATGTAACCATTGTTCTCTGGCCAGATGCAGACACGGATTCTGCCAAATTTATAGAAGACAACAAGGCTGGAATTCATCTCATTTAACCCCAAGCATGCTCTTAGTCCATGGAAAGAATTAGGCTTTTCTGAGGTGTGATACATCTGGTCTTTCTTAGATACCTTAGGTGAGATTTCTCTTACCAGATGTTCTTACGTCCAAGCCGGCCTCCCAAGCCAGTGGATGAAAAAAAGCAACTCTACAGCACTATTTGCTTCACTCTAAGGATAAATGTCAAAATTATCTAAAATTGTTAGTTTCTTCCCATTGACTATAAGCAGAATAAAGAAGAAGAAATCAGGGTTAAACACCTTTCTCATAGATATCTGGAATTGGATGAAATGGATTCTACCCTAAGAGGAAAGCTTTGTGTCCATTTTCATTTGAAGTTATGGCTCATATCCAGCTATAATGAAGAGAGGGTGAAAATAGGGATTTAAGAGAAGTGTGGGGTTGCTTTCTTGGCTTTTACAGGCTTTGGAAGAAAACCTATACTGTGCTCTTTCTTAGGTTATGTGCTGAAACATGTTGCTATGTTGTCAAAGATTAAATAATTAGTAGAACATGGTCAAGATCAAAAGGCTATTCCATGTCATAGCTAATTTGAGAGTTACCATAAATATGACAAGTAATGATTCCTGCTGGTCCAATACCTGCTATAGCTAACCATGTGGATTCAGAGTGAAATGTAATACACTCACTTTGTGTTTTAATTCAAGTTGTCATAAGGTGTTAATTTAAGAACTGAATATATTTTTACCACTCCTCATCTCCCAGTTACTATTAACATAAAAATGAATAATGGGCTTCTATTCTAAGCAAGAATAGTTAAACACCTGGCCAGTGACCTCTCAGACACCAGTTCCAAAAAAAGTGTAAGAAATAAAAAGCTTTATGCTGATTCTATGCATAGCTTTATTGGAAAGTAGTCTCACAGTACCGTTACTGCATCTTGGAGGAGGGCGTGATTTTTTTTCCTTCTTTCATTTCTTTCTTTCTTTCTTTCTTTCTTTCTTTCTTTCTTTCTTTCTTTCTTTCTTTCTTTCTTTCTTTCTTTTCTTCGTCTCCCTCTTCCTCACTCATATGTGGCATATTGAGGACATCCATCTATATATTCTGTAAGAATCAGTATCTTTGTTATGCAGCAAACACAGAAAATGACTGATGCAAAGGAGAATCATTTCATTTGCCATTATTCATAGATTTGAAAAGCAGTAAGCAAGAACATTTTATTACTCTGATGCAAAAAATTATTCATTCTGTGACAGTGACTCATACATCAATGCTTTGCTACGCATAAGCTGAAACATTCGCCCCCAAATTAACCTTTGTATCTTGCTGTGATCTATCCACCTTCCATCTTAATCACAGATGTTATTTGTATGGAATACTACCCCTACACACTTCCCTGTAAACACTCTTGAATCCACATGGTACAAAATATAGTCTTCAACTTCTAAAGCCTGATTTGGAGGTTTCAGTTTCAGAAGTAGTACTACCATAGCCTGATGGCCAGAAGTGAGAATTCTAAATTGTTACAGCTTTGTTAATCATCTTTGTATGCTGATTGTTTCAACCCACCAGTACCAACCAACATAGGAACATCTGAACCACAGGAATCACAAGTTCCACTACTAGGTACATCAAGCTACACATGACTTTGAACTACTCAAGGTAAGGACATTGTGCTTAGTTTTTCAGAGGCCATCATATCTCCTCTCTTTGTATAAAATTAAACGCTATCAGAAAGGTAGTAGGCTCTCTTATCCCCCAGAAACAGTTCTTTACAGCTTTTCCTTCATCTTCTTCCTCCATTCCAAAGGTGTAGGTCTCTTCTTTCTTCTATTTTAATTTTTTCAATCCATCTTTTGTTGTACCAGAACAACCTTACAACTGCCTTAAGCCTCTCTTTTTCTCCATATTCCTCTTAGATACTGGACTATCTATGACACAGTCTTGATATATTAACTCAAGGTCTTCCCATAGACTGTTTTTTACCTTTGCTCCAGCAATGATTTCAGCTAAAATTCTGTTTAGGAATTTTTCATTAAATATTTTTGGCCTTTAAGAGATATAACAAATCTACTTTTCATCATATTGTCCCAGTAGTGATTGAATACAGCAGAGTCAGACCTGCATGATGCAAGACATTATCTTTTATTAGCTGAACTGGGGAAAATATCAGATTTGGTTTGAATTTTGAAGGGCACTAAGGGTGAAATAAGGGAACTTGATTAAACACCTTGTCTTATTCTGCAGCAAAATTCAAAATCTCTTACATTTGGTAATAACTTGTTATGCTGCTTGAATCTGACTGTATGCCAGAGCAAACAGACAAAAGAAATGTCTGAAGGCCAATAACATATTTCTGGTCAAAATAAGAAATAGAAGAATCCACTTATCAACTACCACAACTTAGTGGTTAGGGCACTTGCCTACAAGACTAGAGGCCTTGATCAAGTCCCAGACTGAATTTTTCTTGATATGACTTACCGAAGAAAAATTTTTATGTCTTTATGACATTAAGAAAGACTTTTTATGACATTAAAAAATTGACTTTTTATGGCATAAAAAAGACCTTTTATGACATAAAGAAGGACTTTATATCTGTATGACCCTGGGACTGATCATTCAGAAACTTCAGTAAAGAAGAAAATGTTTGCCTATCTCAAAGTAGGGATGCCTTTAGACCCTTACATCTCTTTTGCTATTTTTCTCTTTTGCATTTCAAGACTCTACATGCATATTTATTTTGTAAAATGTGTCCTATTTGACACAAGTAAGATGTTCTACTTTCATCACCTATAATGACAGCTAAACTTTTTCTGCCTTCCCAGAGGAGCTTCAGTCACCTTCTGGTCTTCTCTCCTGTGAAAGCAATGAATATTCAGAGTTTGGGGATCTCACTTTTACCTAGATGTCCTTTAGCTATCTTTCTTCAGTTCAGGGATGGCTTTTAACTGAGGTCCAAAGTGCATTGGACTTTACTGTGAGCTTTTGCTTGCTTGCAAATTTGATTACATTATTTTAAAGCACAATATCACAGAGGGTCCCGAGGAAGCTCCTCCAGAGACATTCCTTTTTTAGTCTTTCATATGTCTAGATTCACATCTCATTTATAATGGATTTCCAATTCCAGTGGAGACAATGAAAGTAAAATTAAAATAGCTCTGAGTAAAAAGGATTTAGTATTGCCAGAGACACTGCTGTGAAGGGCATCTGAACCATGATTTTCTTGGAGATCAGGCTTGAAGATGCTGTCTCAGATCACAGAGCAAGAAAACTATGTATATTGTCATAGACTTCTGCGGAAAGTATGACCTTTCAAACTCCGGTCAATTTAAAAAACCATGAACTTTATTTTGAAATCATAAGAACAATCAGTAATATCAGAGTAACCTCGGTTTTTCTGTCTTTTATTCTAAGGATGTGAGATTTCTGTGAAGGGAAAAAGTAACGACATGACAACTGTTCTAGAGTACATATAGTGGCTTATTTTTTTGAGAAAGTACACAGATGTTCTCCAGCACTGTGTAACTGTAATTCAGTTTTATGAACTTTATCACATAGTCATTGTCTTTATTGCATCTAGATAAAGGATTTTTGTGGGTTTTAACTTAGACATGAACGAATGTAGTCAAAAAAGTGAATTATGGTGAAAGTCTATGTGCTCTGTTCTCAGTTCCTAAATATCTGTTCGAACAAGGCTGGAACTGGTCTGTTTGGCCCCACCGACATTAACAGGACAAAGCACAGACCATGGTAAGAGGTGACCCCTACCATGGCAGCTGCCCAGGCTGCCCAGCAAAGTCCTCCCAGGAGCCAGCGGGAGCTCCACGCTAGAGCATGGACAGACGTGTGCCAGGAACAGGCCAAGGGGGCTCCATGCCTGCTGAAGAGAAGCCTCTCTCTGTCCAAGCCCTGTCAATAAAGAGGATTTAAAGGGTGGAGGATGTGTAAAGGATTCTGCTTGCACTCACACCTGGCTGCAAGAGAATGCAGGAATGGGAATGAGACTACAGGGGCATCCCAGAGACAGGGAAAGGCCTCCAGGGTATGAAGCTGATGAACAAGCCTTTTCCATGGAACAAGGGACACTGCCCACAGCAAAAGGCTGTATGGAAGGGTCGGGGTGGCCTAGGATTCCACCACAGTCCCCAAGGCTCAGTCCCTGTCCCACCAAGAGAGGCAATGGGAGAGGCTCTGGAAAGGCTGAAGCAGCAAACCACCTCCCCAGGCACCGGGGGCAGCCAGTTGTGCTGGGCTGTAGCACATCCTCCAACCCACTCCTTGGGATCAGCAGAGCCAGAGCTCAGCTTGCAGCAGACAGTGCAGCCCAGCACTCTGTGGTGATTTCTTATCACCATTATTATTTTAGAGAAAATTGTATAAACACTCATGCACACACTTCATTATGAAGTATCGTTTAGCAATCTATTCTCATACAAGTTTTCTTCCTCATGTAAGCTATTAGATATGATTGTTTAAGGAAGTTAACTGGAGTTACTAAATATTCCTGTCATATGCTTTTGGGGAGATTTTTTTCCCTAGGCCTATAATCACATAGCAGAATTTACAATGTATACTACATACGGTCTTGGCAAATAGGACTATGGGGAAGAAATTTTACTGCAATAATTCATTTCTGTTTTCCCTCTTGTTTTAGTGATAGTACTGACACAAATTACAAAGGAAATATGACTTCAAGTAAGCATTTCTGTGGTTCAAAATGCTATTTAAGCATTTTCAGGTCACCTTAGGGAATGTACTTCACCAAGCACTTTGTTTTGGTGGTTATGTGTAAGCGTGCATTTGTGCACAAAAGTGCTTCTCTGTGTGAGTGGAAAGCTCATAGGGATGTTTTTTAGTGTATTTGGCTGGGATTTATCATAGCAAAAGCTTGCTAAGGAGACTTAGTCTTCTGTTAATTGAAGCTAATCACTTGGTTTTATTTCACCAACTTCTGTAATGCCAGTTTATGGGTAAATAAGGTCAGATTCTGTGGGGGAAAACTGTTTCTGTTGTAAAATTTTTGGAAAAAAATATTATAAATTAACCTAATAACTTTAATTTCTCTCTGGACTGACAATTTTCAACATAAAGCTAAGTGTTTTCTAACAAAAAAATATTTTATCTGTTGCAGCACATTAGTGGCTTTAACTCATCATCATTTGTTTGCACACACATTTACCTTAGCGCCTCAATAATATGTGGTTTCCCTGATTCCTTCAGGTCACTACTCATCTTCTAGCTTAGAACTTGGGGTTTGAACAACTTATTTTCCCAAAACACAGGTACATTTTTTTCCAGATTGTCTTCCCTTTTAGTAACATCCATCAAAGCTAAATCAGGAGGCTACACTCTTGCTACATCTTGCACCGCTGTTTCTGGCTGCACAGGTTGCTGGATACAGGGGCATGGTAGCAGTCCAGCAAAACAACATCTGCTAGAGTGATTAGAATTACATCACTGCTGGTGGAGAAATGTTTGTAAAATTCTTTGAAGATGAAAAGTCATATTCACAGGATAGCTGATGCAGAATTCTAACAAAATTACATGGAGTCCTTAATACCTTTTCTTCTATGCCAAATACCTTATCAAAATACACAACACAGTGTTAGACACAGGTATAGAAGTGTCTGTTTTGCAAAGACAGATGAATACAAATCAGTGAAATCAGGAAGGTGGCCATTTCAGTTTACAGATCTTGGTTCAAATGACAGAGGGTAGGTTCATACAGCTACATGCCCCTGGTAGTGCATTGTCAAGTTAGTCTCTGTGCATATCTGGTTCCCACAGAATACTGCAATCTGTGTCTAGGGACTTCCAAGGTGCATAAAATGCAAGCAGGTCTTTGCAGGTTCCATGGTATGATTTCTGGTTTTGAGGTTATGTAAGTATGTAGCTGAACTGGGCAAAGGACCCCAGAGCTGCACTTTGCAAGCCTCCAAACTGCTGCTCACAGCCCTTGTGTACTGGCAGACATGAAGCTTGACCACCCAGGCACTGGGGACTGGAGCACAGTGAGGAGCTACAAATACAGGCTCCAGCTGGAGATCCAGATAAGTTTACATCACAGAAGAAGGAGCTGTTCTGAGAACAGTCAAAGCACTGAAGTCCAGAGACAGCACTTATCAACAGCTGCCCAAAAAAGCAGAATAATGCTCTTGTGTGCCATGAAGTTCAGATGTGCTTTCACCCTCCAACTTGTGTGTGTGTGTGTGTGTGTGTGTGTGTGCTCACATTGCATTAGTTCAGTTAATGACTGAGGGGAAGGATGCCTGAAATTGTGCTTTATAATCCTCTCCTTTATTAAAAAAAAAAAAAAAATCTGCAAGGGAAAAGAGAAAAAAGAAGTGTATGTTGCCATGGTTAGTGTTTACTGATCCCTGACATATGACCATCCTAAAATAAGGTTCTTAACAGTGGCCCTGAATATGACAAGGTTATTGGGGAACCAATCCACTGTGAGCACAGTAATAGACTAGAATTTTTCCAGTTGCCATTTTCATTATCAGATAAGCAAGGCTTAATATCAACAGAGCACAAAACCTTAGCAGTTTTCTTGTACAATACCCTGTGCAAAATCCCCAGCCTTGCTTTATTTCTCACACTAGAAAACCTTTATTAAATTTAATCTTCCTTCATGGGGAGCAGCCACAACCTCAAGCTGGGAATTTAGGATTTACCAAGAGTGTTGAGCCTTCAGGAAATACAGAGCATAGTTAGGAAAAAAAATTTTTGGTCTTTCTAATTTTTAATATTCTCTTCTACTTAAATTTTTGTCTTCTTCAGGTACTCATGAGGTTTCAGTACTTGTCTATTCCCAAATTAACTCATCAGAAATCCAAGTATTTTGTCTAAGTGAACTATCTTGGATGGGGAAAGACTGGCATTTCCAAAAGATAATTGTCTATTGAAACAATGTCCCTTCAAGTGTAATGAACGCTTGGTTAAGGTGCTTACACTAAGGTCCTTGACTGGGGATCTTAAAGATCTTGATTAGGTTCTTTGCCATTCAATTATAAAAGTTTTAGGGAGAGAGTCATGCA
Source organism: Donacobius atricapilla (assembly GCA_013397315.1). Lineage (NCBI taxonomy): Eukaryota > Metazoa > Chordata > Aves > Passeriformes > Mimidae > Donacobius > Donacobius atricapilla. Next base: position 1,061,870 of record WBMY01001704.1, on the reverse strand, counting down.
CAGCATCAGGTGAGATATATGTTACCTTTCCACCTTTCTGCTGAGGTTGTAAGCAAACTTTCATAGTTTCTAAGTTTACACTGGCCAAATAAATCCTCAGACAATACTTCTTTTGCTTATTCCATTCCCCTTATATCTGAATTATTCACTGTGTTGCACTTTATAAACATTTACAGTTGATATGTTCTAAAGGGTACAAATAGCAGTTTGCCGGCTATGAATGTGGGCTTGGCTGCCAACTCCAATACCAGAAGTACAGAGAAAAAATTTCTTTGCTTTCCCCTTCAGGATATTGCCAGGAAATAAGGCATGGGAAGAACATTTTTCTGCTGAAAAATAGTATTCAGTGCAGAAGCAATTCACATTGCAGAGGAACTTGAATTCAAAAAAAAAATGCTTAAGGAAAAACATCAAATGGTAATAGAAAACTATAAAAAATATAATTCCTAAACAAAGAAGAAACTTGTGGAGTTATGAAATGGGTTAAAAAATGTTTAAATGTTGGCTTTAATATTGGGGGAGAGGAAAATCTGCATCAAAATTTCCTACAAAAACAAAAAAAAATTGCACAAGATTCTTTGAAATGCTTTGTAGACTGACAAAACATGTAAAGCGGATCTGTGCATTTAGGAGGACTGATGGTTTTTGGATTGAAATGGCTGGTTTTTACTCAGTATCATAGCATTGCCATCTGGAATTATTAATCTGTAGGATCCCTGCACAGTTCTGACAAATGTAAGAGCAGATTCCCAGGCTGGAAAGCATCCATGTGTCTCTGCAACCCATTGGGACAGCATCACTCTTATCCCTCAGATCATCTTTCCCTGTGCACTAATTAATACTGAGGAAGAGGTAAGCCTCCTTGTGCCTGCAGTAAAATGAGGCCAGTCCAGGAACTGGTAGCTACCACAGAGCAGCCAACACTTTGGGGTTTTCCGAGGCATGATGAGGGACTTTCTTTCTTCCCAGCAGGCAAAGGTTAGTTTTAAATCCCCACAGAATGGAATGAAGTCATATTCAGCATGCACATTGCTTATCTTAACTCAGTGTACAATTTGTATATATAGCATCATATGATCTCAATGATTAATTCTTGCAGCATAAAGGAATCTACAATGCAGGTCTTCTTAAAACTACCTTGTAACAAGCGGAGAACTTAACAGATATCACTATCATTAAAAGCAGGACAGGTATAAAGATCTTCCTAAGTCAGAGGAGGGAGCATCTTTGCTTTCTCCACTTCAGTTAGGCACCACTTGCACCACACAGCTGCCTTTGCATCCCATGAAGAAATGTTTTCATGCAATATTCTAAGTGGGATCCCTCCACTGAGGTCACAAAAGGAGTTTTCACAATGTTCTCCTTCCAAGACAGTGGAGACATGCAACATAGAAGAAGGATTATGGCACTAGTTTTCTGTTTTGGTCTACATGAAGTCACTTCTTCCAAGGTGTCACAGGTCTTTCATTTATTTTTGAGCCCTTGTGAGGAGATACCAAATCAGAACAGGTCAATATACAGAGCTACACATAAAGAGAAGGCAGCACTAGTTGAGATAGCATCTTTTTCGAGCACAAAGACACAAGAAAAACTTTCATCTTAAATTTTTTTGTGCAGCCCAGAACCTTGATGGTTTTATGGTCATGGACTTGGCCTGAGAGTCAAGTGGATATGTCAGTGCTGCAGGGCAAGAACACCTATTCCAGGCTCTAAACACTGTCAACACAAATTTTTCTTCATGGTACTCCAGCTCACTCTCCCTGAACTCTAGTTAATTCATTAGTAGCAAACTGTGGAAGCCTTACACTGCCATTGACGAAACGCTAGATACACAGCACAGCTGCCATCCTTTCCCTCTCTGAGGATGCAGACACCAGCCCCTTGCTTGGAGGTGGATATTTACACTATTCCAAAGCACTAAAGCAGTGTGAAGTGCCTGGCATCTACAGTTGAAAGATACAAGCAGTTGTGTTTTCTTTGACTCTGGACTGTCCCAGCCATGAGGCTTCCTGACAATTTGCTTAAGAACTGTGTTCTTAACTAGATCCACTGGGGTTTTTTTTCTGAGAACATGGTAGTACTCTAAAATAAAATCTTGAAAAATGAAACTAAACTTCACAGAAATCTTCAAAATCTTGCTATTTTCTGCTGAGTACATCAGTGAAAATAAGAAAAACTTCACTTTGGGCTGTGACTTTAAAAGATGCAGCCCAAAGTAGCAAATGATATCATCATTACCTGACCTCTCTGGAAAATGAGCTACCAGGAAGAAAAAGCTACTTATGAGCCACAAAGTCCCTGCTTAAACACTCTTGAGGAGTTTGGACAGAAAGAGGCCTTCAGGGCTTGGCTTTGGAACATACACACACCTCCAGTAAGGAGAAAAAAAATCAGGAAAAAGCATGTGAATTTAATGTAAATAATTATATTCAGTCTCCCATGTTTGAACATTTATTCTAATGTGAAAGGTTTCCTTGAAGCAGAAAGTGACTACCTGGTGTGTTTAGGATCCTAACCCAAGGGAATACACCCCCTCCCATCACACAGTAAAATCACATCCCTGCTGTTAATGGTTCCCTGCACAAAGACTAAGAGCCTCTTGCACAGTCTCCTGTTGCACTGCAGGGAGAATTCAGGACTTGCACTCAAAAGCACATGAATTCTGTTCCAGAACCATGATCCTTTTTCAGCTGGCTGCTGCACTGATATAGTCACATTTGCTGTGTAACTGAAGTGTGTGAAGTGTGCTGGAAAGCTTCCCCAGCTTGATTATCCCTTCCAGAACTGGTAAAAGCATGCTTTTTTTTTTTTTTCACCAAGTTATCTTGTTTAATCAGGACTAAGTAAACATATTACACACTAATAATAAAATCACTGGAAATTCTCTATTTAATCTCTGTGATTTTCTTTAAAGGGCCCAAACAAATACCAGCAGGATCTCTAATCTTATGATCAACAAAGTTACATCACTGGCAGCCTCTGTTTTATCTGTTTACAGATCGGGCTAACGTTGTTAGAGGGTGGTGACATTAACTGTTACTGTATCAGTAGATAGTGTAATTGCATTAGGCAGCCCAAACTTCGCTGTCACCTCAGGCTGCAGTTGCTTAGAGGAAACTCCAGAGATTATTTTAATACCACAAGACGTTGTGGCTGAGTTTGGAGGAGTAGATCACAGAGTTGCCACTGAAGATGCCATAGGAGCCTTTGCTGAAGCCTCCAGTGTTGCAGGAGAAGCGCCTCATCAGCAAATGCCTTTTGCCAGTGAATGACTTTCCTCTGGGCCAGGCAACCGCAGCTAACACAGTATGGGGGGAGCAACTAGGGGCGAAGGGTTCAGTCTGCGCCCCATTCCTTGGACATGATGACCCTCCAGCCCAAGCTTGTTCCTCCTCCCTCACACTCTGCCTGGTTCCAGGATAACCGTGGGTGCAGGCAGAGAGGGATGCAGCTGGCATTGCAGGAAGCCAACGAGCAGCCCAACAAGAAGGGACCCTAGGATGGGGGCTGCCGGCACGGCTGCAGCGTCACCTTCCCTGCCCCCTCCGCAGGCTGTGTCCTGGAAAGAGCCGCAGCTGATTATCATCATGCCTCCCACATAAGAGGGATGTGCTGGAAGGAGCATTACTCCAGCCAGCCTCCCACAGCTCCTTGCTTGAAGTTAAAAGCCCGATCTAACCCTTAACAAACATGAATAGAAGTGCTAGGGAAGGAATTTTAATTGGCCAACACTGTAAATGCTTTGAAGGTGCTGTGTCATTATTGACTAACTTTCAGCACACCTGAGCCAGCCAGAGGGCAGTGATGTTAGTTTTGAACCCAGGATATTACTGTTACTGTGTCCTAGCACCCCACTGTTAAACTGCATCATCTCTTTGCATTGCACAGATTTGTTGTGCCTCATGGTGTCAATAAAACCTTGCTTTGCTTCTGCACTGAGTTTGCAGGGAGGGTTGGTGCTGGTTTCTTCTCGTACCTCTGTCTGGCACTGCTCCACCACCAGCACGTGGCTCACCCACATGCAATTCTGAGCACCCACAGAGTGCAGCAGTGTAGATAACCTCCCCCTCTATCCCACTTCTTCCCAGGAGTGCCCTCTCTGCCCTGAGCTGAGCTGCTGTTTCTCCCCCACGCAGATGCCAATGCAAAAACCCAAGTGGGGAACAGGGACAAGACAAGGAAGGTGAGTTCATTTTAACTGGCATGAAATCAGAAGTAATCCAAATAGGAACCTGAAAGAATGCACACTGAGCCCAACAAAATGTTCCATATGGAGCTCAGGTAGTAAGTATTTGTCAGACAAGATAAGTTAAATTCATAAAGAGCTACTACACAGCTTTCCAGCAGACATGAGAACTGTCCTTGTATCCTCTGCTGAAGGAAATCAGAAACTCTGTGTCTCAATCTTTTCAGGCGACCTAACCACAAGGTGCAGGGAGCTTTGCTCTTTTTTTCCTTTAGAAAAGGTCTTTCTAATTAAAAATAAATGACATCTGATATTTAGATGCCTGGTGCCCTTTGGCTCCTATGTGATCACACTAAAATATCAAGAATACTTTCACTACAAAGTAAAATGCATGATGAAGCCAAGAGGAAGAAACCTTGGAAGTGTAAATTTTCTTCTTCCATAAGGATGTACACAACTAAATCTAAAGTTTACACACAGGAGTGAATGAAATATTATTTATGGAAATTCTGCTGACATTGATAACTGAAAACGTCACCACTTTACATTTTTGATTTGTATTCTGCATTGTTTATGTGAAGGACCTTTTTAATGGCCACTTTTAAAAATCCAGGAGACAACATCAAGCTTTTATTACACTCATTAACAGTTATTGAACTGCTTTGAGCCTCCAAGAAATTTGTCTGTTTTTAAACCACAAGTTACAAATATTTGAGAATCATTTTTACTGCCTTCTTCTATTCTGGCTGTGTAGCCAGTGTCAGTATGCAGTACATGTACCAGGGATAACCAGTGATAGAGGCAGCTCCAGTGGGAACAAGGGACTGCCTTGGCAGAAGGACAGACATTCCCCCGCCCATGGATGAGGGAAGGGTTCCAGCACCCCAGCCCCACCAGTGGTCTGTCACTGAGAGAAGCCCAGTGTCTACATGAGGGTGACAAAACAGTACAAAAATTATTCTACTCTTACAAGAAAGTATTTTCATTTGTATATCCATGTTTTGATGAGGGCTTTAGAAACGTTAAGCCTATTCCTGCAAAGGTCAGTAAATGTTATATGTCTACACTGAGACGCTGAAATGCCTGAGTAAAAATAGACTGTTGAATGAGAGATCTTCCACAAATGAATTTTCTAATAGCTTTGATATTGTTGTCAGCACAGATTTCATGGATGAGCTGAAACTAGCCTGAACTTGCTGTGCCACCCAAGTTCATCAAAAACTGCAAGAGGAGCTTGGATGGGGAGGGTAGAAAGGCCCTAAAGGTGATTCCCACCACCTTTAAACCTAGACCTGTTGTCCAAAACAGCCTCAGTTGTCTCTTTGTGCTTGCCATCATCTGGAAGAAATAATACGAACCATCACAGTTACCAGACATGAGACCATGCAAAATAGGTGAGAGACAAGTATACAGAATCCAGTAACATCAGCCTGAGAAAGTTCAGGTTGGATGTTTCTTTCAGACAATAACTTCACATACATCATGACCTTCAGAGATTGTAAACTCTTATCCTGTTGAGGTTATTTAAAATCAAAGACCAGTGTGCCAGCAGCTGCACAAGTGAGGAATGCCTGAGAAAATAAATACCAGTTAGAGTGCTATTTAATGCTGTTAACTGCAGTGGGTGGAGGCTGGAGGGCAGTAGCTTTTAACAGGTTTTATTTGAAAGACTAACTCAGTGTGGTTGTCACGACAGTTGTCTTTGTGACTGAAGTTGTATTGCTAACAGATGGAAATCTGGCAGCTTTTTCTAATTTATGCAGATGCTTTGCAGAAGGAATTACCATCCTAAGTGATTCTAACATTAGCCTTACACAAACCTTTCTCCACTGTGTTAACAAACAGAATGTTTTAAGGCTGTTCTGCTCAAAACAGTCAAAATGCTCAACTTTGCCTCCCTTTCAATCTCTTCTATTACAATTTAGCATAAAATTATTTTGCATAAAACCTCTTACTCAACTGAGAGTTGGATATGTAGCAGAAGTCAGCCTAGTGCTCAAAATACCCATTTTAATTATAAAATTACCTACCAGGTTGTGTCTTCATAAATGAGCTAAGCTTGTGGACTGTGTTGTTCTTGAAATCTGGCATTCAGTACAATAGCTAAAAAGAATGATTTAACAAGAGAACTATCTAAATTGGCAATCATTTAAAAGGACTGAATAATATTCTTAATAGCTGAGTAATGTTTCATCTTTTTGCTTTGATTGGCACTTTTTAAATTGTTAACACTCTCTTCAAACTGGCAACACATTGCCTCATTCTAATCTGCAGTAAGCCCTACAGTATTACACACCAATGTAAGTGCTAAACAGGCTCAGAAGCAACACACCACTGAGATGTTTTGAGACATTTGATGTATTTAATGAATCTCTGTTCTTTATAGTAGATTTTGGGAAATCTGGAGACCGTATGTTTTTGTTTTGCCTCTTGACATTTTGAAAATGTGGGTGCTGCAGAACTTATCAGTGAAAATTTATTTGTATAATCAATGCCCTGATCAGCTGAGTGAAAGGGATACTTGCTACTACATCTGTAGCTCTTTGAGATTACTGATCATGTGCATCCACACTGTAAGTGACTTCAACAAAAAAGCAAAACTCTTGAAATGGTTTCCTGTTTCCTTGTGTAAGGCTTTGACCTTCACTGACTGAAGGCAGTAATCATATAACTCTACAAGGAATAGAGATGAAAACATGATATTGAGAAATGCAGACCATTGGAGCATTTCAGAGAATGAGTCAAAATTAGTTTTGATTTTTTTAAACAGTATCTGCATGACTTATGAGCCATCTTTTGGGTCTAAGCATTCTAACTAGAATCAAGAAAGATACCTTCCCTTAAATAATGCATTCACCCTAGAAAATAGACAAATTAGATCCTAAGCTTAGAAGCCATATTTAGGTAGGTCAGATCTTTCCATGGAGGTTTTCAAATGCCTTTTGTCTTTGGCCTTTTTCTTTACAGGACACCAGACATTTCCTTTTGGAGACCTGTTCCATCATTAACTTAGAAATCAGGCACAAGTCAGTTTTGTAAAGAGGATGATCATTTTTTTTTTTTTCTGTGTTTACAAAAAGCCTGAGTTACCTGCAACCCAGAATTTTCTACCTTTTCAGAATGCAGTCAGGTGGCAGCTTCAACAGTGCAGTAGCCTTCACAACAGCCCCAAAACATGGATACACACTGTGGGCAGAGAAGACGAGTGTTGGTTGCAGTATAGGAAGCAAGTTTCCTGGCATGTGGCTCAGGCTTCAGTGAAATGGCTTGTTTCCTGCCTGGAAGTCTCAGGCAGCTATGACAGAAAGGAGAGGAGATGCTCAGTGGGATAGGTGTACTTACCTTCTGCTGCTTTTGGCCCAAAGCATGGCCTTGACTGCGTATTAGTCTCTGTTCTTTTTCACTAGCAATCAAGTGAAAAGTAGTCTCAAGTTGCGGTGACTAAACATATCCTGAAACTACTTGTAAGTAAAAAATTTCCACCTACCTCCTGAGGGATCCATAATTTTTCTGTATTATGTTTTTGAAGGGACCAGATCATTTGCTATTTCTAATTTATTTATACAGACTTCTCTTTCAGGATGCTCCACCTGCAGAACATTCAGAAAAGGACAAACTTTCCCTTAAATCACTCAAAGTTTAACATCCAGTGTCCCAGACAACTTTTGCTTGAGCTCTATAAGAAGGATACAGACATTCAGGTGGCAGAAGAAGAGCTATGTTCTGGAAAGAATGAAATAATGACTAAGAATAACGAAAAGGGGTGAGGACTGTAACAATATCTCCTGATTCCTCTGACTGTGAAATGCCAACTCAGCAACGGAAACAATCTCTCTTTGATCATACTCTTGTTTTTGTAGTACTGGGTCTGAGAGGTTTCCCAGAGTGGTTTAGCAGTGACCTAACTTTGAATGGACATGCGAGAGTAAGCAGCCACTTCTGAAACTCAGAGCATTTTGAAATGGAAAGGTCTTTCAGTTGCTTGACAAATGTTACGAGAGTCCAGAGGGTTAGATAATATGTCAGGTGGGATGTACCATTAGTCCCAAACAGTTTTACAAGAAAACTAAATCATAAAACCCCAAATTCCATGCGTAAGTAATACTGCAAAATTGAGTCTAGTAAGCATTTATAGTACTTTGTGCCTCTGGCTTTTTGTGAACTAAAAAAGATCAAAGGCTGAGTGCCCTCAGCACTCAGTCAGACGTTCAAGAAGGGGGTCCAGTATTCCTCCTGTTGATGACTGCCTCACAGGGAACACTGAGCAGCTAGAAGAGTAGAATAGGGCCCCAAATGCATATCTGGCACCCAGTTAACTCCTAGAGTAAGTAGTATTTTTTTAATCAGCATTTGTTACACTCCAGTATAAACTGCAGCTAAAAGAAATCTTATGCACCTGGTCTAAATTGTGGTCATTAATTAATAAACCTGTCAGTCTTATCACAAAAAGAGTTAACCTACTCTAGTTAACAAGTTACTGCTATTCATGTTTCTTGTATTTTTCCTTCAGTAGGCTATTTACTGTACATTGCACTTACAAAATTCCATTACTTACATAGATAGCAATAGTGCATGAAGTATGTCTCCTGCTGTGTTCAACTTTTGTGACCTATGTAAACACTGAGCTTTGAAATAGCTTATGTTAACTCCTATTGAGAATAAGTTAATTCCTCAGCTGACTGGTTCTAAGTATTTTAAAGGCTTTGGTCTCAAGTGAGCTTTACATTTCATATTTCATCTCAAAGCAAAGCTAAAACTTTCCTATCTTTAGCTAGATAGCTGTAAATCAGTACCATCTCCTAATAATGTTTGTACTGTCACAGGTTTTATACCCCTATTAAAAAGACATCTTTAAGATTTGCAGTATGCTAACTAATTCACACTGCAAATTTCCACAGGTAACAAAGGGCCCTGTCAGAGAAAAGCACCATATTTTCTCTTGGTTCTACAAAGGGAAACTGCAAACTCATAGTGCCATATTCAAATAAACCTGCTGTAAATTTAAAAATACCTGATGAATATTCGTCACACACATTCATTTCTCTCTTCAAACCCAAGAAACAGAGACTGACAGAAGCAAAATTATGAATCAAACTCTATTCTTGGTGATAGTCAAAACTCTGGACAAAGACCCATATTCTGGTCTGTTCTTCTCCTTAGTTTGACAAGTGTTTTTGTAGGATGTATTCATTTGAAAAATTATACTTTCTATTTATTCTAACACTCAGCAAAACAGGAGTAGCCATTTTAGATCTGTGTGAACAGGTAAAACCACCAGCATTTCTTCCTACAAGCCAGTTTTAAACTGATGCAGTTCCTTGTCCTAATTCACATACAGAGGACACCAATACTGCATGTAAAAACTTTCTGGGATGCTTTACTTTCTTTATGGGCAGAATCTACCCTTGTATAGTGCAGGCATGAAGGGATCTTCAAATGGAATCATGGAATCATGGAATCATACACTGGTTAAGCTTGAAAAGAACCTTCATCATCATCTAGCTCAAAACCCCCTGCCATGGGCAGAGACACCTTCCACTAGACAAGGTTGCTCAAAGCCCCATCCAAACTGGCCTTGAACATCTCCAGGGACAGGGAGTACGCAGTCTCCCTAGCCAACCTGTTCCAATGCCACAGCACCCTCACTCACCCTAATAGCTGACCTGAGCCTTCAGTTAAAGGCTGGAAGACACAGAGAAAGTTGCTATGCAAGGAACATAATGTATATCCTAGGAAGTGGCAGGGGCAGAGGCTCCGTTTCAGCTTCCCAGATGTTTGAGCAAAGGATCAATGAATGGTAGATGGAAGATTGAAACTTGGCTTACATTCCAAGACAAATACACTACCTATGGAATGACTGCTCCTCTCTTCTTACGTTTTCAGCGGCGGTTGTTTAGCAGACAAAACACAAATCAGCCTTGAGATGCAGATTTTCAAGACTTGCATTGGTTTTGTTCCTTTGACAAACAATTGCAAAAGTGTTTTCTAAGAAAACAATTTAGTGACTAGATTACTCACCTTTGACAAATGCTGAAAATTAAGGATTAATGATGATTAATTTCAGCTAGAATTTTCCAAAGCAATTTTTTTTCCTGTCTGAAATTGTTATTTCCTTTATTGGAGATAATTTTCATTCAGTGCTTCCAGTGCCAGCCAAAATGACATTTAATGTCATGAGCTAACATTTTATAAGTAGAACAAAATTAGCAATGGCCAAGACTTTTCACAGGAACCCATAGCAAAGAAACACAGTACATGACACCACACTGTTAATTCTCATTAAAATGTTGAATTTGGTCTGATTTGATCATGTAATACCAAGTCAGTAAATAGAGCTAAGTGGACCATAAATCAAGGTAGAAAAGAACGATGGAAATGGCGATGCCATCATAAAGCTTAATGGATCTGTGGAGCATAAAAACTCACAACTGTTACCCAGAAATGAAAGAATTGACAGCATAATCTATTTATTATAAAGCTTTTACTTTTAAGGAGGTAACATCACCACTTAGAGTCTCACCTTGTGGTCCTGAAGGAAATCTTTTTCTTAAGGACACTTGATAGGAACATACGTCAGGACACTGCATTTGAAGCAACTCAAATGGGGATCCAACATCTCAAGCCCTTTCTTCCTCAGCCTGAGCCTCACCTGGAAGAAGTTATCACAGATCTCATGCGAATGCTTCCAGGGGGATATAAACCTAGGCTTTGTTATAGAATGTTTGCCTTCCATATCACCTTAAATATTTCCCCAATTTGGAAAAGGAAGCATTACCCTCTTTTTCTTACTAGGATTAATGGTTGATGGAATTCCTTTTCCCTGTACACCTAATTTCACAACTAGTCAGTTTGCCTGTAAGCTCTTTAATCAGTTAATAATGATAAATCCCATTAACTCCCACCAATGTTAATTCCCTGTGTATCAATTTAAAGGTCAGAAACAATTTTTCACTGTTATTTTATCTGTGCATTTGTATTTAAGGATACAGACCTACCTAGTCTTTTATCCTGCACTTCTGAATAAAGCACTTATATTCTTTCATTATTTGATCCAACCCTGTGTTAAAATAAGCAAATGCAAAACAAAGTCTTGATTGAATCACCATCATTTCAATACTCTTCAGACAGTTTTTTGGCTCCTCCCCAGTCCATTTTTGACAAAGACATGTATGTATGTATGTATGCATGTTTGTAACTGATGTTTATTTTTTTTACTATCATTTTGCAGTTATTGACTAAGAAAAACAGAAAATCAGGGTTACCTGGCAATAGAAAAACTGGCATTTACCCGTGCCAGCATCAGTTAAATCAACTGCCCTTGGGAGTCCTGCAAATTCATTGTGAGGGTTGATCCTAATATACAGAGCAGTTACACCTACTGTTACTCATGCAATCTAGGAGAATGCCTTGCTAAATTTAGCACAATGTTTATCCCTACTGTGCCTATATCTTCTGATTAACCTGCCTGTTGTCCTTCACCAACCTAGCAATCAGCTAAAGCAACTGAAGTTTCTAGTGTGAGACAAACAAAACTAAAAGGTTTTTTCAGCAGCTGTCAGCTGAGATAATTTGTAAAACTAATACATTTTTCCAATCCAGTTTAGAAATCTATGAATCACCTAACTCCTAATTTACTTTCTTCAGTAGAGGAGCTTAGAATGGTAGTCTGTTCATCCAGTTTCCTCACCTATTTATGTAAAGGTCCTGGTATTTGCATGCGTCTTCTTCATACAATGAAGGTTCCTTCATTCTTGAAGGAACATAAGAAATTAAGTATTTCCTATTCATACCCAGAATGGCAGTAACCTAAGCACCAAGGTCTGAGGCTACTCTGTTTCCTAGGACATCCTGAATATTTCACTCACCTTAGTCACAGGCATTTTAACCTTTTAAATCTATTGACTATTACCCTTTCCTGCTGAGGGTATCAGTCAGAGCATCATTTGCTCTCTACCAAACAAGCTTACCAAACTCATCTAAACTGAGACAGTTCCTTCCTGAAAAAGCAGTGTGAAAAATATTTTCTGCTGGCTTCCATAAATCCTGGATCACATACAGAAATCATCAGACTGATCAAATAAATGTGCTGTTTGGGAGGATGCAGTAACAATAGCAAGAAAGGGAAAAGCAGAAGCCGGTGCTTATTACTGGTATAAGTAATAGTAATCAAAAGTTGTGAGTATTATGGGCATTCAACAGCAGACGGAGCAGCAGCACTGTCTTTTCCACTGAAGGTCCTCAGTACCCCCTGAGCTAAACTTAAAAGTCACAGGCTCCACATACACTGCAGATTTGTGAGTCATTTGGACTCCTGTGATTTTAGCACACTGAAGGGTCTCATTTGGCTTGATACAGAGCCATTAGAAGGCTCTCCAAACAAAAACATTAGGAACATTTTATAGTTGGTAATTATTTTTAATCAAGATTTAAAGAAATAAGGTTATTCCTCTGATTAAAATAATGCAAGTAATTCTTTTGAAGGTTTAGATAGGTGATGTTAATTGTGTGGACCTCTAAGAAGGAGGAACTATTTTCTTGCAAAGATTAAGGAACTAGCCCACATATTGTGTATCACCACAATTGGAAAACTATCCTCCACATTTTATCCTATATCTGCTTCTCCTGCATAATAATGCCATAGACATCTTGGTACATTTAATCTAGATTATGACTACAGGTACTTGCCAGAAAGGGCTGTAAACCTAAAAAAAGTCCCCCAAACCATGAGAAAAGAAACACAATTGTGCCAGAACAGATTTTTATTTGCAAAAATTTCCTGGCTGACTATGAAAAGAGTATAGGATTGTCATGGGGCATTCTTTGTAAGGAGTAAAGAGAAGGTGCTTCCAGTTAATGGCAGAGTGAAAGAATCCCCCAGCAAGAAACTTGTTAACACAGATGCTGAAGAAGCTCTGGTAAATGCAGGGGTTCAGGGGAAAGGGAGTTGAGGTCAGAGCAATGGAAAGAATTTTGTCAGCTTCACAGTGGTTTGACTGGGACTTGTGGGAGATCAGAAGGAGGCAGCAGGAAGGACACTACAAATTTAAGGAAAGGAAGCTAGCTGATTCACGCATTAAAACCTCTGTATTTGGAAATGAGAGGGAGATTAACTTGTAGAAGAAAAAAAAAGAGCTACTAATGTAGAGCAGGGGCCTGGATGTGAAGGGAGAAAGGAGGTAAAATCAAAGAACACTGCCATAGGTAGTCATGTTACATACAGAGGATTACTATAGCTGTGGTGAGAGAAGATAAAATTGCTCCTGGGTTTGTTCTCCCACAAACAGAGGCCAGTGGAAATGCTTGGTCCTCTGCATATATGCAAGTGTCAAGAGGAAAGTAATCTGCAAATGGCATAATTGTACGCTGCTCTCCGGGAGGAAGAAGCTGAATTTTGTCTTCCAGCTAGTGGACAGGAATTAGTCTGGCAGAAATAACCAGGAGCATGAGTAGGTGCTGCTCAGTGTTGCATATCTAGCTCTGACGGAACGCCTCTGTGGCTGTTCCGAGAGGGGTGTGATCGCTGCAGGCCCACACGGCTGCGGGAAGCTGAGATCTCTCACAACAAATGCCATTGAAAAATGTCTAGTGCTAACACAGCTGCCCATAAAACTGGTAGGGTACTGTTGGGAACACGAACACTGAAGTAGCAGCTGAGGCTGTCAAACTGGAGACTTATCACTTCTAAACTGATACAGGTCCCTTCCTATTGGAAGTTTTCATTCTGAACTTTAACATTTATTTTAACAAACTAGTGTTTAAAAGAAACATCACAGTAATAATGTTTCTAAGGCTTACCACAGGATAGAAATGGTTTATTAAGACATGTTCCATAACAGTTACATCTATTGGGTCATCACAAAATGCTCTCAGAAATTTTGTGTGAGAAGTTCTATATTCAAACAGCCTCAAGAAGAAAGAGGTTGCCTTTTAAGCCAAATTTCCACCTCTGTATAGAGCTAATGCTGAAAAGAGGACCTGCCTTGATTAAAATTCTGGGGGGTTAGCCTTCTTTTCACTGAAATACTGACTAGAAGTCAAAAACTACCTATTAAAATTCTGTTAATTTACATGAAGATTGGCTTTTATTTTGGATAGTTTATAAATGGTGATTTATGTTAATGGATGGGAGTGTGTAAAGTGTGTGTGTTTCTGGCATCCTACTTGTTACAGAATGTATTTTTATTTTGCAGCTTATAAATAAAGAAAACATTAAAAATTCATTCAAAGAAACTTGTGTTACCTTTCAGAGAAAAAAAAAAAAAAAAAAGCAGAAAACACCAACCACTCCTGAAACTTGGATGATTCTTTCCAACAACCTTCTGAAAGTATTCCAATCTCTCATTTTGTACCTCCTTAGCTGTGTGAAGATATAATCAATAAAACCCTGTCATCAGGAGCTATCTATTAAATCATTTCACTGAGTTTTCTCTCCATTTATTTCTGTGTAGCTGAATGTTTACTGATGAGTCAATTAGCCACTGCTTTGTTTGTTCAACTTAATGTCATCACATCAGCATGAGATCACCACAGCAAACATCCGTGTCAACAACAGCATTGCCATGTCTGGCTGGTTGCTACAGGCTGGCCTCAGGCTGGCCGCATCAGGGGTCTGGCTGGTCAGTGGCCTTGGACTGGCTGTGGGGAACTCCTATGTGCAGGGGGACCAGAAAGTACTTTTCAGTCCTTGGTGAGGATCATCCTGCCCTATGCTGCAACCCCTCAAGCAGAAAATAAGGAGGTAGACCAGTTTGCAAAGACAGCTGTAACAAGAAACCAAGGGCAAGTGAGTTGGTGTCTGCAACTGGAACAGACCCTGTTATGTTGTGATGGTAGTTACCACAAGGAACACTTTTAAAGCAATGGAAATTATTAGGGAGCAAGGTAGTAGATGTATCAATGGATATCCATGTACCAGCCCGGAAGGTTTCAATTATATTGATATACCTGGTCAAGCACAATGGCATCAGATTAGTTTTTGTGCGTTGTGTATTGCTACCATAGACTCAGATATTCTGGAGCTAAACAGTGGATGGCAAATGCGTGTCAGGGTCACTCAAATCTAGTGACTCAATTACTTCTTTAAGCACATCTGCCTGGCTATGTCTTCAGAGATTGTTTTCCCAAATATCTGTAAATGGACATGATGCCTAGAGACACTGACCTGGAACAGAGACTAGACAGTGTTAAAGGAATAAAGTAGGTATTTATTAAAAAGGCCTTCAAAGGATACACCTTGGGCAGTACAAGAGCCTGGCCAAGGCTACACCCAAGATGGACACCTGGTAACGAGTTTTCACACTTTTATAAGCTTTGGTGCATTTACATATTGGGGTCAATTGTCCAATTACAGCTTCAGATCTGTCTAATGAAGTCCCATCCTCCCAGTTTTCTCTTCTCAATTCTCTGTTGTTTATACTTTTGGGGCCTGGAGCTGCAACGGTGTCCTTGGTTCTCAGGCTGGAAAAGGACTGTTTTGTTTAACTACTCTGTGAAGAGAACTTTCTAACAGTTTGTATGAAGTTGAGTTATATACCAATGCAGTACAGAATCTGGAAAATATGAAAGTTAAAACTTAAGACATCAGACGCAGTCCTGCTCAAGGTACACTTAGGTATATCAGCAAGTGATATGTTTCAGAGGAGTTTTTTGTTCAGTGAAGATAAGACCCTTTCACAGAGATGCTGAAAATCTAAATCATTCTCAAGGACTGCCTGCTGCCTTTCATGGTTTAAACAACGAAGAGAGGCGGGTTCCTAACAAAGAAACTTAGTCAAGGGAGGCTGGATGTGACTGGAGCATAGGCTTGTGAGTTGCCTCTAAAAAAGAATTCAAATTCCTCCTCTCTACACTCCTCTTAAAGCCTAGCAATCCATCCCCAGTTTCTATCAAGGGCATAAGTTGATAAATAAGCTGTTTCAGGGGAAATGATAATTTGTATTGATAACCAGTCATAAAAGATATGGAAGGCAACAAGAACAGGTCAGTCCACCAATTCTGTGATTTAGGGAAGTGAGGAGAGCCAACCCATTGCACTGCACCCACTACATGGTCTGTGTCCTCCATGTGGCACAGACTCTAGGTCCTAATAATATTCTGGCACTGCTGCTTATTAACAGTGCAATTTCAATAATCAGCATATTTTGTTAAATAATTGGTAGGCTGATGGTTATGAGAGGTGACACTGCCAATATCTCATAAAGGCTGAAAAAAATATTTCCCATTTCCACACTGCATAAACAAAGCATGCCAGACAACCTCAGGAATGCTAATGATCTCCAGTACTTTGGTATATTAAGTATTCATCAATTGAGCACAGACCACAACAATGTTTTGAGAGTCCTTAAACACATGAGAAACACATGAGAAATGATGTAAAGTTTATATGAGCTCATATAATCTTAGCTGCTTGTACACCCAAGCACAGGATCACAGAAATAAGGTCATGTGTACCATATCTCTCCTACTAGAAGGTTGTGCCCTATATTATATTTGCTGGTGCCACATCCAGCCCACAATTAATTGAGTCAAGCAATGAGTTGTCCACTTCTTCCCCTATGACATTATTCCCCAGTCTAACAGGTTACATTGTCAGGATTTCTTTTCCTTGATAATCAGACTTCACTGTCCTTAATTTCATCCCATTATATAATACCTCACACTTATGCTGTAAATTGCCATCCAAAAGCTTTGCAAGTGTTAACTGGGTTTCATAACAGCCCCCCACAAAATAAATAAGTTCTGAGTCAGAGATGCAAAAACCTGAGTTACTTGCCACAGGCCACATGTGGGGTCATATCAAGCACAGCTGGGTCTCTGTCATTGACTGGGAGCTGTTTGCTTGCAATTTATGCAACAATCAAGAAATAAAAACTCTTTTCCAGCCCTGTCTGCTCCTACTAGTGTCTATCTGCACTGTGACAAACAGTTTACTTGTTCGTTAATATTTGTCTCTTTTAAACATTCACATGTGTGTTTTTCCCTAGTCATAATTTTTACACTGTTGATAATTGCTCTATCTATAAATAAACCAAGCCTTTTATTATGTGGCTCTTTTCTCATGACTCTGATCTGGAGACGTGTCTTTGCAGATTATGTGCCTAGAATGATACTCGGTGGAGTTTACAGAGATAAATCATGCTGTGACCTAGCCTCCCAGGCTGTGACACGATGCAAGGGGCACAATCCAGCTGGCTGCTCCAGACTGTCAGCTGAGACACAGTAGCTCACTGTGCATGTGCTGTTACCCATTGTGAAGCAAAGTAACATGGGTTCATGTGAGTCACCATCAACTGACCTTGTTTTTCGACGCAGTGCAGCAATGGATCTCGCTCTCTTACCACATCTAAAATGAAGGACCCTGACTAACAGCTGGGGGACAGGAACCTCTACAGGCCAGCACAGGTTTTCTGCCTGACAAACACCTAAATTATTTTAACTAACGCAATTGGGTTTAGAATATACAGCTAGAAATGGCATCTTATTGCATATATCACTGTTACATCTCATGTTTCTAACTGAAGCAACGCAGGCAAAATTCTAGATCAAAATGCAATACACTATGCAGGCAAGAGCTAGAAATCTTCTTGCTGCTTTGAAAACTAATGCATTTGGTTGTAATTTCTCTTGCTGAACATAATTTCTTTCTAAGTATTTATCTTCAATTTGCTTACTAGATTTTGGGTGATTTTTATCCGATGTTTTTCTAAATCAGATTTAATCATATTGTTCATTTCTGTTTTTACAAAACAAGATTGTTTTACAAGTCAGATTATTTTATATCATCTTTCTGCTATTCTACCGCTTTTGCTACTATTTCTCAATGAATTAAATAGTACAGTACATGGTGGAGATTCCTGCCATGCAAAATTCAAGATGCTTTAACATGGCAGAAATTAATATTTTCAAAAATATACTAAGTGGTGAATGACTACATTTTGTGCGTGTGTTCTGCTACATACAACATAGCTGTCAGAATACATACAAAAAGTGTTCCTATAAGAAAGTTTTGGTACAGTATCTTCCCTGAAATTATCTTTATCCAGTACCCATCCTTTCTCCACCATGCCAGCAAAAGCAAAACCACAATAAGGAAAACTGGCAGTCATCTCCTGCCTGGGAAAAACAGCGCTGGAAAAGGGGAAAAAAATCTTTCTTTCCTGAGAAAAATCATCAAAGAGCTCAGGTTATGAACTAGTGATTGTCTCATCTGCATAAAACGATGGGTGTTTCTGAGCTATTTACCTAACTTTGAAATTGCTTTTGAAAAGGCTCACAAAAACTGAGGTTAACATCTCACATTAGCCAGCCCTGCAGCTCGCAGATCTCACCAAAAAAAATGTGCTACTTATGCATAATTAAAGGATCTGCAAACTCGCAGTCAAGATAAAAAGATCAAGGGGTATCATAAACCATGGTGCCTCATGGGATGATCTCACCAGCAGCAGAAAAAGATGTGTTTTCTTTCTGTGAGGATTACTTGTTCTGGTATGGTATAAGAGTTTGACAATCTCTTCTCCAGTAGCTCTACCCAAGGACACAATGGAGTCTTTTTTCTAGGACAGCTCCTGTGTCCAAAAATGCTGTCAAAATTATTTGCCTATCTGGTCTGATATTTAGCAAGGAACCACACATAGCAGAGCTAGTGTGGAATTTTATTTATTTACTTCATGAGAATGTTTATGGACCAACACTGAATTTTTTCATGGGAATATGTCAACTCAGATAAAGTTTTTTTGACAGGAAACTTTCCTACTGTACAGAACTCAAGCTAGAAAGACCTGGGAAAGTGCAGAGGTCTCACACGGATGAAAACAGAGAATTCAGTATCTGTCTTGTCTATGTGTTTTGCCTCACAAAGCAGTTGCAATTAGCAGTTCTGAGTCATGTCACTTGCACCTATATTGTCATTTTTTAAGAAGAAGTCAAAAGAAATTAACTTCTTTTCCCCCTTTCCTTCTTATTTTCCTTCTGTATGAAGGTTTTGGGATGATCACAGTGGAATCTAGACAAACAGCGAAGGCTCCAAAATAGTTCTTGCTTTCCTTCTCTTCCTAATATTATTTCTTCTTAGGACACTGTGTAGTCTCAGGGAATTTGGAAGCAAAACATATTGTTGATTAAAAGTCCTGAGCTCAAGTTCTGTCCCAGTCTCATCATTTATAAACTGTTTCCATGTCAATAAATAATCTTTCTAACTTGTTTACAGAGAAAGCAAGCAAACATTTTCCCTGATGGTGTTATCCTTTTTGAGTGGTTTCTGGTTTGACTATTTTTGTAATGTTTTGCTTTCAATTGTGCTAACTGTTTTGCATTTAATGAACCTCCAAAAATTGGAATCTTTGTTCTAGTAAATACACAAAATCTTGAAAACTCTTCTGGGACAGTTAGTCCAATAAATCAGTAAAATTCAGCAGTAGGAAATCTAGGAAATTTCCACGTGTCCCACATTTATAGCCAGTTATCAGTTTCACTTCTCTGTATATCTTTTTTTTTTTTCAGTCCATTAGATTGTGTAGGCAGAAAGGGATCAGGAAAGGCAAATAAGGTAGACAGGATGCTTTGACTCATTCAACCTGTGCAGGGCAATTTTCTTTTGACAGTAGCAATCTTTCATCCCCCTTACCTGAGCTCATGCCTTCCCCCACCACAGAAGAACCTTAAAATAGGTTCCATGCAGCAGCCAACCAAGAGCACCGTGGGATTACCCCCCTTCCAACACTGGAGGGAATGCAGTTGTTGCAGCTGATTATGACTGCTCATAGGTAATCTCTAGTAATACTCATCTGGAAAATCTTAGTTTCTCCATAAAAGACAAATTTGGACATATTAAAAAGTATGATCAATATGCAAGTCAAAGCTGGGAAGGGCCAGGTGGATGTCACTAAAGGTCATTTCTGCACTTCTCCTGCTGGCTTGTTCCACACACACACACACATGCAAAACAAAACACATGAATGCCTGTGCTTGTCAAGCTAACCAAGCTGGATCCTGCAGTCTCCAGCTACTGTGAACTTCCAGGAAAGCATTAAACTGCCTCAACATAGGCTTCTCATGCCATTTCAGGTGCTGTGGCTTTAGGTGGGTGTGGATCTTCCATGGATCCCTAAGTCCCCTCTACCAGCTCTGTGTAGGTGGCTTAGCTGCTTTAGAGCATCTGAAATGTTCTGAGCAGACTGTATTTTGGCAATGGGCCCCATCTCCCTGTGTTGCAAGCTATGGAAAATATGTTTTTTCACTTTCACAAGAATCCCTGAGTGTGAAAAGACCAGAATGAGGCAAAATCTCACCAGAGTCTGGTTTACTTTTGCAGCTGTGACAGAGGTTTTGTGCACTGTATTTCAGCACGACTCACTTTGCTGTACATGTCCTGGGGTGGCCATAACAGCAGGGTAAAGGCCTTCCATGAAATTGCTTACTGTGCAGGGCTGTCTTTACATCCACTGTCAAACTCTTCATCAGCTACTCTGTAAGGCAAAAACATGTTCTGTGCTTACTGTGGGCTGGAAGTGCAGCTTGGGACATCTATTCCTTGGGAGCTAATCCATCAACACATCCTGCCTGGGACTGCAGAGGGGTGTGGCCCACAGTGCATGGGGCAATCGGGGGCTCCTCTGGGGAAAAGAGGATGCCAGGAGTGCTGGACACCTCCCTGCAGCATCAGGAGAACAGGTCTCCACTAAATCAATCTGCTGTCTGAAAGAGGAGCTGTGGGAGGCACAGGGGGAAATTCTCACCTAGCAGGCTTTAAAACAAAGGTACAATCCCAACTTCTTTATTATCAAAGTGGGAATGGGCATAACATCAAGTTCTTCAGCTTTAAAGCCAGAAAAAAATATATCAAAATCACATTCACCCTTTTTCTTCCCCACACTTTCATCTGGTGGAAAATCTGATACAAAAGGGAGTTTCCTACTTCAGAAAATCTGACTAGTGTGTCAGTTCAGTATAAAAAAGAGTAGAGAACAAAAAAGCCAAGCTCCCATGCTCATGATGACCCTTAAGGGAGCTTAATTAAAGGTGATGGTGAAAGAAAGGTAGGCAGTTAAGACCCTGCACCAGACAGGATATACTGAGCCAGACTACTCAATACTTGTAAAGACAATGTTTGTCCCTTGCTCCCATCAGTCTTTCCTTCCTCAGTCCCTGCACTCTGATGAAGGTGAGGGATAAAGCAGGGAAGGGGGTAAATGGCAGGCAGTGATGCCCTATTTCCTGGTTAATTGCTCTTCCAAAATATTTATTTCACTCTGCTTCTCTTTTATTTCGTATCAGGAATCCGACCCAGAATTGCCTGCCACTTACCAAAAATTAATAGCAAAGGAAAGTAAAGAAAGAAATCTTGTGCAGACAGGGTCATGTTCCAGTGAACTTGTTCTAAACATAACTTTTTCATTTCAACAATCCTGCTGTGGCAGCATCTGAATTCCCTGCCCAGCTGGTGGCTAAGGCTTAATGCTTCTATTCCCATCACTCTCCAGCCTTATAAAGTAACACCGCTATGGCATGCAGCTATGAGATAACAGTCTCCATGGGGCTGAGTCATAGGCTTTTCATCTTGGGATCAACCATTAACTTGCCATCATTCTTCTTTGCCTCCTGCCATTCCTTTACTCTCTGCTACAGAAATTTGCATTTATTCTCCACCTTCACACTGTTGCATTGAAATCTGTCTCAGGCCACCATGTCAAACAGCTGCCTGTGATCCCCCATAACCATTCACCAGAGGGACCAGGCTACAACTATCCCTGCCTGCCCTTGGAGGAGGGTGAGCAGCCCACAGCTGAAGAAATTCATCAAGACAAGAGGCTTTGCCTTCAAGATCTCAAGCCTTCGAGAGTTTGTTTAAAACAGATATTCTGTGCTTTGACTAATGCTAGTCTGGGGAACTGCAAAACATCATAATATGGCTGTAAGCTCATTACAGCTGATGGAGATGAAATTGTTTAGAGCTGATGAAACTGGAAGTGAGGGGATCTGGTCCATTTCTTCTTATGAAAAACTCTGGGCTTTTTTTGCCTTATCCATAAAGGAGTTGATCTCTCAATTTTGGATTTAAAAATCATTAACATACAGGGCACGGAGTCAAGACTATTCCTGGTACAGGATTTTTGCATGACCTTGGTAAGTTACTCTAATGGGATCATGCTGGCACTCAGCAACTCTGAAAATCAGGCCACAGAGGAACCTAAATATGGATGAGGTGCCCACGTTTCAAATGCTGAATGTAACCACTTTGCCCTTCCATTTCCCTACTTACAAGAAATCAAGCTAATAACATTTTATTTGGCTCGATACTTTACTGAGGAAAGAAACTGCAATGACTGGCATAAATTTCTAGCTATAGTGCATTAATTCATTTTTAGAGGCCATTTAGAGATGGTAAGATGGTAAGGTGAAGGTGCTGTAAAAATGCAAAATACCTCACAAAATTTTTCTTCTCTGCCCAGTTACAGAGTTCACCCTTGCAAATGTATGTATCGGTATCTCACTAAATATAGAATCCACAATGTGTTTCCAAGTAAACTGATTAATACTAGCTTATTTACTTGACAAAAAATGTTAATGTCTGCAAAAAAAAAAGAATTCAAAACATATGGATGTTAGAGAGAGTAACTTCCATTTGGAAGATGTGCTCCAAGTCTCACACTAATGAAATGTCATAGGCTTTCTAAAAGTTATGGAGCATAAGTATCTGACACAGAAGGTTACTTTGCCTTGGACTTCATATGATGGGTAAAGATGAATTAATCACTGGAGTAGAAGTTGGTCGTTGCCTAGGAACCAATGATCATGACCTCATTGCATTCAACATACCCAAACAAAAGATAGCCCCAAAGAATACAGTAGATGTGATGCTTCAGAATGGTTACTTCCAAAAATCAAAAGGAAGCTCTGAACTACATTAGCTGGAAGAGAAATATTTTAAACAAACTATACTTATTAACTTCCTACAATGATAATTGGTCCAGTAGTGCAAATTTTTAATGAAACTGATGATGATTAAAGTGTAGCGAAGATACTTAGGAAGATACTTAGTTTGAAAAAAAAATTAAATAGTGAAGCAGAAATCCAGATAACTACAGTTTGACTAGTTTAATCTTCTATTCAGGCAAATTAATGGAAAAGGTACTATGTGCTTCAGAAAATGATGTCAGTTCAGTAGCTGTTGTAAAAAAACCAAAAACCTAAACAGGTCATAGTCTGAGACTATAAATTCAGATGGCAAAGGTTATTTTAAAAAGTGATTTATTTGGGAATATTTTTAGTCATTCAAAGCAATAAAACATAATATTCTGATTAAAAATAGTATTGTTCATCTCTGGGGCACGTATTTAATGGATCTCAGAAATGGCCAAATAACAGCTCTTGAGCACTAATAGGGAAAACTTGGTGGAAGGCTGTGTTACTGGTGGGAGTATTTAAGGATTGTTACTATGTCTTATGAGAAAAACAGTCCTTTTTCAGATGACCAGTACTAGTCAATGTTATTATACTAATTAGAAGTAATAAGAACAAATTTGTTGTTCACCAACAGATTAATGCAATAATATAACAGAATGGGGATATTTAGAGCAACACATTTGTTCAATAAACTGGGATCTACTGAAAGAAAATATACTTTAGTACAGAGCAGAAGAATAAATCTCCTAACTGTTACTAAAAGATGTTGCCTTGCTGCACCTTGCTGTTTTGCACACTTGACCTCACTGCACATTGTTGTTATTTGGAAGGTTATCACAGAATAGGGGTTAGATTTTATTTTCCTTGTCTCTGTCCTCTGTCCCTAAGACTCTCTGGTAAGACAGTAGGCACAGGACTGGCTGAAATTTCCATTTCTTCAAGCACAGCTGTCCATATATTTTAAACTGAAAGTCATTTGTCTTTGCTCAAGGAACAGATATGGTTCAAGCAATGGATAATTGGTTCAAATAAACAGGAGATCAGACTAGATTTCTAGCTGTTCCTTCTAGTACTAAATCTCATAAACCACAAGCAGCCTAATTCATAAAATATTCAGTGAGGCAATATCTAAGCATTTTGCTTCCATGTATTTGTTGTGTGAGAGAAAGCAGTATCTTCACCCCAAAGGCTGACTCAAGCAACTGTTCCACTGCTACATGGAACCAGTGTATACCAATGATCTTGAATGTTTAAGTTTCTTTGAAATACCCATACTTTTCACCAGCAATTGATAAAACTTATTTGGACATTTGAATCTTAAAAGAAACATATATAGTATTTGAGGCTGTCACAAAAAAATAAATGCAAAAAAAGGAAAGATTTCCTCCCCTTGAGATGGCACATCTGCTCAGTAAACTTGCACTACACTTTACTAGCTTTGTTTTTTTCCTTCTCAACAACTGCCCCTGTGAAAACACCTCTGAAGACAAGTCAGAGTTGAATTAAATGGACATTAATGATACATACTGCCAATTCTCAAATCAAGATTGTGTCTGGAAAGAATAGAATGGAGGGTCTGAAAACCAAGGTTTACCATGAGAAAAAATAGCCAAAATGGCCCAAGCAAGCATATGTAAGAGGTCTACCTCACAGAAAATATAGTGTTAACACTGAAATTTTTAAAATAGTCAAAACAGGAAAAAAGAGTTCAATTGAAGTGTAATCATGCCACAGGAGTTTTCCGAATAGTTCTTGGATCAATTCTTGCGATGCTACTTGGAGTAATGTCAGAGCTCACTGGTCATCTTCCAGAGAATCAACCAGCTGCCTGCTATCAACGCGGCAGCACTCGTACACTCATCTCTTCCTCTTCATTATAAATTTGACTGCTACTGCTTTAAAAGCTCTTTTCTCCTACACAGCAGAGATCCTGTGTTTGTGCAGTTTTGTTAAGAACAGCCATTTTATTAACAGGTATTTGACCTGTTGCACACACAGCAATATGAATTCTGAAGTTTTTCAAATGAATTATTCTTAATTATCACGCTTTGAATATGTTAGTAGAAAAACATATAGAAAAACATATATAACGATGTTATATTTTGATTACTACAAATTAGTACTTGGAAATAACATTTACATGAAACACAGATTCTCTGTGGAAATGCAGCATTCATTTTGCACTGTTTAAAATCATGGCACACTCCTACAGCACACTGATAACCCGGTGTTGAAAGTGGATAATGGTAGAGCTGCGACCAGAAGCCCTGAAGCACTGGAGAGAAAAATGGTTACAAGGAAGGGGATGTGATACTCTGTGTCTCTTGCCCACACCTTGTGCTTTGAGAAATCATTGGAAAGCTGAGCACCAAGACTGCCAAAATGAAGGTATATCTGTACCCGTCCAGTCTTACTGCACCTAGCTCATCTGTGCTTGGAGTCCCTGAGCAATCATAGTGTGAGAGGCACCATCTTATTTCAGCACTTACATTCATAAGGCTAAAGAATTTAAAAAATAGTAGAGCACCACAACAAGAAACGCACTGTGAACAAAATGCCAGTCATTTCTGTCAACTATTTATCAAATCATCTATCTTAAAAGACAAAAACAGAACTGAAAACCCGGATAACAGCAAAGACAGTGCTTCTGACAATAATTATCAGTGGACAAGTGTATATGCTGTGGAAGAAGTCCTGCCTTCATTAACTGTGACAGCAGACTCTCATCTGAGCCCTTTCAAGACCCTAAATAGTTACTGAATGCAAATAAATGAGCCATAGATAACGACAGGGAGTTCAGAAAGGAATCAAAAGCTGAAACTGAGAAAAATAAGCAGGAAAAACACAAAAATTAGTGTGGTTTGCTTGGATTTTTACCAAGCTGTGCATCTTCAGCCATAGCCCTAAATCATCCAAGGAAAGAAGTAGGGATCATTTTTTTCAGTGTAATTGCATTCTTACACATCTATTTTGTTCCATTGCCTTTCAAACATCCTGAGACCCACCACAGAACTCCTACACATCACCACACATTTACATTTCTGAATTGAGGACTTTTCATGCAAGTATGTGATTTGCACCCATGGAGCACTGGAAAGAAGTCACAGAAAGGCATGGATTCACAGGAGGGGTGTCTGCAGCAGCAGCAGCCTCTCTCCACACCACCCCTCACCCTGCCTGTGGCACCTACTGCTGCTGCAATACCACACCACAGTCGGGGCCTCCTCATCCCCCCAGTCTGAGCAGGACAAGGTACCTGCAGATCATACCTGAAATGAGATGCTGCATCCCTTTACTCCACAGGAGTAAAAAAGATACACATGTGGTAGGAAATAAATGCAGTTGCTTCATTCCAGTAAAAGGTGTTACTCTACCTCAAACACTCTTGCACCAGCCAATGTTCAGCTGGTGCATTTTATACTTTTTTTTTTTTAATAAAATCATTTTTTCGTGTAAGTTTAGCAAGAAAGCAAGGGAAGGGCCATCCCCAGTCATGGCTTGCAAACATCACCTAAAGAACTCAGTGGAGCTGCAAGTGCAACCTGAAAATAAAGACAATTTGCTGGGCTATTTCACTACAAAACAAACTGTTCACGATATTTTATGAACCACCCACACCAGTGTCCATGAAAACAGAATGCTATATTTATAAGGCAACCTTTATGTGAGGTAGTATAACTTTAGTGCCTTACACTTAAATTATACTGAGAATATGTCACACTGTCATCAGAGAAAAGTTAGAGTAAAAAAAATGTAAGATTACAATCTGGTAGACTGGATAGTACTGAAGAGCTGAGAATTAGGTGAGGAGTTACAGCATATTATTCTCTGGTGGTCCATGGTGTACAGCTAAAAGGCTGTATCAGCTGCCCAGTCTGTTGTCTTTTTGTCCAGCCCAGCATACACAAGCTGCCTTCTCTCTCTGCCAGGCTCCTGTAGCCTTTGAAACCCTGAAGCAGCTAACGGGATGGTGTCAGGAGGCAGGGCACTCGTGTCAAGCTCAGTGAGTCCCTTCAAAACCCTTGGAATCACAATTCTACCTGATTCCCCCCCTGGACTGCAAATGCAATGGGCAGAAGTCCAAGGGAAGTGCCTGCTGCACGCCGGCAGCAGGGTGATGCATTCCTCTGTGTCAGATTTTTGGAACACAGTAGCAGCAGCTGAAAATAGTCAGAAGGTTTTAAGTATGTGCACAATCATCAGAAAGCAAGGAGAGGGAGCCTCCACTAATGAGAGAGAAGGTAAATAGAGCCTGAGAAACTGGAAACATTCTTTGGTTTGGCTTACAGCAGGGAAAGAAAAATCTTAAAAAGCATTGTGTAGAGCATGAAGAGAGGCCATTAATCACAGGAAATGCACTTCCTCAAGTACAGTAGGAACATGTGAGAGCCTGTCATTTTTCAGACCATTATACAAAGTCTTTTCAGAATTTTAGAGTATGATGATCCTCAAGATCCAGGTGACATGACATGGCAACAGAGTGACTGACTTGACAATGACGGCAATAAGCTTTGTTAGCCTGAAGAAAAATATAATTCCTAGGCTTTGGAAACCTACCACAAATTTGACTCAGGTGCCCCACCTGGCTTGATAACAATGGCCCTTCCCAAATACCCAGCTGGCCACGTGCATGAGAGGAGTGACCTGGGAACTTGCTGAATTGTAGAAGTGTGTCCATTCTTGGCACTTTCCAAATGACCTATCAAGTCCTATAGTGATAAACCCTGCTATGGCAATTGTTTAAAAAAAATTACAGCAATATTTCAGAACCAGGTAAATTGTCATGCCTTTTTCATCATCTGAAAGGAGTAATTTATTTAAACCGGAAAGGTTTCTCTCTCTGCCTTGACTTTAGAACAATAGCCAGGTACAGTATTTGTGTTTTACAACCAATGTGGGGCTTCAAACTGGGAATTCTGTATGTCTGTGGGAGCTGGAAAAAATTATCTCTGCTGACAATCACGTATCGGATTCACAGGTTTTAAAAGTAACAGTTTCATACAAAGTTTGATGGTTAAGTGGGAATACCAGGCCCTTATTTTTCAGCTCACCCCGTTTGTTAGTATCATCCATGCAAATGACTTCCCACGAATTCACTCTTCATGAAACCCCATTGAACTGAGGTAAATTCACTCTAAAACAAAAACCCTTCACCGGATTCCCAACAAGGTGTGAAAAAAATCTCCAACAAGCATCAAGGAATGGGTCCATTCTCCTTTGTGGATTTGCCTCTAACTATAGGTAGCAATCATATTTGTTCCCACAATTTTGGATGATATTTCTCTGTTAAAACTGCAGCAGACCTGTTCTGCTGGAAAAACAGTAGGTGGGAAAGTATTTCCAAAAAGCTGTACCAATTAAAATGAGCCAACTGCACAGTGCATGGAGGCATGCTAGCAGGAGCTGGGCTTTTTGTTGGTGACACCAGCCTTGGGCAAGGCTCACTGCTATCTTCAGTAGCCCCATGGGACCATCCCCCCATCGGCACTGGCAGCGTGCTGCTGCCTCCCCGCCAGCACAGCTTTCTGTGCCTGCCCAATCGCCTAAACGAAGGCAAGGGAAATTACAGGGGAGAGCCATCAGCTCTGTATGAAACCTGAAAATGCTTTTCCGTGTTTATAGCAATGACATCTTCATGAAATCCCAGGTACAGAGTAGATGACAAAGACTCGGGTTTGAAATGAGCAGGCAGAGTTAAGGAAAGCGCTTTTTTAACTGCTGCCCCAAGCACTATTGACAGCTGAGTGACACTGGAAATGCAAAAGGAGGGAAATCACAGTGGAGCCCATCAGTTTAACTCTTCATCGGAGCACATTTAATGGGACTTTATGTTCAGCCATGTGAACTTTGAAATACCTAAGTTCAAATTTCACCTTCAGACTTCCCATCTGTTATTATTTCAGACTTTCCATCTGCTCCCATCTAGGCCTTCCTAATGCCATGCCCAGTCAGACGGTATGGTTTTACCAGATGCTTCTGTCTTGGAAATTTTATGGCATATAAGAAACAATAAAAATTTATGTTGTACATGTTACTTGTGCTAATTAATTCCATTGCACAACAATGTTTTTTAAATGATATTGTCCAGAAAGTCTGTTAAAATCTACTGTAGACAAGTATGGCAACATTTTATAGCTCCTAATGCCAGATGGGCTTGGAGTTCAGACATTTGCGCTAATGCATTTTGCACTTAGGTGCTGTGCTGGGAAAAATCAACTCCCAGGGACAAAGAGTTAACATTAAAATGTTGGTGTTAGCTAGAGACAGTGAATGCAAGGTGGAGGTGTGTTTTTCTGTACTAATTTTTTGCTGGACATCAGTATATGATAAGCTGTGTGCCATTTTACAAATTTTATATAAAGCAGAAGATGTTATTTCATATTACTAATATGTAAATATTTTCATGTCTGAAAGAGCAAGAATGTGCTGGCTAACAACCAAAGATGTGCTGGATAAAATCGCCTCCACCTGTTCAGAGGGCCATTGTGCTAGAAAAAGAAGATTGTTAAATAAGCAACGGTAAGTCCCATATCATAGCAACTCTAGTAAGAATAATTAGTGTATTAAAGAAAGAGTCACTGTCCAAGGGCATTCCTATAGCTTCTCACTCCAAATCACTGAATTCAAAGCCAAGAGATATTCTAAACTCTGAGTGTAAACAGTGGGTTACACAGTGGGGCTTGTTTTGGACAGGGTTTTTTTGTTTGCTTGTTTGTTCCACAAGACTGAGTAAATAAGGCTTCATGCCAAGCAAGAGTTTCCTTCCCTTGATTTGCTCCCTCCCAAGCACTCTGGTGACTGTGCCTCCTATACATGAGGAATCCAGAATGAGCCCAGGGATTTCATATTTGAGCCCAAATGCTGTTAGATATCAAACAACAAGGGTTTCCCCCCCAACAACAGATTCAAAAGCAACGTCCTGAAAAAGGCTCTGTCATCTCCATCACTGCAGGAAGCTCCCTGATGGCCGAAGAGAATTTGTTTTTAAGTGGCAGCTCCATCAACATCACATCACGAGGGTTAAAAGGTGCAGAGTTGATGGGGGAATGGCTCTCAGCAACAAAAATTGGAAGAGCAGCCTGTCTCATTTTCTTCAGTAAAAGAGAGGCTCTGGAAGGAGGACAGGGAAAGGACAGACTGCAGTATCTATTCAAGTGAACATAAAGCTCAGATATTATCTTGTCTAACAATTTTTGGAAGCTGACAAACAGTTACAATTGATGCTCAGAGATTAAAACAGGAAATTGTATCATTGTGAGAGAGGGCATTTACAATAATGTTGTGATTCAAGAATACATTTATGAATAGAAGAAATAAGCAGAGTTTCCTGCTATTTGTGCTTTTATAATATATTATACATATAAATCCCCACACAGCTGTGGGTATTTGTCATGATAATCACAAATCTTCATACTTTACTCAAATTTTACTGCATGTGATTTGTTCCTGTAAAGGATGCCAACACCACAATTATCTCTATACTTTTTTTCCATATTATTTTAAAGCAAACAATCTCATTTCCAGGAAGAAAAGATGATACCTGTGTGAATTATGAACTAATTGTGATGCATAAGTAGAAACTATATAGATATAATAACATCTTACAAGCAACTCACAGACTAAAATCTGTTTTCATAAACTATTCAATGAATATTTATGCATGGAAAATATATTCATGAACAAGAAAAAAAAGGCTAAATTTGCAATTAATATTTGTGGTGAATAATTTTGATTTATGAATGGGAACATTTTGTTCAAGGTTGCTAATTATCAGTTGGTTTGCGTGGCTGTGAAACAGATTATTCTAGCAAAAATGGGAAAACAAGTGACTATTCAAAGCTTCCATAAGTTTTGAAGTTCTTTATCTAATTTTTTTAACTTCTACATCTTCTTAGGTAACCCCTAATTACTTAGTTGCAGGTGAGCACCTTTTCTGAAACTGACACATTGTTTAACAGCTATTAATATGTTCATGATCCATTACTATTTTACTCACTGTTTCAATAATGATGAGGTTGAAGGACTCTGAAAATTAGTTGTAGGATATGTACCTTTTCTTTTTTGACTGGTTTGGGTTGGGAACAGGTCCCAGTTCCATGGTAGCCAAAATTGCTACCATTGTTGGCCAACCATTATGTTGCAGCATGAGTCTGTGATCCAACGTAGGTGTCCCTCACACACTGCTAATAAATATATTGCCAACTTGCCATGACAATATTGTGGAATTACTCCTAGAGAAGGTGGTGAAAATTTCATTAGGTTAAATGTACCATTGAGGTATCCACTGGCAAAAAGCAAAAGACAATATGTTCCCAAGAGCAAAGAGATTACATACCAACATCAAAGGTTTAGAGAAATCTGGTGTGTCCATTGCTGTGGGTTTGCTGCTTGTTAGCAGAGTAATCTGACTGGGAATCTAATACTGAGGCTACTCTTTCTTCTTTATTTTTATTTTTTTAAAAAAACATACATAAGTTCTCAAATTGGGGGCTTTCCTGGATGCCCGTAAGAGGCCTAAATCCCACTGCAGTTTAACTGCATTTTGCCAGAAAGACACAGTAGAAGCCATGTACCTCTGGCTTCGAGGTGCCAACCAGGTGCCCTCAGATTTCTGTCATCTTTTTTGATAAAAGGCCATTTTCACAGTCCTTGCTATTTTCCTTCAGAATTTGCTAGGTGTTGCTTCTCTTTTACTCTGACAAACACAGGTCTCCTCCCTCCAGCTCTGTGGCAAGTAGCTGACACATTTCTGTGCCCTCCTGCATCCCAAAACAAATAAGATTAAATAAGCTGACTCTGATGTGAGGTCTGGCTTTGTCTGTGTAGGAAGAAGACTGATATTTATACTCACATGTCAAAAAAATCTTAAATTTTCACACAGGAAATCAAAATCCTCGAAAGTACAAGCACACAGTGACACTGCCTAAAATAAGTCATTCTGTTGTTTTGTGTCCACTAGCTTCCTTGGTGTGAACTTGAAAAAATCAAATCTGTAAATGCAAATGGACACATCAGGGGAAGGAGGCAGCTACTGTGTTTGGATAGAAAAGAAGGCTACTACAGTCCCTTTGGGCAGAAGTCCCACAGATAGCAGAGCTCCCATGAAGCCTCTCAGCTATCAACTGCTAAGAGTTCAGGTCCATGCCAAGAAAACTGAGTTCACAAAGTACAGTCCATTGGTCAAAACAATGAAAAAACCCCAAACCATAAACACTGATTTGATTACCACTCTCTCAGGGCCAGAAGAAGCATTGTCTTCAAATACAAAGATTCCTCCTGACACAGTGCCATTGAAAGAAGTGAAGGCAGAACAAGACTGGGAACACAATGAGTGCCTGTGCTGATCACACTGGTGGTGTGCTTGTGCTTGTGCTGCCCTGGACCTTTTTCTCATTTATGAAAATATCAAGAAATGTATACCTTTCTTTAGTATAAGACAAGAGCCATTTCAAATTACACAAATTCCTTGAACTGAATTTTCTTGCAGCCATATCTAATGATCATGGGATCTTTCAAAATATTTTCAAAGGTTCCTCAATTACTTAGACAAGTCTAAGTAATTCTTAGACTTTTAAGTAAGTAACTAAGTCTTTTGCTTGTTCTTCTGTAGCTTCTATAAAGCAAAAGAAAAATACGCTCATATTTTTAGATAGTTTTAATCCTTTGCACCGTCAATATTTTGTTCTTTCCTTCAAACTGTAATTATTCCCTCGGAAACACTTTCAGTTTAGAGAACATCTTGATCACTAACAATGTCAATATAATATAGTACTTGATTCAAAATTAATCTAGCAGGAGATAAATCAACTCCAATTAGCCTTTACCGCATTTTAATTCAGTACAAAGACTTTCCTTGAATCAAACAAAACATCATAATTTTAATATTTCACATTGGCTCTCTGAGACTAAGTGAAGTAAAAAATTCATCAGCATCAGCATAATATACTGCATAAGGATGATGGACAGGATCTGGATGATGGCAGTTCTCTTATAAATAACAAAATATTCTGTATTAACAAAATACATTCTGGGTGGTGATGGTTTGGTTCCTGCTTTCTTTTTATAAATATAATTCACTTTTTTCTTTTTCCTGGAGGATTTTTGCAGCTGTGGCTCCGCAGGGACCTGGGGGGACCTGCAATCTGATCATCCTTCAGCACTTACCATTTCCAGTCCGTCAGATAAAGCCTTACAAGCTTCCTAGGTCATCATGGACTTGTAGATCTGTGTTAGGCTTTAGCAGGGGATTAACTACCTGGGTTTCATCCTACAGTAAGGATAACTTTCTCCTTAATCTTCTGTTCTCTGTTCTTGAACTTCTTCAAAAGTCTGCTATGAATAGATCATGATTTTAGGAGTGTCCCCGGTTAACTGGTTGGGAGACATTGTTAATTTGGCTGCTAAAGAGAGGGAAAAACCCCTCAGGTTCACTCAAAATAAGTTATAAGAAATAACTTATTCTTATTGAAGAAAAAGATATAAACATACCAAAACAACAACAAAGCACTAAAAAACACCACCAAAACCAAACAAGTCCTCACTCATTCAACCCAAGATAACAAAGGAAGTTTAGAAGACTTATTGTCATGTTTCTGAGAAGAGTGCCTCTTTTGCCTACAGGCCTTCCTGAGGGTTTAGGTGAAAGTCCAGATGAACTTCTAGGCCTTCCTGTGAAGATTCAGACTGACATTCTTTAGTAGAGAGCACACTTCCAGGCCATTTTGCAGGAAGAGGCTCCTCTGGCATCTCCTTACTTAATGTATTAATGTTGTTTGCTACTAAGTGAGTAGAAACCCACTAGGGACTTTACCCCAGAGTGGAAGATGCATATGTTCCATAACTGATAACATACTAAGTATGCATTTACATGTATTTGTAGAGGAGTGAACATGTGGGTCAATCCCTTCAGACCCCTTAGCAACACGACAAGAACAGAAAGGATAAATGCTACTTCCCAAGTGGTAGTTGT
Source organism: Donacobius atricapilla (assembly GCA_013397315.1). NCBI lineage: Eukaryota > Metazoa > Chordata > Aves > Passeriformes > Mimidae > Donacobius > Donacobius atricapilla. Next base: position 1,027,815 of record WBMY01001704.1, on the reverse strand, counting down.
CGCCTCAGCTCCCAAGCAGTCTCTCCAGCAGCTCTTTTATCTCCTTAGGAATCAATTCTTCTTCTGTAGAAGTTATGCAGCCAATGAAAAAGTTTCAGTGCTGTTCCACCTCTTGATTCTAGAAATTATTTCAAGTCAGTGTTAATAGTTTGCATTTTGCATGGGCAAGCTCAAGATGGGATGACTACTAGATTGAGAAGTCAAATTACCATAAAATAATTAACTGATATTGTGCCTAAAATGAATTAACATGATTTTTTAGGGAATGTAGAAAAGCAAAAGCAGCAGCAGGTCTGTAGTGGGTTGACCCAGACCAGATGCTGGGCACCTACCAAAGCCACTCACTCACTCCCCTCTATAGCTGGACAGAGGAGAGAAAACAAAGGGTACATGAGTTGACATAAGGAGCTGGAGAGATTGCTAATCAAATACCATCAAGGACCAAACAGTCTTGACTGAGAGATGTGAAGTAAATTTATTGCTAACAAAATGAGAGCAGCATAACAGGAAGTAAAATAAGACCCTTAAAAATACTGTCCCGCTAACCCTCCCTCCTTCCAAGCTCTTCCTCCTATCCCAGCAGGGCAAGAAGGCAGGGAATGGGGGTTAAGGTAAGTTTAACATCCGAGGCTTCTCCTGCTGCTCAGGGAGAGGAGTTGTTACCCTGCTGCACCATGAGGTCCCTCCCATGGGAAACAATTCTCCACAAACTTCTCCAGTGTGGCTCCACCTCATGAGGAACAGCTCTCTGGAAAGTGCTGCAACATGAGTCACTCTTCCACAGGGTGCGGTTCTTCAAGGACAGGCTGCTCCACTCTGGAAGCAAGGACACCTCTCTCCAGGGGTCTCCCATAGGAACACAGCCTCCTCCAGGCATCCACCTTTTCAGGCATGGGAACTCCATGGGCTCCAGGTGGATCTCTGCCTCCCTGTGGACCTCCATGGGTTGCAGGGTCACAACTTCTTCACCATGATCTGCATCACAAGCTGCAGGGGAATCTCTACTGCTGGCATGGTAGTCAGAAGGCAAATTATTCCATGTTTTTTGGTATTAACACTAATAGCTCATTCCAATATGCCAGCACTACTTGACTTTCAGTATGATTGACCCTTGACTTAGAAATGTAACATTACAACCCATCCCAAGTGCACATTTAAGGCTACAAAGACCAGGAATATGTTGCTATTCATCCCAGGATGAATAGGACATTACACCTGAGTGTAAGTAGAAATGCCTTCCTTCTGCTTGGTTCATGCATGCTGTTCTCTTTCTTATTGACAAATGAGTAACACAGCTCCCAGACTCTGACACTAGCATCTGTTCCTGGCACCTATTCCTGCCTCCACCTATATTTTAGCAGGATTTATGTTCATGGAGTTATGTATTCAAAGGCTGTGTAATGTAAGTCATAACTTTTTATGCCATTACCTCTATTTGTTTTGCTCTATCCATGAGCCCTACATATATTCCCTAATTTTGCCCTCGTAGCTCTGTGAATTTTTGAATTTTTCAAACAACCATAAAAATTTGCGTCTCTGCTTGCTGAATGGCAAAATTCTTTCTTTGCCCACAAGCTTTTCAGACTGCCATCACCTGAGTCTTCAAGACATTTTTTTTCTCCCTCAGGACTCAGAAATGGCCTACTGAAAGTTTCCTCTGATGCTTAGAAATGGGCAACTTCACTGAACTCAGATATCAAGTCCTAAGCCTCAGAGAACCTCTTAATCCCTTTGTAACTGGATAATAAATTCCTGGATGGACAGAAGGATTTAGTGGAGGTATGTGTTGCATCCAGAGTCTTATATCCAGAATCTTAACTAAACTTTAGGGATGAGGGAGAATCCTGTTTCCAGAAAAGAGCCAATTTGTACACTCCACACAAATCTGGAGGAGAGATTTGCAGGATTACTGTACAAAGTCCAACATTCATGAGAATACTTAAACTCAGCCTAAATGCTCTGGCACTTCCCAAATTAGTTTTCACTAACTGCTGAGGCCTTTCTTAACTCCCTGTCTGTGTCGAACTCCTGCCTCAAATCCCTACTCCTGGTGCACCTTGACTTCTCACCTCAGTCATGCCTTGAGTACTTCTTCAGTCACAGGAAATTTGCCTAGCCTGACCTATAATATCATTGCACCTCTCAGTGAACCTAAATTCTCAAGCAAGTCCAGAAGTCCTTCTCCTGACCATACAGCTGGAAACAAGATATCTAAATTCCTGATATTTCGGACGCAAGCAAAGAAATCACACGTAAGCCTCCAGAGGAGACTGATTTATTAGACTGTTTTGATTCATTAAGATAGCACAAAATTTGGTATCATAAAAATGGAGTATAAACCTCTTGGTCAAGAAGTGCAAGTGTTCTTTCAGGCAATGAGTGGATTGAAATCCACCATCTGAACCCACATGACAAGTCTTGGCAGGTATCCAATAACTAGGCTATGGTATTGCCTGCAATAAAACCATTCATTCTCCCTTCCCTGCCCTTCATCTGAAGCTGTGTCACAGAACAGAAAATCTAAAGTCATGGCTGAAAAGAAAGGATGAAATAAAAAGCTAAGCAGAAATGGGTTAGTAAGTTTCAAAGTCAGAATTGGATTCATAACCTTTCTTTGAATTTCTGAAGCCAAGTAATCCAGTCAATAGTTTAACTCCCTAATATTCATGAAGCTGATTTTCATTTGTGCTAATGTCCTCTATGTCCTCCATTAACATTTCATTTAAAACTTTTTAAAGTCCCTTTACATCTCTAAAGCAGCATAAAGGAGCCATTCTATAAGTTCTTGTAGGCTGGAAACGTTTTCCCTACTATTCTTTTTTCACTTTTGTGGGGATTTCTTTGGTATGGAAACTATATGAAGCCCACGAGTCTTAAAATATTACTACTATAGGTGACGGTTTTCAAGAACAGTTCTCTAGAATTATTCATGCCTCAGTCCTGCGGAGGACCTGTAGATTTTGCAAGCATATGTGGATTATCATACAGCACGCTTGGGCTTTCTCCAGGACTTCATGAAACAAAAGCATTTCCATAAATGAAAGGGATGCCTGCTTTTTCTACTGGGTTTCTTGTATACTTGGAAACTTTTCCCAAAATATTGCACCATGGACTGCTTCATACTTCCATCTAGAGTATACAGCATGCAGGCCATCTCTCTCCAGAGAACTAGAAAAAGGTATTTTTCCCAATAGGCCTTTGGGTACGAAGTTGCTGTGCCCTTTGCACAAGTCACAACCATGGTGACTGCCAGCTCTGCATCTTGCTGAGGTCTTTTTAGACCAAGAATAACCAAACCCAGCTCCAATAACCAAACTCTATTCCAAAATGAAGTGCTCTACTAGTGGTTTTCAATTTCCTGTAACCTTAGGAAAGAGGTTCTGTGGCAATCACTGCGTGAGAGTTTCTCTAGGAAGCTGTTTTAACTGGTTGTATAGAAGCAAGCTGATCTTGCTAAGTTTTCATCTTGAATGAGAACAATTGGACCCACAGTAAATAATGGCATCTAAGGGATAAAATAACAATGCTTTAAAAAGAGAATGTGGAGTTTACCTTCATGTAAAAACAATTCATCTGTAACAACTCTATTCCCTTCATTTTTCCTTCACTGGGCTTATCCTGCAGCTCCAAGCGCTGAAGTGTAGTGCACAAGAAGAAGGCAGGCTATCAACCATGCTAATTTAGAGGTCTTTCAAAAACAAAACTGTCAAAGAAGGCCATCAATTTTAGTAGTATCTCAAATGCAAATTGTTGATTATTCTGAATTTCCTTCCCAGTGTAACCCATCTGAAAAGCAGGTCCTTTCATGTGGCTAAAAGCTATCTCAGAGTCTTCCCACTGATCTCTGTGGGGAAATTTTTCAGATTACCGATAATTCATGAAATTAAAACACTGCATCCTACTTCCAGCAATGTTTTGCAAACCCTCTGACTTCCTTTGAACTAAATGCTCCTTAGGCTCCTGCTTTGTTTTTCTGTCAGGCTTACGTGCCTGAGAGGCTCAGAATATAACACAGTCAGTATCAAAAGAAGGTAAATGTCTACAATTGGAGACAAATTGGAAATATGTGCTGGGGCCAGAATTCAACCCCACTTAGCTATAGAGAACAAAGTAAGGTGCATGATTTAGAGAGTAAGTACACCAGGCTGCCCACGGGGTCAGCAGAGAGAGAAAGGCATCCCTTTCTGGGTTGCTTGAGAAGACCTCTGACTTCACTGGCTGGGGAAGGTTGCAGGACAATCATATGACTAACACAAGGTGCCTGCATCTGGCAGGAAACTTGGCATGAGTCTACAGTGAGATATGGTCGTTTCTCAGCATGTTAAATACAAGGACTTTAAAAGAGACTCTAGGATCACACACAGTGTTCTGAAGATTTTTGCGCTTCCTTAGATTTGTATGGACGGCAATCGCACACACTCCTGCTGGACCCCATGTTATTGCCATACCTTCAGGAAATTACAGTGTGGGCTCACAGCCTGAAATCGCTTAGCCTTAAGTTAGAATCGCTGCATGTCCTATCTATCAAAAGCTCTCCCCAAGACATGAATGCCATTATACGAGCAAAGTGAAAAAGCAAAAGGGAAGTTGTTCAGTTTTTTCAAGGGTAAAGACGATGTAGGAATCTAAAAAGATCTCAAAATATAAACCTCAAGACCTATGTATCCCAAGAGAATTAATTAATTAGTCTTATGTTTATTTTTCTTCCTTAAAAATATGTGAAATCAAGTACCACTTCAAAAATCTGCACAAGGGTATAAGGGCCATTATTTTAGACATATTGTTGGAAAAAATAACTCTATTTGCAGGGTCATGTGTGCTGTTATAAGAACTTAGGGGCAGCAAATATTTCTTGTCAACTTGCAGCAATTTTTTTCTGTTTCTTTTCCTAAAAGCTGCCCATGCTGTCACTTTTACAAATTACTCTGAAATTTCAAAAGACCACACACTTGGCTTCTCCATTATTTTTTTTCCCAGGAGACCCTAAAAGGGTGAGGAAACTTGTTAGAATAATTTCTTTCCAGAGTAGAGTTTGAACTGGAATTCCACTGGAGAAATGCTATTCTGTTCTGGCCAGAATCCATAAGTTCCATCTTCATATTAGAACTTTATCATCTTGCTTAAGCTGGAATTGTGTCCAGCTGGGGAGTCGCCACGCATCCCTTCATCATCTTACTAAATATTCAGAGAATGAATTCTAACAGCTAAAAATGTGTGGCTTATGATATGCAGCTTGAATTTATAGTAAAACTATCTGCCCGCTAATAAGGAATTTGCAAGCTATAAAGATGATTATCTTGTACTTAAAGATGAACGTCATTAACCAAGTCAGTTCCATATTAGCAATGATATGCTAAGCAGCCCCTTATTTTAGAATTACCCATATTTTCCCTATCCTTTTTTTGTCAGCAAATGAAAAATAAAGCTAAAAATTTAAAATAAAGCTGATATTAAGATACAAGGGGACCTAATAACTATTATGTCTAAAAATAATAATTACTATTTAATCTATAAATGTTCAAAAAACCCAGACATAAGGCTATTATCCCACTAAACTAGTTGAAGTAGAAAGTCTTGAATTACCTTGTTGTCTTTGCCTGAAAATGGATTAAAAAAAAAAAAAAAAAAAAAAAAAAAGAAAACCTTTAGGAAATTACTCTTTTGATCTTAATAACATGTAAATTTTCATCTGATCCCTGCTGACAGTTCTCTGCAGTCTAATCCATTCCTCAGTTCAAACTCCTGCATTTCTGTATGAAAAAAGACATTGTTCTCTACAGCCTTAAGAACTTCCTCATGCAAAATTTTTTGAGGAAACATTGCAGTCATGTTTTTAGAGACTGTTTACAGGTGTAGTCCTTTGGGACCAGTCACCTCACTCCAAGTAGAAGGGGTATGGCACTTTGGACTTGATCCTCCAAGAAAAAATTACAATCTGCTTAATCAGGTCTCGCTTTTAAAATTCAAATTTTAATTGCAAATTACTCACCCTTTATGTTTGAGGTTAATTAGATCAGTCATGCATTTGAAGGATTCAAAATATCAAAATGTGCTAGTGAGCAGAGAAACTAAGGTATGGAATTCAAGTCACAAATTTGTTTTGTAACTGGCTAAATGTGAATGGTTAATCTGGGAATATGCCAAGAAAACTCTCACCAGTCCACACAGTGTCAGCGGTTTTGGGACAGCAGTAGTGGCCCTCAGGGTCGCAGCAGTCCTCATCCTCCACCCCAGTGCCTGTGCAGTGCCACAAGCCATGACCTCTGCTTTTCTCAAACCCTCAACAGCCTTCAAGCAATAAGCATGAAGTATGGACACTTCAGACACTTTAGCAAGAGTCAGAAATCTCACAGCAGATGACTGTCATTCCTGACCATCTGTTTCTCTCATCATGAGTGCTCATGGGCTTTTATCTGCATCACCTTCATATCTGAGCCTTCAGCGGTCAGCACTGCAGCCCATTGTGGTTCCTTCCAGTCAAAGACTGTTTATCACTGTGCTTTCCCAGGATTGTATGCTTTATTTTAAAGACCAAAGGTAAATTCAATATGGCAATACATTTTCTTTAGAAGTCAACCCCTTTGGTGCAGTTAAAGACATGAGGTTTGAGGTTCTTGGCTATGAAAAACTTGCCTTTTGCCAAAGTTGCATTGTCTGAAGTCTCAAAGCAGGAGTTATCATGTTATTTGAGATGAGGGTCAGAGTAATTTGTGGTGCTTGGGCATGACATATGTAATTTTACACTTTATCTGTAGGTGTGATACTGGATTCTGCCAGAGTAGGCACCTGGTATCAATGTTCATTCTGGCAATGGTTCAGCAAAACTCACAACTCCCAAGAAAAGTCACGGGTTACTGTATAGAAAATGAACTCAAAGTGTCTAGAGATAGGCTAACACTAGAAATGCATGACCTATCCAGCATTTGTGGGTGACAAGGAAGTGGAGGGATGTATTCCTCCAGGGTTTTTTTACATTTGGGTGATGTGGCAAAAGTGATTGCTACGTATCTTTCTTAACGACTGTTGGGAGAAATCTTCTCATACTTAGATTTAATGCAGTGTTTATCCTAGGGAACATTAAATAAAACTTCATTTTGCTCTTGGGAGGTACTTTTCCCGTTATCTGCCTGCCATAGCTATTTGCTCCTGGCAAAGCAAATCCTTGAAGGAAAGGAAGTCTTTCATCACAATTTTAGTGGACTGAGAATTGCAGCAGTCTCCAAATGACTGATGTTTCTGTGGGCAGGCTAGGCACTGAGCGTCAGGGGAGATCATTATTTAAAATCAGTGCAGAGAAGGCCATTTCTAGTGTCAGTACTAGGATGAGTCATTTAAAATCATTCCTGAAGCTACTGTAGAACAAATTCATCAGATTCATATCCTTGATCCGGATTATTAGCATGCAACTGTATGCTCCTCACAGAGAGCAGTTGCAGAATCTGGTCCATTTTTCAAGCTGTATATCTGAACTGAAAAAAATCCATTCTAGAAACTGTCACTAGTTTAATGCTGGGTCAGTAAATAAAAACTTCCAAACAGCCTCACATTTCTATTGCAGGTATTGTTGTCCACATACCAGTATTTTTCAAACAGCAGCTGTTATATAAAACCAGGAGTGTTATGTTGCGCATAAATGGAGGTGACAGATTTCACAGCAGTTCTCTATGTACAAACAACTATAAAAGATGGAGAAAACAGGATTTATCAGGCCACAGTCAGAGCATTAACCATAGCAGCATTGTTTCACATCCTTGAATTTATAGACAGACCAGGGTAATGAGAGAGTCAGTGATTCATTCACCCACTAAATAAAAGAACTATGTTCCAGCTGTCATAACTTGCCATTAACAAAAGCACCTGTGCTTTGAACTAGATAATCAATAACACTCTCCCTTTTGGAACAGGTTTTTATGGGTTTTATGCATACGGGTTCCTTTTCTTACTTTATAGCTTTATTTATTGTTCTTCACCAAATCAAGATGAACCTGTCAAACACTGGAATTGTGAATTTGAATCTGTCTCTGTTGTTCCAGTGCCACAAATGTCACTTTGGAAGTTCAAAGCCAGCATCTCAGCAACTGAAGCTTCAGTATCATTTAGTACACTGAATAAAATTCAAGAACTTTCCTTGCAGTATCTCTAAAATGGTATCTCTAAAGCTATGTGTTGAGAAAGCACTTGGAAATCCTGTCTGCAAATACCCCAAACAGAGCCCTCATAAACCAGATACATGTCCTGTCACCTCTTTCTGCAACTATTACTACTGCAGCATCTTCTCCTGCAAAAGATGCTATAAGAAAAGTTAACATCTCATTTGACAGATCAGAATGAAGCAACACAATCTGGCTGCATAGTTTTGAATCTCTGTAGAAAATTTTCCACAGAGACTGAAAATTTCTACAACTGCAAAATATCAATAAATAATATTTAAATATTAAAAATTTTTGAAAAAGTTATGCATATCCATGTACACTTGTTTTAAGATATGCAGAAAGAGGGAGAGCCAGAAAAAACATGCTGTAATTGTTTGCAAATTCCTGCAGATGTTTATTCATTTTCTCTGGTTGAAACTCTATTTGGTATGTGATCAAAAGCAACTATGTAAAGGAGTTTGCCTTCTTTAAGAGCATTCTTTCCATTAGCAAAAGTATTAGAAGACAAGCCAAAGAGGGGATTTCTGAATGGAAATCTTGTTGACAGTTGTGGCAATCCTCTGGGTGGCTATTTTTCCGTGTGGTTGTTGGGCAGGGATTTTTGTTTACAGTTCTGGTTGATCACATTTCATGTTCTCTGCAGTCTTTGACAGACAGCTTCAAACTGAAGAAGCACAGCAGTAATCCAAGAACATGTCCATATTCTCAGTTACCACAATCTTAACTGCTTTAAGGAATTATTATGTTTTGCCATTCACAAACAATAAAAAAATGTCCATAACAACTAATTTCAAAATCAGCTGTAAACTTCCCAGCAGCTCTACTCAACTGAGTATCTAAAATGCAAAACTTTGGCTTTGCAGAGCAGTGGAATAATGCAAGAGTTCCTCAGAGAAGGAGTAGCACCAAAAAACCCCATGATGTTATGGTTAAATACACTTATGTAGAAGTAGCCTTAGTCACATGAGTTATTCCCATCTCAGAGATGCAGAGGTTAGAATGAAAACATTAGATCATCTAGTCTACCTCTGTAATTCAAACCATAGAATCTCATCCAGTTACTCCTGTATAAAAATCAGATGCTTAGGCTTGCCAAGAAAGGTCTGAAAAGATACTGGGCCTTGATTTGTGAAGTAGCAATTTTTCACTCAAGTCAAGTAATTTACCTATGACTTTTTCTTTATACCCGTTGATGAAACTGAATTTTGGTTGGTCATTACACAAGGGAAATTCTGGGGAAAAAAAGTCTATTGCTCACAGCAGTGGTAATTTTACCAATCTCATTCTATTCAGCCCATATATCTCCAGAAGGAAAATGCCAGAAGTGTTGTGCAAATAATCCTGTGGCAGTTATAAAAGCAAGCTTTTTTTTTTTCCCCAGAAATCTATAAAAGAATAGGGGAAATTTATAATTAAAATATCATAAACATCCAATCATCTACAATTTGATCACCAAGAAATTACACTTTAGATTGATATATTAAGGTTGTTTCAAGATGGATATCTGGAAGGTGATAGGAAGGACATAGGGCACTATGTCCACATTTTCTTATGAAATGTAAGCCACAGAATCACAATTGTCTGCAAAACAATAAAATGCTCAAATGAAATACTTAGCTGAAGATCTATATACAAGTGTATGATCCTTGTTGTTCATACTCAAGCTTAAAGGCCTTTGGATAATACTTCAAGGTTCTTTTAATTTCACTTTTATGTGATTTTAGTTGTTGTACCACACTAGTTCTGGATGGTGCAAACACACTTATGCAGAGCTCTGAATGACTGAAGATTTCACAATGCCGCCTGTGACAGTCATGCTTGTAACAGTTGTGCAGAAAAAGTACACACACATTAGCTGTATTTACGGTGTATGAATCTGCTCTGCTGCTCCCGTATAGGCAGATCCTGTGCCTCACAAATGTAAGTGACGGGTGCTCAGTTCAAGACTGAGTTTCACCTAAACCCCTCACCATTTTTTTTAATTCTTCCAAAAAGCCTTGGCCCCAATCAACAAAAATAAAAATATCTAAATAAAGGCCATTTCTTTAACTCCTCATTAAACAAGCAATTCGTCTCAAATAATTTCCCTGGCCAAATCTGCAATTTTAGGGACATATTTACTCTCAATCAGACATGAAATTTTCTTTCCTGGCTTTCTTATTCAGACTTTCCCTCTCTTATGATTCTTGGAAGAGGAATGCGTAAGTTACATTCAGCCCTTCTCTCAGTGCCTGCCAAGAAAAGACAGATCAAGTCATTAGTAACATACACAAAGATACAGTGATTATTTCAGGATAAAACACATCTCTTTATTGGTTAATGACTTCCTGGAAATTTACTGACAGAGACCTTCAGAATAATCAATATTTCAGAACAGCCAACAATGAAATAAGCCACTGCTGTAACAACCAGTCGCAGAAGTTCATGTACGTTGCAGTCAAAGATCACCAGAGCAGAGGGAGTTTTGCCCCTCTGTTTTCTACCTGATAACTAAGGCTGCATCTACCCTTGACATTCAAAGTTTTTCTTTTATTTAGTTCCTTTCAATGGTAGAATTTTATTTTCCTTACAATGTAATATCAAAATAATTTATTTTAAGGATTTTTAGCTGGCAGATCCTTTTCCATGAAGATTACCAAAATAAAGTAGAAACTAAAAGGCATGGAAAAATCTCACAGCAATAGCTGTGTAAACAAGTGACTGTCTTCTATTTACAAGCCTTGGGATGAGTAAAGGGAGATGGATACTGTCTATGTTTTCCCTTTTTTCAAATACCAGACTCTTAGGTCATTAGTAAACAGGGTGATGCTGCAACTCTGCTGCAGAGGGTAAAATTTGACAGTCTGTGTTTAGAACTTAATATCTAGGAATATGGAGTTGATTTACATTTCTTTAAAGGCATGTGATCAGCATTGAAGAGTGCAGATGTTCATGATAATAGAAATCAAGCAGACTCTTTCTGGAAAGGATAAAAAGTTTTGTCTGCGGTAGTCTGATGTTCTGGGTGACTGTTGATTCACTGTTTGTGCCATTCATCTAACTAATTGATTGCTTTAAGTATATTTGCAAGCTTTTTGTATTTCACAGAAATATTCCTCAAGGATACTTACTGGCAAAGAATAAGTTAAGCTGGTAACTAAAAATGGAATCAGAGCACAGTATCTGTGAATGGCAATAACATCTGGTGAAAATATGCTACAGCATATTTGTCAATAAATGTCAATAGTTCTTTCTAAACATTTTTTTTTAAATGTAGTCTAGAATTAATGTATACATCCACCAATTAACCATCCACCTGTAGGTGTAACATCAAGGACAAGAATGAATTAAAACCTGGCAGCTGATATTAAAAGTATTATAAAATGTTATGTCCTTTTACATCAAGAAAGAAAAAGGGGTCTGGGGCAAGAAGAATATCTTCATATTCTAGGAGTCACTTATTCTGCTAAAGCAGAACCTGAACCTTGATGAAGAAGTCTCTGAAAAATAATAGGGCTGTCAGCTCCCCAGGAAAAATGCTCCACCTCTGTGGCTTTCATATGGGCTTTACTAAAAGATGTGCAACAAGAGAGATGGAACTCATAGTGACAAAGGTCTTCCTAGTATCACCCTTTTTACAGAAAGCTTGTCAGAAACACCTGCAATTTGCTTTGCTAGTCTTTTACCGAGTCTGCTCATAGATTGTCATTTTTTCCAGTATAAGATGTTTCATAGAAGTCCTAAATTTCACAAATCAGCCTAGTGAGCCTAAAATTATAAAATTAATCACATAGAGGAAAACTCTAAGGTTAGTCCTTAAACCTTTGGTTTAATTTTACATGGCATAATATGAGAGGACCAAATTTTCAGGTGGCATTTGTTATAGCAAGACTTAAACCAAATGGAGACACAAGTCCTGCTGAATGGAAGCAATAAAAACCAGGAAGTTCTTGTCTAAACTGGAACAAAGCAGACCTGATATGGTGCTGTCTTCTCCCACACTGCCACTGTACCCACTACAGTACAGAGTTAAAAGCATATCTCCAGAGCTGCAGAAATTATTCAGTTGTTCTACACTGGGAGATGAGAGGATCTAACAAGTTGTAGTTAGTATCCACAGAACCTGTAGATTATGGAGGGAGTGACAGGTGGAGGATCCTCTTTTCTGAAGCCTTGCTCACTCTGGAAAAACATGAATTTGGGGATGGACACCAGTGGTTACCAAAGGTGAATATTTGGTTATTGGCACTGAAAGCCACACTGCACTTACAGGTAACTACTACCACCTCAGGGTAACAGCACAATGTGACACATCTCAAAGATCCGATGCTCTTGCAAATTAAATTTCTGCATTTTGGATCCCCACACCCCAATGTGTTATAAAGATCTGGTGGTACAACAACCAATCGCATAGTAGAATGTTTCTATGAAATGCTAGTGAAACTCATAGATTCACAGCTGGAGAGAGGACGATAAAACATGTTTAGAACTTAGGAAGTTGTTAACTATTTGGATTGAGTGGCGGGATTCTTTTGGCACTTTCCATTCCCAGTGTGTAAAAGCTGATTCAGCCTCAGGAATGTTTAATGTTATTCCACATGAGAGATAAACACTACATTCTGAGCCTTTGAAAGACAAATAAGAGAGGAAGGTGAAACAAAGAGGAAGAGGAAAGCAAAGTGAGTAGAAGAAAAAAGAAAATGGCAAAGCTGGAAGATTTTGTTTTAAATTTGCAATGGAGAGTAAAGCCGAGAAAAACTGCAGGAATGCTCACTTGCCAAAAGACCTGTTGTAAGAAGATATCAGGAGCTAGAAAGACTTCAGTGGTCCTTGCAGGTCCCTTACAACTCAGGATATTCTATGATCTTCAAATCTATAACCTAATCTAGCTTTTTTGGATCATCCATACATTTGTCAGCCATACAGACCATTGGCACCAATAGACTGGGTTTCTTGTGTCTGAGCTAACTGCTGGGGAAATGAAATGCCCTGATCCATCTTACACCTCCAGGCTGGAATAACCCAGGGTGCTGGGCTTGGCTATCCTGGTCTGCCTATGAAGCAATCTAGTCTGCATAGATTTTCAAGGGGTGTGGTGAAAATCACAAAAAATCCTATCTCTAACATTTTTATTTTGCTCTAAGGCAAATTGTTTGCAAAAACTTTCCTTTTGATTCCTGTTATCCAAATAACTCAAGCTGAAATTGGAACTCAACTATTAATCTGATAATGACATGGCTGAGACAAATTCTCTGACAATTGATCTCAAATGACATACAAGGCTTTACTTTACCTCATTGTCTGCATTCCTTTCCAGCCAGGAGTTCTGTCAGTATTTAACACACACACAAAACCCCCTCAAATGTAAGCATTAAGATGATTACTATGTACTTGGAAATATCCTTTAATTTTAATTTTGTTTTATTTTATTTTTAGCTTCAAAGCTTTCCCAGGAATGAACACCTGTCTTTCACAGCATTACAAAAAATAGTCGGGTACCTCAGATGCTTTGTTGTGTCAAGTCCTCTAATAGGGACACTGTGAGTATAAGTCACATTTTAATTAATGATCAAAGCAAAGGACACCTGTAAATTTTGGTTCAGTTTCTTCAGTTCTTTGATATCAGGTTTATCCATTAGAAAAGGACTCCTTTGATGCATATCCTGCTGACATAAGGTATCTTTCATGCCTAGATGCCATGGCGACTGGAGCCTTACAAATACTGAATTGAAGAAGGTGAACAGAATACTATGGGTTTGCCCTATTATGTCTATCAGCTAAAATCTTATCTCTAAAAGCAGCAAAACTCACCATCCTGGGCAGTCTTCTTCCATTCCCATGACTCTTACTTCTACCCAAGACTTTAGAAGGTGCCATTAGGAAGTCTTGTTGGGGTCTGGCCCTGAGAGATAGCGACAGATTTGTGTAAGCCTTGAAGACTTTTCACCACCCAAACAAGCATGAAGATGCTGTTGGGGAAGGAAGGGACAAGATACTGCCAGCCCCTGAAATGCGTTCCCATTTCCACTGCAAAAAGAAACGGGTGGGATTCCCCAGTCCATTGAAATGTCCATTCATTCCCAGAGGAACCAAGAGGGATAAAGTAGTAGCTCAGCCACCCCCACCAGCCAATGTAAACAGTGCAATCAGCACAGGTGAGACAAACCCTGCGTTGCATGGAGCCAGCAACACAACCTCTGAGAGGGGTCAAAACAGAACTCTCTCTCAGGCTTTTCAAGTATTGAGGAAGGGCAGGCAAAGGGTCCTTGTGAAATAAATTAATAATAACAGAAATATCACATGGCTTCACCTAAAAGATCAGTTGGAATGTTATTGATCATTTGTCATGGAGCTTTCTTATGCAAAAAGGTGGCGTGTGACAGAGAGGTCTGTGTGGCATGCAGTATTGAGGCCAGATCACATCAGCAGCACAGCTACCCAAATAAAGTCAGAGTCAAATCTCTTCCCCAGAAAATACCTAAGTCCAGTATGTAAGAAGTCCTACAGTTCCTAAAATGCTCAGCATTTTAGGTGCCTGTCTTTTGGAAAGCCTATTTTAATCTATGTCTAAACACTTGGAGAAGGTCATGCAATGATTTAAAATGTATACATATTGATGGAAATTAAATGGATTCTTTGCCCAACTTTGCCTAGCCAAAAGCAGGTAACTAGCCTAAATAAGTTATTCAGGTTTCTTCTGCAGTCAAACATGAGCAACAGATACCTTTATAGTGCAACGGCCTGTGTCATGGGAAATGATTCCTGTTCCAGAAGTGCCTGACTTTATACAGCTGGATCTATTTTGCCTGCATTTACCCTCATCTATTTCTTTTAACTTTTCAAAAAAAAGTTTCAAAGGAAACTACACTCCAAAAGTTGTTGAGTAAAATGTTTATCTTCTGGAAACGAGCGATTTTTGTTTGCTTTGCTACATGAAAACAAATGTGTAAATTTTTAGTAGAGAAAATCTTTGACTAATGTGATAGCAAATCCATCAAAATAACTTCACACAAAATGACTTCTGGAAAGACAAAGATTGCCAGAAATACTCCCTCCCACACCGTGCAGATTTTATAAGCTGTTTTGAGGGATCTGGAGGGTCAAAGTGAAATATTAAATGCTCAGAAACTGCACTATGAAATCAAACATAAAACTTCTGATTATTTCGGTGTCAGAAAACCATCAAATCAGACCTGAAGCAATACAGGAACATCGTAGGCCTTAGACATCATCCACTTGGCTATACATATGTCTCTGCCTACAAGGGAAGGAAAGAATGTACTTTAAAAGGAATCAAGGATAGAAAAAAAAAATTGAAATATGTCTCTACATGCCGCGTTTGGGAGAGGGTAAAATAACTTTGCAATATGTCTGTAGAAAATATTTTCTGCATTCTCTTTCCTTAACTGAAAGATATAGGATTGAGCATTTCTGTGTCTAGACCCTCCCTCCTGCAGTATCTAAAGGTTTTGCAGTCATCATTTACCTTGCCTGTATTCCTGTGGACCTAAGAAATTATCATATTCCTTCTTTTAGGACAGGGAACTGTTACAGAGGAAAGATTTCAGTATCTTCCTTGAAGTAACAAAAAAGTCTGAAGCTAACTCAGGAGCTGAGCCCTACTCTGGTGTACTGCAATCCAGTAACCTACTCACTAGATCATCATTTCTATTCATCTTGCCCTACCCTGAGTAGCATAGCCAATAAATTGTGCCTGTTCTTTTGCCAAGGTCTCCAGTAATGTTTTGCATTGTTACTGTCACTAGTCCAACAGACTACAGACAACACTTTGTGGATATTACTTCTTTTGTTGGTAAAGCTGCACCTCTGCTCAGAGCGGGCTTAATACCTAATATAAAGCAGCTCAGGAATTTTTCCATGAATCTTTTGGAAAAAATGATTTGTTATAACCAACATTTTCCTTACTATCTTGCCATGTTCAACACAAGATTTCTGCATAGACATTTTTGAACTTTAAGAAGAAATGGTTTTTCAGAGAGATTGCTTGATTCAGAGGCTGCTGGTTAGAGCACCCTCTGAGGGTGTGATAGGCTTGGTTTTTATCCCTGGCCTGGCTCATACAGAGAAAGTAGGTTTTGCAGCCTCTGTGAGCTACTGGCAGTTTTGGCATGAGGGTCTCCTACTTCTGAGTGAAAATTCTGACGAGATTCAGGCTTATCAAGGGAAAATAAGGAAATGTTTCTAAATACAAGGAACTAATTAGTGGATGGACAAAGTGCTGGCTGATAGAGTTCCCTTAGAGCTGCCTGCCTCCACAATGAAGCAGGTTTAATCTTGGTCTGCAAAACATTTAATAGGGCTTAAATAGTTCTTCTTCGGGGAGGGTAATAGTGTTGGTAAAGACATCTACACTGTCAATTTGATTGATTCTCTGTTTTGTTGAAAACCCCTGATCTTTCAATTTTCTGCACTGCACATAGTCCACACCCAGGCTCTGTTTTACAGTGACTAGTTCTTTTGGTCACAAAAACCATGGAAGTGAAAAGCAATTACTTTGGTGCAGGATTGCTTACTACCAGCAGTACAGATACGATTGTGCCAAGCTTCTTTTTCTCTGCACAGTACAGAAGGAGCCAGTCCTTCAACAGCATCCCAGAAGGATTCACAGCCCTCACCTTGCACTCAGAGGTCATCAGCAGCCTCCTGCAAAATCCCTGCTGTAAAATCAGAAGCTGACAAGCAGCTCTCTGACTGTTCAGCTGCCTAGCTTACTGGCTTTAATCCAATTTTTAAAAAACAATAAATTTAAAAAAAAAAAAAAAACCCACAACAAAGCCAAGATTTATCAGAGCAGAGAATGGGAGCAAAGTCCCGGAAGAGACTCAGACACTTTCTGTAGACCACAAAGGAGCATAAGTAACCCCAGTAGCAGTATTTCTCTCAGGAGGCATAGGAGTAACACCCAGAGGCAAGGGCTCAGCTTCCTGCAGGCACCATGGATGACCTCTTCTCAACTGCAATGTGCACAGAAACGTTATTCCATCCAGACTGACAGTAGCCTCTGTAAGCTTCAAGCAATGACTTTGCACAGATGAGGTTCAACCCTTGGAGGGTGCCTCTAGCTGTTGCTGTTATCCCAAACTATGAGGAGCAAGCATGAATTCATGACCTGGGTCTGGAAATGAATGGATAGCCTGAATGAATCTCAGACAAAAACAAAAAGCTTTTAAGGGGTTTTGCTCCTAAATAAAGAATCCCCCAAATTGGAAGGAGGGCAGGGGAGCATGAGGAGAGAGCAGTTTAGGAGTTTTTTCTTGTAAATTGTTTTAGTGAACTAGTTGTGACTCTCTCATGAAGCAAGACAAACAAGACAGGCAGCTTATCAGCCCTGCCTCAGATAATGAAAGAGATGTTGTTAAGTGAAACAAAATTATTTGAAGAGCATTCATACTCTCAGATTTGTATTTGCCCTTCATTGATCTAGGTAGAGAGGGAGAGGTGAGCAGCACTGCACTTAACCCAGTGGAAGCAGAGATACTGATGTAAACGTGTACATTGGATCACAACAATGGGTTAATATGCGCAACTGCACTGAAAAAAATAACGCTGTAGTGAAAGTAGAGGTGCTAAAAATATAGTTTAAATTTCTGCCCTACATTGTCTTTAACAGTCAAAACCTATTACATTTTGTGACAAAATTGTGCATTGACTTTTCCAACACAAAAAGTAAATACCAGTGTATGTGTGCCATCTCAACCATGAGGTGCCTTCCTCACCTTTGTGTCGACATCCTACAGGGAAATGGACTGGACAAATACACACCAGGAACACACTGTTGATTCAATAATTCAAAATCCATCTGATCTTGTTCCTGCAGGGACAAAGGACAAGCATAGAACTGCAGTGTCCACAAGACCAACAACACTCTGTGTTTTCCAGCTCCTTTAATCCTGATTTCTGGCAGTACACTGTGCGTTGGTTGCTGCATCTGCCCTCCATCATGGGAAATCCTGCATGGCTGAATCTTCCCCCAGATTTGCAAGCAGTGCATTAACAGCTGGGGGAAGGGTTTGTATTTCCCTTGCTTTACTTGAAGAATCTTGGGGGAATTAGTGGCATAGCTTTTAGAGACAGTGAAAGTCCAGAAGGATCGCTCAAGTCTTCAATCATCTATTTCAATGCACATCCCATTTAGAAGAATAGGCCTTCAAATGTCAACCATTCATCTCTGGCCTTCCGAATTTGAACGTTATTTATAAATATCCATGTCATTCCTACTAGCAGGATAAAATTTCAGTTAACTTAAACTGAAAATAAACAGAAACTTCAGTCCTAAAATAAAGAGAAAAAAAAAAGATGAAGTGCATTCCCAAATATCTGAAATATAAGAGATTCCTGAGATTCTCTCACAGAGGCATGTTACACAATCCAGAAGTGTTATACTATCCAGAAGGGCTGATATTCAGCCTATATCCTGTCTCAAAGTTGTTTGCTGAAGCCATTTCTGAAAATAGTTCTGCCACAGACATTACACAATGGGCAACTGTGGTACTGCAGCTCACTAAATATGAATCAACTGGACAGCAGCCCTTTTGCATTCTTTGTGGGGTTCTGCTTTGTTGCCTTCTTTGTCAGAAAGTGAAAATCATTTTTAGTATGCAATGCAAAGCTGTGTGGTTTTTAAATGCCAGGCTGGTCCTTTCCAGAGGGCTGGAATCATGTGTCAAAACTGTCTACATCATTGAAGAAAATCTTTTTTTCTCTCTCCTTAGTAATACACTGGTAGTACCTCCATATTAGCCCTTCCCCACCCCCCTTTTTAGTCCTCTTCATTTATATCAAAATTCCAATTTTTCAACAGTAAAACTGAGTATAGCTAATGAGGCAGAGATCCAGGATAAAGAGTTTTACAAAAGTGTCATTGAAATATAGTGCAGACTCTGATCTGAAACTGTAAAGGTCAATCTTTAAATAACCAGGTCTTTTGGGATCTGACCTATCCAAAAGCATTTTAGCTTTGACTGGACTTTCTTGTTCAAATTCAGTTCTCTGGAAATACTGCTGTGTCCAAGAGTACATCAGCAGGGCAGGGCTATTCTTAGAAAAACAAGTCAAAATCTGCTTGTCTCAATACTGCTCACATTGTCACCAAAACCAAGGACTGCAGCTGTGGATGCTGTTTCCATTGTGCAGTACTGCAGCACAGCTGGCATTTCATTCTCTACACCCTATGATTTAATCTAACCACATTCAAGACAGGAGGAAGTAGTACAATTCCCTGAGCCCTCCCACTCTCAAAACATATAAGTTGTTATCCCGCATTACATATTTGAAACTCTGAAGCTTGTAGTTGACCACCGATTTTCCTATTGCCCACAGAAACAATTTCTTGTTAACCCTGACTTGAATCCTTCCAGGTCCTGATAAAATCTGGGAATGGAAAGAATCTGGGAATGAATGTGCAGGAGGTGAGAGAAGAAGGTAGGGAAGTGGCACAATGAAGTGTTCAGAGTCTCAAGACATTGGAAGTAGAGGATGCAGCAAGTAAGCAGCTCTAGGGATCCCAGGTCACTCATACAGAGCAGCAGGGAACAGTGTGGTTTTCTAAAACTGACTTTAGGACAGTGAGATGTAGAAGAGACAACAGGGTTGCACAGTTTTGCTGGGAAAAGGAAGGAGAGGTTAAACTCAAGCCCCAGTTTCTTCTCCCAACATCAGAGGTATGCCTAGAGAGTGGTGTTCACAAGGTAAATGCAGCATGGCACATGGATGAGCTGTAATTGTTCCTAGGCAGATTGTGGACTTAATTGCCCAGAAAATCATCCAAAAATGCTCTGGATTGTTCACATCTCAAGTTCTAATACTGAATGGCTCTTTTGTAGCTTCAGCCTGAAGGTCATGCATGAAGTCAGCTGATCATGTTAAAGATGAGGGTCTGACTTCCACATCTGAATCTTATTCCACTGCACAGCCTCTATAGCCCCAAACAGAAGGAAACAAGAAGACTGTATCATTGCAAAGTGGAATGCTTTGGTTTGTTCTTATGACTAACACTTCATCCATAGATTTTTGAATATCTGTTATTGTTTTGGATCAACTCAGAGCTGACATACCTGCAAAACATATTCTCATTTGCAGAGAGTCACTTTAGACACTTGGCTGACTCTTCTGAAAAAGATACCAACTTTTTGCAAGGGTGATTTTATATCCAATATGTCCTTCATAGGGTGTTTAACATGCATTCTTTATAAAAACAGCCCTTAACTGCTAGTTTGTTCATAAATATACAGAAAAATGATGCATACATAGTCCATGTAACCTAGAACCCCTTTAAGCCAGTTTTGGAAGGGGAGCAGTGTTATCACAGAGGGATCTCCAAGTCATTAAGCTCCCAATATTGTCACCATGATCCAGACATTACCAGAGAGAATATGAATATAGCCCCATAAGGCTTGCTATTTTATTGTTGTCACAGTAAGAAAAGAAAAATACAAAAAGAAACACCCTAGAAACACATTTTGCAAAATTGTATGTCAAGTCCACACAGAAGGATTTAAGGGTGAGTGCTTTCTTGACCTTCATTCAAGACTAAGACCTGCTCAGCAATTCTCATTGCTATTAAACCTGCAAAACCTGAAGATCTGCATAATTTTAAAATAAAATAATCAAAAAGCTCAATGTTCTTAAAATCACGAAAATAGTCACAGTTGTGATCATGCTTGGCTTGGGTGTGCAAGAACAATTAAAAGATAACTTCTGATACAGCCACATTGACTAAAGCAGAAAATAAGGAACAGTCATAGAGATAACTTACTCCAGAATGTTGTGAGAACTACCCTGATGACCCCTGACTCTCGCTTAATGTGCTAAACACTGAGCCTCACTTTTTCACAAGTCTACAGCTTTAAATTTTCTGTGCACTTTAGAAGCACACAAAACCTTTATAAAATCATAGAGAATAAAGCAAATGTCAAGGTTTCAAGAAAAGCACCTCAAAGCATTTTATATTGCCTCAGAGGGGAAACATTCCTGATGTCAAACAAGTGAGCTTTCTGTTGCCAGTGAATTTATATTTGACCGTATCTGAAATAGAAGTGTTTTGCTGTGGTTACAAACCAGAAAGTATTTCCAGTGGCTTGAAGTAAACTGAAAATGGTTCCTCAGTTCTCCAGCCTAACACAGCAGTATGACATTTCCATACCTTAAAACAAAGCAGGGGTTAAATACAACACTTTATAAAGCAGCTCTCAAATCTTCTAGTAGTGACATTTCAAAAATGGACAGAATATAATCTAACACAGAGAGTCAACACAAAGGAGGGTCATCGTGGAGAGCCCTATGCTTTCCCCTGGTGACAGCTGGAAATCCACTGTTCCTCCTGTCCATTCAGGATTACTCAGCCACAGCCACAAGCCACTCACTTAGCTGTGTGCCAGAACAGTGCAGCTGCAAAAGCAAATGGAAAGCTTGGCCAAGACACTCTTCACAGGGCATTGAGACATATTTTAGACCCAGGAGTGTGGCCTTTTAGACCAGGCAAAACACAGAGGCAGCCTTTGCACACAGTGGCCAGCCGCAGACTCTGAAGGTTCCCTGGTACAGCAGATGATGCATTGTAAATGTCACCAATGCATCATGATTTCTTCTGATTATAATAGTTTATATTTGTTAATGCTATGCATGAAGTATAACTGGGACCTGAAGAAGATCAGAGATGCATTATTCAGCTTGTTATTCAGTCAGACACGTGCAAACAAAAGGAAAAGAAAGCATAAAAATCTTGTGTGGTTTTTCTACGGCTATAACTCAGTCTGAGAAAGATCCTATTTTAATTACATACTAGGGAAGCAGTATTGTGGTGGAATTTCCAGAGCTTATGAATGGGACTATGGTTGTTCACTGTACCCAGCAAGTTAGAAGGACCCTTCAAGTCCCTTTGCCCAGGTCAGGTCAGCATAGTCACCATCCACATTCCTCTTCTCCTTCGTCTTCACAGTATGTCAGGTCTCTTTGGAAATTTTTGATTTCCTAATTCTTGTTTCTCCTTGAACTCACAGTCAATTACTCTCCCATACACTTTTTCACTTATTTTAAGCTATCACAGATACCGAGAACTGATTTATTTGAGGCACAGTTATACTTCTCCAGAAGAAATCTGATTCTAACAATCTGTAGTGATAGTTTACTGCAGGTGACATAGTTTCAAAAAGTCATATACCATAACATGGAAATCAATTTGTCTCCTTTTGATAAACCCTCTTAATACATGCTCACTGTCATGGATTAAGTTTGAGTGTAAAAACCAAGCTGGTATGAAAAAATGGGTAATGAAGATTTCTAGACCTTATAAAACTTAATAAGAATTTTTACTGACCTCAGTTTGCTCCTGTAATGTTAGTGAAGGGTAATTAAGTATGAGAACTTGAGCATGATCTATTTCCTTTCCTACAATCACCTTGACCCAGAAGACAACTGCACATGATGCAGAATATGGACTAAAGTCAATATCTGTAAATAAGGCTTCCTGTTAAATTCTCTATATCCAAGATAATAAACAATCAGCTGTATATATTTCAAGAGAGAATTTTAAAATTAATGTGCATGTTGACTTTATCCTCCCTAATGAATTAGCATCAAGACCATCTTTCTCATAGAAACACTGCTGAATCACTGACTTCAAAAAACATTTAAATCTTCTGGTAGGAACATAATATGTCCCCCTAAAATTATTTGGTTAAAATAACCCAAGTGATAATACATACCACAGAATTTCCAATTTTTTTTTTTTTTTAATGATTCATGATCCTCATCTTTTCAGGGGTTTTTTTCCCCAATAGGAAGCCAAGAGTAGAAAAATCCAAGGTATTATTTCAATTATATAAGTGAATCTATCAGATCAGATACCAAAATATCCTGCTATTGCCATACTGCCTGTTGTTGACACTAAAAATAAGTATCTTGATATGTGTTTTAAGTCTAGGGCTTATTGAAAGCCTTTCAGGCAGTTTTCCCAAACTCTGAGCATATTGTGTGCTTTGGGCACTGAACTTGTTGCAGGTATCCTCTGGGATGTCTGATTTTCTCCAAAACAAAACTTCTGCATCATGATTTTGACATAACTTTTGTGGTTTGCTTTGCAAGATCAGTATGACTGAATGACAGAATTGAAGCTGTGGGGTGTGTATTTTGAAACCTTTCTCAGTGAGGCTCACAAGCATATTTAAAAATGGACAAGCAACAACATCTAACTTTCAGGTCAGGAACCATTTTCTCTTTCTTCAGGCTTCTGCAGGAACCAGGTTTTTTTTCTTCAGATTCAGGGTGTGAGGAATACCGAGGGAATGTGCATAGTTCCTGCTGCCATATCTGATGCTTCATTATAAGATATATTTTATATAAGTGTAGGCATATATATGCATATAAAAATATATGGATTAATCTTACATATTATACATACTCTTTAAATCCTCAGCATGTGACACATGCAGCTTTCTGTAGGCACGAGCAGATGCTTCATTACAAACCATGTTAAACTTTGTCCTTTTATCTATAAAACAGAAGAGTTCACATAAGCCCTGCAAACAAGGAGTGCCACTAATGTGATCTGTTAGCATGATGTCAATTTATCTGATGTCACTATGCATCTCCTTCTGTTTCATCTGTCAGGTCTCCAGGACGGAGGGTGTCTGGATGTCCTGTGACAAGTGCTGTGTGTGGCAAGTCTCTGCAGCATCCTGCTGCTGGTGGGTGCTGATACGCAAGAGCGTTGTCTTCATTTTCTGTTAGGTGCCTCTGTGGGAGACACAGGATGGCATTAACTCCTGTCCTGTTACTCTCTAGACACAGTCTTGAGTTATTAACACACCCAAAAGATTAAATTCCACATCATATCTTTCTTTTCCTGGGCCATCTCTCAGTGGCATGAGGTTAGCTTGCATCACCGATAGATCTCTTCTTAGAGAGAATGCAATAAAATAAGGTGTCAGAACATATTTGGATCAGTTTATCCTGTAATAAATGCTGAAAATATATCTTCTTCCTTTTAGTATTACACAGGTACAGCTCTTTTTTTAAAACATATTCCTTCAGTCAAAAGAATAGATACTGGGGCTGGTGGTTGCAAAAGCTATTTACTCACGATTCTCTATAAAATATTAAGTAGAATAAATATTTGTGCGTCCCTATTTAAGACCAGGCTTCTAGATGTTTTACTCTGTGCTGGTATATGCAATGCTGAGAGACAGTCACAGTCACCAAGGTCAGCTTCATTTCACTGCAGGATTTCCTGCATTTCTCATTAGATTTAGAATAGCTTGTGACACTACACACTATGATTTCTCCTGAAAATACTGACCTGTGGCCTATGTACAAAGTATTTTTTCCAGGGTTATGTGAATATCAATTGTTCTTTAAAAAGAAGAAGGTAGCTGGTGTCACTACTAAAAGAAAATGCTTAAGAGCAAGAAGAAAATGGGAAGAAGGGAAGGGAAGGGAAGGGAAGGGAAGGGAAGGGAAGGGAAGG